>OY747118.1:15335700-15905700 GCA_963556455.1 Epiblema foenella | reverse complement strand
AACCTAACCTAAAACCTAACCTAACCTAAAACCTAACCTAACCTAAAACCTAACCTAACCTAAAACCTAACCTAACCTAAAACCTAACCTAACCTAAAACCTAACCTAACCTAAAACCTAACCTAACCTAAAACCTAACCTAACCTAAAACCTAACCTAACCTAAAACCTAACCTAACCTAAAACCTAACCTAACCTAAAACCTAACCTAACCTAAAACCTAATTAGATAGGTGAGTATGCAGTATAGACTTTTTAACTTAGCCAGAATTTTAACATGAAAGAATATAAACTACTATAAGCTGACCTCACATCTAGGAACAAAGTGTATGGTAAAGACACCTACCAGAGGTCTATCTTTAATTGCTTGTATCTCAGAAACGGTAAAAGGTAGCTCAAAAATAATACCATTTTTGAGAATTACACACCCTATGGGTGTAATTTACTTGAGATTTGCTGAAAACGACAACTCGTTTGTCAAAATTTGACAGTTTGACAGACAACTTTTAAACGGTTTGAGTTAGCTCAAAAATAATGTCATTTTTGAACAATTCACACCTTTGGTGTGAGTTATTCGAGATTAATTAAAAACGACACCTCGTTTGTCAAAATCTGACAGTTTGACAGACAACTTTTAAACGGTTTGAGTTAGCTCAAAAATAATGTCATTTTTGAACAATTCACACCTTTGGTGTGAGTTATTCGAGATTAATTAAAAACGACACCTCGTTTGTCAAAATCTGACAGTTTTTTTTAAATTTCACTAACTTGACACTTTCTGTCAAATAAAGTGTGTCATATCATCAATTTCCAACTAATAAATGCATTTTCAATAAAAAACAAAAATTGTCAAAAAACTGTCAAATTTACGAAATTTGACAGATTTGACTATCTTAGCACTCATATAGTAAGTTGTACCATCGAATTCAACAATGTCAAAAAACTGTCAAAATTTACTAATTTGACACTTTCTGTCAAATAAAGTATGTCATATCATCAATTTCTACGTAATAAATGCATTTACATTAAAAAATAAAAACTGTCAAAAAACTGTCATACAAATAATATTATGTCAATTCACATTGTCAAATTCATCATAAAACAGAAATTACAACAAAACAAAGAAAAAAAAATTTTGGTCAAGCGCGAGTCGGATTTTAGTTTCCCCATACATTTTGAGACTCAGCGCCTGATGAAAGCAACAGGCAATTTTTCCGAACTTTAAAAATCATTATCTCAGAAACGGTAAGAGATAGATAAAAATGGACTTCATTTTTGGGCTGTCGGCACCACGAAGTAGGTGCACGAGTGAAATGCAAACTCATGGATATGATTTTTTTCAAAATTTTTTGACGACTTTTTTATATGGCCAAAAAATCTAACCCAGGTCTAAAATCTTTATTTATTATCCGATTTCGATAAAAAAAAAACAGTTTCTAGAGAATCAAAAAGTAATAGGTTCAACGCTGGTTCCAGCCAGATAGCGTTGTAACTTTTTTTTTAAAAAAATAAAAACACTTTTTTTTGTATGGCAGCTACCAGAAGGGGGGGGATTCCCACCCCTAAAGGGGGGTCCAGAATTTAGATCCCCTTTAGAAACCCTTATATTCTGAATTTGAGCCAATTCTACCGAAGGACGATCCTATAACCTAACCTAACCTAACCTAACCTAACCTAACCTAACCTAACCTAACCTAACCTAACCTAACCTAACCTAACCTAACCTAACCTAACCTAACCTAACCTAACCTAACCTAACCTAACCTAACCTAACCTAACCTAACCTAACCTAACCTAACCTAACCTAACCTAACCTAACCTAACCTAACCTAACCTAACCTAACCTAACCTAACCTAACCTAACCTAACCTAACCTAACCTAACCTTTTTTTTTTTTTTTTACCCAGAGAAATGCATGAAATTGCATACCACTACGTAACCTAAGGCTCCGGGGGAGAGCCAGAAATTACGCATTGGTTATGTGGGGCTCTCCAGTCCAGAAGGGATTAGCCTACCCACTAAAACTCTGGGATGCTTCCCTCACGTGCCTTGGTGGTGATGCCATGGGATCGCGAACATTCTACCACGACATCACCGGCACCTTCGCCCTAGGGCGAACCCTCTCTGAAAAAGCACACTGCAGCATGAACAGTGTGCTTTCCCTCCCCTGGTTCCCTACACCCCCGGGGAACCTGGGACCGGCACCAGACACACGGTGTCCCGGTCCCACCCTCACGGCACCGGGAGGGCAAATACCCCTACCCCGGTGCACCACCGCTACGGGAGGACAAACGCCCCTACCCCGTAGCACACCTCGATAGGCCGCGGGAGGACAAATGCCCCTACCCCGCAACCACGCCGCATCCGATCCGGTTCTAGGCCCTCTGCCAACCGGAATCGGAGCGGCCACCTCGCAACGGCACAGGTCCCTAGTTACCCTGTCCGCAGTGCCCCCCAAACAGGCCACGGGAGGACAAACGCCCCTACCCCGCCTCCTGACCCTCACTGCCGCACCTGGGGAGCCTTCCGACTCCCTGGTGCGGAACCCCCAATCCCCCCCGTGTCAGGTTATTGGTAGCATCGGCAGGCGATCACTTAGGGTCCACTAAATGATCACCTGCCGTTGCCTCCAGGGCGCACCGGCCTGAGCTCTACCCTTTACCGCGGATCAACCGGATCAAGGGGAATTGGTAGAACCCAGACACTCGAGGAGGTTACCTGACATAGCGCCCCAACCTAACCTAACCTAACCTAACCTAACCTAACCTAACCTAACCTAACCTAACCTAACCTAACCTAACCTAACCTAACCTAACCTAACCTAACCTAACCTAACCTAACCTAACCTAACCTAACCTAACCTAACCTAACCTAACCTAACCTAACCTAACCTAACCTAACCTAACCTAACCTAACCTAACCTAACCTAACCTAACCTAACCTAACCTAACCTAACCTAACCTAACCTAACCTAACCTAACCTAACCTAACCTAACCTAACCTAACCTAACCTAACCTAACCTAACCTAACCTAACCTAACCTAACCTAACCTAACCTAACCTAACCTAACCTAACCTAACCTAACCTAACCTAACCTAACCTAACCTAACCTAACCTAACCTAACCTAACCTAACCTAACCTAACCTAACCTAACCTAACCTAACCTAACCTAACCTGTAAACAAAAGTCTCTGACTTTACCCATGTCAGGGGGACAAAAAAGATAGAGATGCGCACCCGGGTTTTTAGCCGGTAGGAGTCCGGCACTGTCTGGGTCCTCCCTTCCCAGACGTCCGATGCAGGATTTTCCCGGATGCGCACCAATATCTATCAGTAATAAAAAAAAAAAAAAAAAAAAAAAAAACCTAACCTAACCTAACCTAACCTAACCTAACCTTTTTTTTTTTTTTTTTTTTTGACCCAGAGAAATGCATGAAACTGCATACCACTACGTAACCTAAGGTTCCGGGGGAAAACCAGAAATTACGCATTGGTTATGTGGGGCTCTCCAGTCCAGAAGGGACTAGCCTACCCACTAAAACTCTGGGATGCTTCCCTCACGTGCCTTGGTGGTGATGCCATGGGATCGCGAACATTCTACCACGACATCACCGGCACCTTCGCCCTAGGGCGAACCCTCTCCGAAAAAGCACACTGCAGCATGAACAGTGTGCTTTCCCTCCCCTGGTTCCCTGCACCCCCGGGGAACCTGGGACCGGCACCAGACACACGGTGTCCCGGTCCCACCCTCACGGCACCGGGAGGGCAAATACCCCTACCCCGGTGCACCACCGCTACGGGAGGACAAACGCCCCTACCCCGTAGCACTCCTCAAACGGCCGCGGGAGGACAAATGCCCCTACCCCGCAACCACGCCGCATCCGATCCGGTTCTAGGCCCTCTGCCAACCGGAATCGGAGCGGCCACCTCGCAACGGCACAGGTCCCTTGTTACCCTGTCCGCAGTGCCCCCCAAACAGGCAACGGGAGGACAAACGCCCCTACCCCGCCTCCTGACCCTCAACGCCGCATCTGGGGAGCCTTGCGACTCCCTGATGCGGAACCCCCCATCCCCCCCTGTCAGGTTATTGGTAGCATCGGCAGGCGATCATTTAGGGTCCACTAAATGATCACCTGCCGTTGCCTCCAGGGTGCACCGGCCTGGACTCTTCCCTTTACCGCGGATCAACCGGATCAAGGGGAATTGGAAGAGCCCAGACACTCGAGGAGGTTACCTGACATAGCGCCCCAACCTAACCTAACCTAACCTAACCTAACCTAACCTAACCTAACCTAACCTTTTTTTTTTTTTTTTTTTTTTTTTTTTTTGTCGCAGGGAAAATGCATTTATGCATCCCCCCGGGGCCTGGGGAGGGCCAATTGGGGGGTATGTGGGACTCGCCCCTCAGAGTGAGGGGAATACCCACTAAAAACCCTGCGGCGTTTCCATCCTTGCCGTTAGGGGGGTGCAATGGGATCATACATTTCACCACTACACCCCCCGGCAGTCCCGGCTGGCGCCGGTTTGCCGTCACCAATGGGGGAGAGTCAGTAAACGCATACCTGACTCTCCCCCAGACGTGTAGGGCCGTGCAATGCGGGTCCCCAACCCGCGGCCCTACGGTGGGAGGGCACGGTTTACAGCCGCAAACCGTCTGCGCCTCCTCCCAACTCGTCTCCGTCGGATCGGGAGCGCGTCCGGGTGTTCCTCGCGCTCCCGCTCCTCGGTCTCCTTCAGCGAGACGACTGTGTCGCAGAAGGAGACCATTGCCTCCCAGGATCTCTCGCTGCCCAGCATGGCCGCCACGACGCTGTGCAGCGAGAGATCATCCGTCCCAAGTGCTGTTTTGAGGGCAGCGCGCTCCACGGCCCAGCGATTGCACACCTCCAGGGTGTGCTGGGCCGTGTCGTCCGTCTCGCCGCACTGGTGGCAGGCTGGGGTAGGCTCTCGGCCTATCATGTGCAGGTAATGCCCGAAGCACCCATGTCCGGACAATACCTGCACCAGCCTATACCCCACCCGCCCGTGCGGCCGGTCCAGCCAGCTGTCGAATGACGGGAGGAGTGCCCCTATGGTGCGAACACCATAGAGGGAGCCCTCCAGGTCAGCCTTCCACCTGTCCCGCATCCTCCTTTGCATCATCCTGCGCGCCGCCCTTACCTCTTCAGGAGCAGGGAATTCACCGGTCTCCCTACTCCTGATTCTGCCCCTGTGCGCTTCGGCGAGCACCTCCGCATCCAGCTCCCAGGGCGTGGCACTCGCCAGAGCGCACGCCGCTGCCCACGCCACCGTCACGTAGGCCCTGATTACACGTATGGCCACTACTCGTTGTGGCCTACGTAGCAGGGCCCTTGTGGCCGTGGACAGCTTGTCACTCCATATCGGGGCCCCATATAGGGCCATGGAGCGGGCCACACCGGCGTATAGCCTCCTGCACGCGTGGGAGGGACCTCCCACATTCGGCAGGAGGCGGCCCAGCTCCGATGCCGCCGCCACTATTCGGGGAGCAAGTTGGCGGAAATGCTCCCCGAAATTCCACCTTCTGTCCAGTGTGAGGCCCAGATACTTAATATGGGGCCTCACCTGGACCACCTCCCCACTGATTCGTAGGGAGGCATTCTCCGCCACCCTCCATCCCCTCCCCCCGAAGACTATCGCGTCAGTCTTCGGTAGGGAGACCTCCAGCCCCAGGCGGCGGATCCTCGACATTGTGAGTTCCGCCGCCACCTCCGCCCTCCTCTTTACCTCTCTGAGCTCCTTGCCTCGAACGGCAACCATCGTGTCGTCTGCGTAACACATTAGAGCCGTCCGAGGGAGGAGCTCTGCGCGGATGGCCCAGTCGAATCCAACGTTCCAGAGTAGGGGTCCTAGAACAGACCCCTGGGGAACGCCGCAGGCCATCCGCCTCTCCACCCGCCCTGTAGGCGTGTCACAGAACACCACCCTCTCCGTGAGGTAGTGCTCTATGACACGCCTCAGGTATAGGGGCACCTCGTGGTATCTTAGGGCCTCCCGCACCACCGAGTACGGGAGAGAGCCAAACGCGTTCGCAATGTCCAGGGACACCGCTATGACTCCCTCCCCCCTCCCCTGCGCATCCTCGCAAAAACCCCGAAGCGCCCCCAGGGCGTCCATTGTGGACCGACCATTTCTGAAACCATATTGTCGGTCAGAAATGTTCGGTCCTTCCCCCCCAACCTAACCTAACCTAACCTAACCTAACCTAACCTAACCTAACCTAACCTAACCTAACCTAACCTAACCTAACCTAACCTAACCTAACCTAACCTAACCTAACCTAACCTAACCTAACCTAACCTAACCTAACCTAACCTAACCTAACCTAACCTAACCTAACCTTTTTTTTTTTTTTTTTTTGTCGCAGGGAAAATGCATTTATGCATCCCCCCGGGGCCTGGGGAGGGCCAATTGGGGGGTATGTGGGACTCGCCCCTCAGAGTGAGGGGAATACCCACTAAAAACCCTGCGGCGTTTCCATCCTTGCCGTTAGGGGGGTGCAATGGGATCATACATTTCACCACTACACCCCCCGGAAACCTAACCTAACCTAACCTAACCTAACCTAACCTAACCTAACCTAACCTAACCTAACCTAACCTAACCTAACCTAACCTAACCTAACCTAACCTAACCTAACCTAACCTTTTTTTTTTTTTTTTTTTTTTTTGTCGCAGGGAAAATGCATTTATGCATCCCCCCGGGGCCTGGGGAGGGCCAATTGGGGGGTATGTGGGACTCGCCCCTCAGAGTGAGGGGAATACCCACTAAAAACCCTGCGGCGTTTCCATCCTTGCCGTTAGGGGGGTGCAATGGGATCATACATTTCACCACTACACCCCCCGGCAGTCCCGGCTGGCGCCGGTTTGCCGTCACCAATGGGGGGAGAGTCAGTAAACGCATACCTGACTCTCCCCCAGACGTGTAGGGTCGTGCAATGCGGGTCCCCAACCCGCGGCCCTACGGTGGGAGGGCACGGTTTACAGCCGCAAACCGTCTGCGCCTCCTCCCAACTCGTCTCCGTCGGATCGGGAGCGCGTCCGGGTGTTCCTCGCGCTCCCGCTCCTCGGTCTCCTTCAGCGAGACGACTGTGTCGCAGAAGGAGACCATTGCCTCCCAGGATCTCTCGCTGCCCAGCATGGCCGCCACGACGCTGTGCAGCGAGAGATCATCCGTCCCAAGTGCTGTTTTGAGGGCAGCGCGCTCCACGGCCCAGCGATTGCACACCTCCAGGGTGTGCTGGGCCGTGTCGTCCGTCTCGCCGCACTGGTGGCAGGCTGGGGTAGGCTCTCGGCCTATCATGTGCAGGTAATGCCCGAAGCACCCATGTCCGGACAATACCTGCACCAGCCTATACCCCACCCGCCCGTGCGGCCGGTCCAGCCAGCTGTCGAATGACGGGAGGAGTGCCCCTATGGTGCGAACACCATAGAGGGAGCCCTCCAGGTCAGCCTTCCACCTGTCCCGCATCCTCCTTTGCATCATCCTGCGCGCCGCCCTTACCTCTTCAGGAGCAGGGAATTCACCGGTCTCCCTACTCCTGATTCTGCCCCTGTGCGCTTCGGCGAGCACCTCCGCATCCAGCTCCCAGGGCGTGGCACTCGCCAGAGCGCACGCCGCTGCCCACGCCACCGTCACGTAGGCCCTGATTACACGTATGGCCACTACTCGTTGTGGCCTACGTAGCAGGGCCCTTGTGGCCGTGGACAGCTTGTCACTCCATATCGGGGCCCCATATAGGGCCATGGAGCGGGCCACACCGGCGTATAGCCTCCTGCACGCGTGGGAGGGACCTCCCACATTCGGCAGGAGGCGGCCCAGCTCCGATGCCGCCGCCACTATTCGGGGAGCAAGTTGGCGGAAATGCTCCCCGAAATTCCACCTTCTGTCCAGTGTGAGGCCCAGATACTTAATATGGGGCCTCACCTGGACCACCTCCCCACTGATTCGTAGGGAGGCATTCTCCGCCACCCTCCATCCCCTCCCCCCGAAGACTATCGCGTCAGTCTTCGGTAGGGAGACCTCCAGCCCCAGGCGGCGGATCCTCGACATTGTGAGTTCCGCCGCCACCTCCGCCCTCCTCTTTACCTCTCTGAGCTCCTTGCCTCGAACGGCAACCATCGTGTCGTCTGCGTAACACATTAGAGCCGTCCGAGGGAGGAGCTCTGCGCGGATGGCCCAGTCGAATCCAACGTTCCAGAGTAGGGGTCCTAGAACAGACCCCTGGGGAACGCCGCAGGCCATCCGCCTCTCCACCCGCCCTGTAGGCGTGTCACAGAACACCACCCTCTCCGTGAGGTAGTGCTCTATGACACGCCTCAGGTATAGGGGCACCTCGTGGTATCTTAGGGCCTCCCGCACCACCGAGTACGGGAGAGAGCCAAACGCGTTCGCAATGTCCAGGGACACCGCTATGACTCCCTCCCCCCTCCCCTGCGCATCCTCGCAAAAACCCCGAAGCGCCCCCAGGGCGTCCATTGTGGACCGACCATTTCTGAAACCATATTGTCGGTCAGAAATGTTCGGTCCTTCCCCCCCGAGATGCTGGATGACCCGGGAAGCCAGAATGCGTTCAAGCATTTTCCCGGCCTCATCCAGCAACACGATGGGTCTCCACCCCGATGGAGAATCCGCCGGCCTATTCTCCTTCCGGAGTAGGCACACCCTGCCCGTCTTCCAGCACCTTGGAAAGCGTCCATCTTTGAGGCACTGATCAAAGATGGACCGGAGGCGGTCTCCAAGGTGCTCCATCACTATGGGCAGGATCCTTCCATGGACGCCGTCCGGGCCCGGGGCCTTTTTACAGGCCCTCAGTCTGAAGGCCCCGCAGGCCATTTCTGCCTCTGTAACAGGGGGCACTTCCTCCGGCTCCGCCGGCTCCTCCCGCGGGGCAACCATTATTGGCGGGTCGAATTGAGGAGCCGGCGGAAACAGCCCCTCCAGAATGTTCTGGAGGAGCCCTCTCTCCATGTTGTCCATCGGGGCGGCCTGGCGGAGCTTTCTCCTAACCATTTTGTATGGCCGCCCCCATGGATCCCCGTCCAAGGAGGCCAGGAAGTCCGTATGCGCCGCGTCTTTCGCCTTGGCAATAGCCAGACTTAGGGACATCCTGGCCTCCGTCAGCCTCCCTCTCAGCTCCTCCTCCTCCGCCGCGGTGTGCCGCCTTCTCCTGCAGCGGGTGTATTCCCTGCGGGCTCCATTGCTCACCCGCCGCAGGTCGGCCACCTCCGGGGACCACCAGTAGGCGGCCCTCTTGAGCCTGGGCGGCCCTGCCCTCCTCATGGAGGCGTCGCACGTCCTCAACCTAACCTAACCTAACCTAACCTAACCTAACCTAACCTAACCTAACCAAGTTGCTCGCCAGAGGTCGAGCGGGTCGGACGGTCGTCGCCACTGCTCCCGCTTGACGGCTCGCCAGTTTCGTCGCCGTTTTCGACGCCGGTTTCGTCGCCGGTTTCGTCGCCGGTTTCGCCGCCACTCTCTTCGCCGGTTTCGCCGCCACTTTCTTCGCCGTTCCTATCGCCACTTTTCTCGCCGGTGTCATCGCTCTGGCTCGGTAGTTTGCTGTGGTGCAGTTAGTGAGCCGGTGATTGTGGTGCATGAGTGGACGCAGTGATTGAGCCAGTGGTTGTGGTGCAGTGATGGTGGTAGTGTCTGCTGCGGCTGCGGCTACTGGTTGGTGCCGAAGGATCCTAAGAGGTCGAGCGGGTCGGACGGTCGTCGCCACTGCTCCCGCTTGACGTCTCGCCAGTTTCGTCGCCGTTTTCGTCGCCAGTTTCGCCGCCGTTTTCGTCGCCAGTTTCGCCGCCGTTTTCGTCGCCAGTTTCGCCGCCACTTTTTCGCCGGTTTCGCCGCCACTTTCTTCGCCGGTTTCGCCGCCACTTTCTTCGCCGTTCCTATCGCCACTTTTTTCGCCGGTTTCGCCGCCACTTTCTTCGCCGTTCCTATCGCCACTGTTCTCGCCGGTGTCATCGCTCTGGTTCGGTGATTGTGGTAGGGTCTGCTGCGGCTGCGGCTACTGGTTGGTGCCGAAGGATCCTAAGCCACCGCTCCATTGCGCTCCGAGGTGCTCCATAAGTGCGCCGCGAAGTGGCGCTCCGACCGGACTTGCGTCGTGAGCGACGCTCCGATAATTTGCGCCACTAACAGCGCTCCACACGATCGCTCCGCGATAGCTGCGCCACCGGGGGAGTACCTGTATGGTGAAGAGAAGAACTACGGACTTATAAGTTAAGATAAGTGTTAGATATAACCTATTTTATATTTTGGAATAAGTCTCTCCTGCATGAGCATACTTTGATGTTAGGTTAAGAACTCTAAACCGTCTGAGGTTACTTTTAAATTTATTCTTGGTCTCCCGTTTGTCCGTCTGTCCTAGCACTTATAAATAACACAATTGGTTGCTTCGTTGCTTCGTAGATGTTGCCACGATTGGCACCCAAACGCGCTCCGCATCTTTGCGCCTAGTACCTCGCTCTACTGTTTTTACTGTTTCTACTGTTTTTGCTTCATCGGAAGTTGCGCCACGTTTCCCCGCTCCACGGATTGAGCCACTAATAGCGCACCACGGAGCTGCGCCGCGAAAGTTGCTCTTTTCTGCACCGCGGAGGAAATTTTGAGCTGCGCCGCGAAATTTGTTCCGTGCGCCACGTTTTCCGCTCCACGGTCTTAGCACCACGAACAGCGCTCCGCGGAACTTGCGTCGTGAAAGCTGCGCAAGAGTCGGGCGACACACCGTTTTTGACCGGCCAGTGACGGATCGGAAATGGCACCTCCAACACAAAAAGAAAAGGAGAGGAAGCAAAAGAAGAAGCCTACGGAGAGGACACAAGGAAGACCACAACTGATCCTGAGGATCCCAAAGGGGACGGGGGCAAATCCCAGTCCCCCGACAGCGGGGCAGTCCAAGATGACGGAGGAGGGGAAGCGAGGGGGGACCGGACCGGGAACTGCGGAAACCATTAAACCACGCACACGATCACCTCAAATGGAGGAAATGGTGGAGGACGGCCAGGCACCGCCCTGCCAGGTGTTGACGCCACCATTGGCCGAAGGGGCAACCATAAGCCCTATCGGATCGCCGCGGACGCCTGGTCAGGAGAGCCAGGAATCGGGTGGGGTGAATGACCCTGCGAGGCGAGATACTAGAAGAAAGGATAGAGACCAGGACCAGCATGAGGGTCCGGCCCCATACCAGGAGCCTATTGAGGGCACCTCGGCCATGGCAGGGGCAGCCACTGAATCGGCTACGCCTACGGCAACCTCTACTCCGTGCAGGCCAGAGTACCCGAGGCACAGAGACAGCTCAGCCTCAAGATCAGAGTCGGCACTACTGAGAATTAGGACACAGATCAGAGAGGCTAGGGCTGTGGACCTGGTGGAGCGTAGCCGGAGGGCCAGCGAGCCTCCGGAGCGGGAAGCGGATGGGGAATCCTTAACGGGATTCGAGGACCGTTCGGAGTGCTCGGTGGGACTAGGAGCCGGAGGAGGAGGCCTCATTAGTGAACTTCCTCAAAGGGCCAACCTGGTCCTCCAGGGAGCCAAGCAAGCCCTGGAGTCCTCGGGAAATATTAAGAGAACGGTGAGGGAATCAGTGGTGGAAGCGCTACACGAGCTATACACGATGATTCTAAAACTTGCTGACTCCAGATCCCGCCATATCGTGGAATTGCATCGTGAAAAGCTGGCTCAGGAAAGACGATTGCTGAGTCTTGAGAGGGCTCACGCTAGGGCTTTGCAGGGTGCACTTGACACGGCAAAGACGGACAGAGACACAAGTATAAGCGCCCTAGACAGCATTGTCAAGGAAATAAGGGCGCAAAGGATGATACTGGTCTCGGATATAGGTGATACCTTGGTGGAAATCAAATCCTGCATAGCAAGCGACCGAAATCCCAGGGAACTCAAACCTGAAGCCGGGCCTATGGAAAGCCGGGATGGTGAGGACGTCTCGAGTATCAAGAGATCACTGGCCGACATAGAGCGCCTGCTTAAGTCTCCCAAAGAAACCGAGCAGATAGACCGGAACGAGTTGCTGGTGGAATTGAGGAGACTTAGGCAGGAGCTCAAGGAAAGTGCTGGCACCACGCAGTCTCTCAAGGGCCAGCTCCTGTCCGTTGTTGGCTCGAACGACCTGGTGGCAGCAAGTGGAGCCAAGACGGGAGAACAACTGGCGGAGATGAGAGCAACACTGGAGGGTCTAGCAGCAGCCAACAACGCATTGAATAGAGACGCTGAAAAACACGAAATAGCGGAAAAAATCATAGGGGTGGAAGAGTGTATCAAAACCGAAGGTGATAGAATTAGGACTACGATGGCGGTGAGGCTGGCTGAGCTGGGGGAAGAGATCCAGGCGGCGGCTGCACTGCGATCGGACGGCATACCTCTTCTACACGAATTCACCGAATCGGAGGAGGCTGAGGGCCTCCAGACAAGATCAGGAGATAAGGAAAATTTGCCGGGAGACAAGGAGGGGAAATGGGTTGTGGCTAAGTCCAGGGCACGGGTCAGGAAAGAGCGAAAGCTGAAAGCAGTAAGGGACGCTACTGACTCTCCTCCCAAACCGCACTTCCCCTTAACGGTGGAAGCAAGTGACCCTACTATGACCAGCGCAGAAGTCATCAGAACAATTAAGGAAAAGGTTGATGTATCGCAGCTGGGAATAGGAGTTGACTATGTCAGGAGCAACCGTAAGCAGAAGGCAACTATCGGAATGTCGACTGAGATTGAAAGGGAGGCCCTAAACAAGGCTATCAGAGAGAAATGCCCAGGCCTCAAAACGACACCCTTGGAGTTGAAGAGGCCACTGCTGCGCATCGTGGGAGTAGTTAAGGGTCTAACTGACGCGCAAATTCCTGGGGCCTTAGTCAGACAAAATGCGTCTCTGCTCAGGGAAGTGAAAGGGGCGGAGGAACGGATGAGAGTCATCCGGAGAACGAGGGGTCGTATCCAGGAGACCACCAACATCATCCTGGAGGCGGAAGCCGATATCTGGGCGCGCCTCAGGGATGAAAGGGTTAAACTGGGGTATCAGGTGCGACCGGTTTTCGACCAGAGCCCGATTCTGCAGTGTTATGCCTGTCTGCGATTTGGCCACTTTGCCAGAGAATGCCAACACGAGCAAAATTGTGGTTATTGTGGGGGCAGGCATGACACAAAAGGATGCCAATACAGGGACCAGACTCCAAAGTGCACAAATTGTGAGAGGATAGGGTGCACGGGCAAAACCGCGGAACACCCAGCATTTAGTGCGGAATGCCCAGAATGGCAGAAATGGGACCGGATAGCTAGGTCGCAGGTTCGATACTGCTAAAGGCACTTCAGAGGATAATAGCATGGGAAACCGGACTGCACCAGGAAGGTCCGGAACCAGTCTGAAGCCCATTTTAATATGGCAGGCAAATCTGGGCAGGGGTTACGCGGCTACAAAGGAATGTCTACAGGAGGCTGAGGAGAGGGGAGTGGACTTCTTGCTTCTGCAGGAACCCTACGTTGGGTCCAAGGGGTACCTGGCAACAGCGCATAGGGTAGTCCAGCAGACGCAGGGAGAGGGACCCGTAAAGGCGGCCATAGTGGCATTAAACCCAGCTACAACAATAACTGTAAACCAAACAGTTAATACCAAGAATATGGCCGTGGCGGAGATGGGGTTGGACGGCGAGACCTTCCTGGTAATCAGCTTTTACTTCGAGGGGGATAAACCACTGGATCCATATCTAGTAAATTTTAAAGTGATAGTGGAAGGTGCGGGCACGAGCGGCGTCCTGGCGGGCGGGGACGTTAACGCATCCAGTTACTGGTGGGGATGTGGAACGGAGGACGGTCGTGGGGCGGAGATTGTAGATCTATGCTCTGAGTGTGGGCTCAATTTCCTAAACAGAGGCTCCACACCGACCTTCTACACTTACAGAGGAGGAAGACTGTTTAGCAGCATTGTGGACATCACAGTCTGCTCGGATCACCTGCTGGGAAGAATCGGGGACTGGCGGGTTGAAACCGAGGACACGGGTCTCTCGGACCACAGAATAATTAAGACCACGGTGTCAAGGTTGGCAGTGGGACCCAGTGAGAAGCCGAGTAAGTCCACAAGGCGCTACAATACAGTGAAAGCCAAGTGGAGTGAGTTCTCGGTAGCTCTCAGAGCGAACCTGGCGGAGAGAGAACTCACCGTTCAAAATATCGAAGAGATTGCTGAGCCTCGAGACCTCGAGGTCGCCGTTGAAAGTTTTACTGGAGCAATCCAGGACGCCAGTGTAAAAACCATCCCTTTAATCAGAGAGAGAAAGAAGCTGAATACTATGGCCTGGTGGAATGATGAACTTAGAGCCACTCAGAAGAAGCTCAAAACACTTAAGAGGAGAATTAGAGTCGCAAATCCGGCAAGGAAGGAGAGGGTTTATGGAGAGTATGTTGAGGCAAGAGACAAATACAAAGAGCAGATCGAGGCCACCATCACGGCAAGCTGGAAGGACTTCTGCTCTCAGCAGAAACGAGAGGATTTGTGGAAGACCTCGTACAGGGTCATCAAGAGGAGTATGGTGGACAGAAGGAACGAGTGTCTTCTGCAGGTGCCGGGTACCGACCGAATGCTGAATGCTAAGAAATCGGCGGAACTATTGGCCAAGACCTTCTTCCCGACCGACGACCCCGAAACCGACGACGAGTGGCACAGAGGCATTAGACAGGAGTCCGAATGCATCAGGCGAGCAGTGCGGACCTTGAACCTGCGGGCCCAATATATCCCCTTCACTGGCCAAGAAGCCGTGAATGTCTTCAAAGGTATGAACCCAAATAAGGCACCAGGGGTAGATGGTCTCACCTCCGACATATGCGAGAAAGCATTTGTCGCTAGCCCTGTACTACTGGCCATATACAACCAGTGCCAGAGACTGGCTTACTTCCCATCTTGTTGGAAGGTGGCTCACGTTAGGGTAATACCCAAGCCGGGTAAGGACAACTATAGCCTACCAAAGTCCTACAGGCCCATAGGATTGCTGCCGGTGTTGGGCAAAGTCATGGAGAAAATTATCTTCAACAGACTGGCGTGGGAGCTGTCGAGAGGTGGAGGAGTGAGCCCCAGACAGTATGGTTTCACGGCGCAGCGTAGCACGGAGGACGCATTGTATGACGCTATTACCTACGTCAGAGAGGCCCGGGACGCTAAGGAAATCGCAGCAATGGTGTCATTAGACATAGAGGGAGCTTTTGACGGAGCGTGGTGGCCTGTAATACTCACCCAGCTCCGGCGGCACTGTGACGATGGAGCGGCCGTGGGGCTACTTTGTAGCTACCTCGAAAACAGGAAGATCACCCTGGACTACCTCGGGGAAAGGGTGGAAGCTATTACCAACAGAGGGTGCATTCAGGGATCGATCGGAGGACCTCAGCTGTGGAACCTGCAGCTTGATCCTCTCCTCGTTGAGGCAGAGGACGAAACGGCCCAAATCCAGGCTTTCGCGGACGACATCCTCATAGTAGCACGAGCCAAAAATACAGTCACGCTTAATAACATCATAAACAGTGCACTTAGAAGAGTGGCGAACTGGGGACAGAGGCATAAGCTCAGGTTTGCTGCCCACAAGACCCAGGCTGTGGTTATTACCCGTAAACTGAAATATGAGGTCCCCACCTTCACCATCGCCAACACGCCAATCGCCCTCTCCGACAGTATCAGGCTCCTAGGGCTGACAATTGATAGGAACCTGGGATTCGCCGAGCATCTTGACGGCGTCACGACAAAGGCATTGAATCTGTATAAGATGGTCTCCAGAATGGCAAAGGCGCAGTGGGGATTGAACCCGGACATTTTGAGGACCATCTTCTACACAGTCGTCGAGCCGACGATTCTATACGCAGCAGGCGCCTGGGGGAATGTCGCAGAAAAGGTCTACGCGAAGAAGAGACTCGACAGGGTTACTAGAGCCTTTGCCATAAAAATTTCAAAGGCACATCGCACAGTATCCCTCGTCGCGAGCGCCGTCCTGGCCCGTGTATTGCCGCTGGACCTGAGGCTGACGGAACAGATGGAGCTCTACCTCATAAAGAGAGGCAAATCCCTGCCGGAGCTCCCGGGACGTCGACTCCAGAGCAGAGTCCATCCTTCAGCCCTAGATCACCCGGCTAAGAGGAAGCGATATACTTTCAATATCGTCACCAATGAAGCGGAGATCGCTGAGCAGCGGGGCCGGAATGATGGGATCCTCATGTTCACCGACGGAAGTAAAATCGAGGGGAAGGTGGGAGCCGCGATTTCGGTGTGGGAGGACGGAAAGGAGACGTCGTATGCCACCTTCCGCCTGGGAAATCACTGCTCTGTCTTTCAGGCAGAAATGGTGGCGCTGAACAGAGCAGTGTCTATGGCGGCTAAGGGAAGGGGGGACGCGAACATCTACTGCGACTCCAGATCCGCCTTGCAGGCAGTCTGTGATCCCAATGGATTAAACCCCATAGCAGTGGAAACCCGCGAGCACCTTGAAACCGCTGAGAGGAAAGAGAAGCGGATCAAATTGAATTGGATCAAGGCGCACGTGGGCATCGGGGGTAACGAAAGGGCCGACGAACTAGCCAAGGCGGCAGCACTGAAAAGCAAAAAGGCAGTGGTGTATGACGACTTCCCCATTTCTTTCGCCAAGGGAGCGATCAGGGGGAACACCATCAAAAAATGGCAGAAGATTTACGAGAATTCGGGGACGGCTTCCGGTACGAGGATGTTCTTTGAAGATGTTAGGATCGCAAAGAGCATCCTCGAAAACATGGATAGCGGCAACATCATGGCGCAACTTCTGACGGGGCATGGGGGTTTCAGACAATACCTACATCGGTTTAAGCTCACTGATTCCCCCTGCTGCACATGTGACGATGAAGTGGAGGAAACAGTGGCGCACATTGTCACAGAATGTCCGAAATATGGCGCAGAGAGGCAAAACCTGGAATCCGAGCTGGGGGTTAAGTTAACGCAGAATAAATTAAAGGAAATAATGACGGAAGGCAAATGTCGGAAGGTGTTTTTGGCGTTTGCGGAGCGGGTTGTAAGAAAAGCGGCTGTTGCAAACGGTTCGACAATTAAAAGAACGACAGATGTAGACGGGAGACGCAGGAGAGAGCAATGAGCGCATCTTGACGCCTCATTTGTCCAAGGACGGCAGGGAAGCCTCGCCACACCTCCGTATGAGGAGGAGTGTGATGATGGCCTACCTGAACTTGGTATTAAAATAGTTATGACATGTTGAAATAGAAACTGACCTGATAATAATGATGAAATAATTAGATACATAGATTTTAAAATATTGTGAATGTAAATGTTTTATATGTATTTCAATTTTCAACTAAATTTAAATTAATGTATAGATGACACAATTGTTGTAGCAATTAAGACTAGATTAAGAAATGTAAAGTAAAATTATAAAAAAGAAGAATAAGAAAAGAATAAAGCACTGAAAAAATATATCAGTGGGAAAAGAAAGACCCACTAAGGGTACACGAATGGGGTTTTAGTCGGTAAAAGTCCGACACTACTGGGCTTCCCTTCCCAGTGTCCTATGAGGATTTCCCCAGTCGTGCACCCTTGGAAAGAAAAAAAAAAAAAAAAAAAAAAAAACCTAACCTAACCTAACCTAACCTAACCTAACCTAACCTAACCTAACCTAACCTAACCTAACCTAACCTAACCTAACCTAACCTTTTTTTTTTTTTTTTTTTTTTTTTTGTCGCAGGGAAAATGCATTTATGCATCCCCCCGGGGCCTGGGGAGGGCCAATTGGGGGGTATGTGGGACTCGCCCCTCAGAGTGAGGGGAATACCCACTAAAAACCCTGCGGCGTTTCCATCCTTGCCGTTAGGGGGGTGCAATGGGATCATACATTTCACCACTACACCCCCCGGCAGTCCCGGCTGGCGCCGGTTTGCCGTCACCAATGGGGGGGAGAGTCAGTAAACGCATACCTGACTCTCCCCCAGACGTGTAGGGCCGTGCAATGCGGGTCCCCAACCCGCGGCCCTACGGTGGGAGGGCACGGTTTACAGCCGCAAACCGTCTGCGCCTCCTCCCAACTCGTCTCCGTCGGATCGGGAGCGCGTCCGGGTGTTCCTCGCGCTCCCGCTCCTCGGTCTCCTTCAGCGAGACGACTGTGTCGCAGAAGGAGACCATTGCCTCCCAGGATCTCTCGCTGCCCAGCATGGCCGCCACGACGCTGTGCAGCGAGAGATCATCCGTCCCAAGTGCTGTTTTGAGGGCAGCGCGCTCCACGGCCCAGCGATTGCACACCTCCAGGGTGTGCTGGGCCGTGTCGTCCGTCTCGCCGCACTGGTGGCAGGCTGGGGTAGGCTCTCGGCCTATCATGTGCAGGTAATGCCCGAAGCACCCATGTCCGGACAATACCTGCACCAGCCTATACCCCACCCGCCCGTGCGGCCGGTCCAGCCAGCTGTCGAATGACGGGAGGAGTGCCCCTATGGTGCGAACACCATAGAGGGAGCCCTCCAGGTCAGCCTTCCACCTGTCCCGCATCCTCCTTTGCATCATCCTGCGCGCCGCCCTTACCTCTTCAGGAGCAGGGAGTTCACCGGTCTCCCCACTCCTGATTCTGCCCCTGTGCGCTTCGGCGAGCACCTCCGCATCCAGCTCCCAGGGCGTGGCACTCGCCAGAGCGCACGCCGCTGCCCACGCCACCGTCACGTAGGCCCTGATTACACGTATGGCCACTACTCGTTGTGGCCTACGTAGCAGGGCCCTTGTGGCCGTGGACAGCTTGTCACTCCATATCGGGGCCCCATATAGGGCCATGGAGCGGGCCACACCGGCGTATAGCCTCCTGCACGCGTGGGAGGGACCTCCCACATTCGGCAGGAGGCGGCCCAGCTCCGATGCCGCCGCCACTATTCGGGGAGCAAGTTGGCGGAAATGCTCCCCGAAATTCCACCTTCTGTCCAGTGTGAGGCCCAGATACTTAATATGGGGCCTCACCTGGACCACCTCCCCACTGATTCGTAGGGAGGCATTCTCCGCCACCCTCCATCCCCTCCCCCCGAAGACTATCGCGTCAGTCTTCGGTAGGGAGACCTCCAGCCCCAGGCGGCGGATCCTCGACATTGTGAGTTCCGCCGCCACCTCCGCCCTCCTCTTTACCTCTCTGAGCTCCTTGCCTCGAACGGCAACCATCGTGTCGTCTGCGTAACACATTAGAGCCGTCCGAGGGAGGAGCTCTGCGCGGATGGCCCAGTCGAATCCAACGTTCCAGAGTAGGGGTCCTAGAACAGACCCCTGGGGAACGCCGCAGGCCATCCGCCTCTCCACCCGCCCTGTAGGCGTGTCACAGAACACCACCCTCTCCGTGAGGTAGTGCTCTATGACACGCCTCAGGTATAGGGGCACCTCGTGGTATCTTAGGGCCTCCCGCACCACCGAGTACGGGAGAGAGCCAAACGCGTTCGCAATGTCCAGGGACACCGCTATGACTCCCTCCCCCCTCCCCTGCGCATCCTCGCAAAAACCCCGAAGCGCCCCCAGGGCGTCCATTGTGGACCGACCATTTCTGAAACCATATTGTCGGTCAGAAATGTTCGGTCCTTCCCCCCCGAGATGCTGAATGACCCGGGAAGCCAGAATGCGTTCAAGCATTTTCCCGGCCTCATCCAGCAACACGATGGGTCTCCACCCCGATGGAGAATCCGCCGGCCTATTCTCCTTCCGGAGTAGGCACACCCTGCCCGTCTTCCAGCACCTTGGAAAGCGTCCATCTTTGAGGCACTGATCAAAGATGGACCGGAGGCGGTCTCCAAGGTGCTCCATCACTATGGGCAGGATCCTCCCATGGACGCCGTCCGGGCCCGGGGCCTTTTTACAGGCCCTCAGTCTGAAGGCCCCGCAGGCCATTTCTGCCTCTGTAACAGGGGGCACTTCCTCCGGCTCCGCCGGCTCCTCCCGCGGGGCAACCATTATTGGCGGGTCGAATTGAGGAGCCGGCGGAAACAGCCCCTCCAGAATGTTCTGGAGGAGCCCTCTCTCCATGTTGTCCATCGGGGCGGCCTGGCGGAGCTTTCTCCTAACCATTTTGTATGGCCGCCCCCATGGATCCCCGTCCAAGGAGGCCAGGAAGTCCGTATGCGCCGCGTCTTTCGCCTTGGCAATAGCCAGACTTAGGGACATCCTGGCCTCCGTCAGCCTCCCTCTCAGCTCCTCCTCCTCCGCCGCGGTGTGCCGCCTTCTCCTGCAGCGGGTGTATTCCCTGCGGGCTCCATTGCTCACCCGCCGCAGGTCGGCCACCTCCGGGGACCACCAGTAGGCGGCCCTCTTGAGCCTGGGCGGCCCTGCCCTCCTCATGGAGGCGTCGCACGTCCTCGTGAGGGCCGCCCGAAAGTGGAGGGCCGCTTCGTCCACCCCTGTCCCTTCAAGTGGTGGCGGCGGCGGTCCCCCCCATCTGGCCTCAACCATGGCCGCCTCCACGGCGGCATCCCTGTCCAGGGAGGCCAAACTCCACCGCGGCGGATTTCCATGCCCTGCCGGCCTGGGCTGTTGTGCTGGCCGGGCTCTGGAGACCCTCATCCTAATATACATATGGTCGGAGAGGGTCTCCGTTTCGTCCAGGACACGCCAGTCCTCTGTGCGCGCCGCCACCACCGGGGAGGCGAAGGTTACATCTACAATGGAGCCCCCCTGGCGGCGCACACATGTGTTGGTCGTGCCCCGGTTACAGACCTCCAACCCGAGCCCGGCCACCCAGTCCAGTAGGGCCTCCCCCCGAGCATCAGTCCTGGGACAACCCCACGCAACGCATTTTGCATTGAGGTCGCCCAGGACCATTATGGGGGAGGGAGCCGCTCCAACCACCACCCGCCCCAGCCTCTCCAGGAAGGCCTCAAACTCCCGCAACGGTCTATTGGGGGAGAAGTATACCCCCACCATAACTGTGTCCCCCATTTTGGCCACCGCGTATCCGGAGTCCGATGCCACCCTGGAGAGGGGCAGCCCCCCCAGGGCCGGGACCACAACAGCCACCGAGCCGTCTCTATCTCCCACCCAATTGGATTGCGGGGGGACGAAGTACGGCTCGGTCACCACCACCGCCGCTATTCCCCACTCCGCCATGTGCTGGATCAATAGATCCTGCGCACGGGCGGAGTGGTTGACGTTCGCCTGGAGCAGCTCAAGGGACATTTACTGCTCCATTTGGCTTTCCGTCCTTGTGTTATCTCTCTGGGGGGTGGCCCGGTGGGGGGCGGTATTCCCTCTTACAATGGGGGGGTTGCAGGCTTGCCCCCCCATTGTGTGTCCCGCACGTAATCCTGCGTGGTGACAGACGGCGCACCACGGGGTCGGCGATGTGCAGTTTTGGCTAGTATGGCCCGGTTGACTGCACCTGTAACAGCAACTTTCCCTGTCCACCGGGGAGGGGCAAAGTGGCTTTGTGTGCCCCCTCCCCATGCAGCGGTAGCACCGCAGAGGCAGCGGCTCCAGTGCCACCACGTGCGCCGCCGACCACCCGATCATCACCCTTCCCGCCGTCGCCACCGTCTTAGCCGCAGTTACTGGGCACCTCAGGATGACCGAGCAGGCCCCACTGCCCGACACCCTTATGGCGCCCACCGATACCGCCTCCTCCGCGCATCCTCCCTTCGCTGCCACCACCCTCTTGAGGATCTCTGGGGTGACAGACTCGTCAAACCCGGAGATCCTCAGCTCAGCCTTTCTAACTGGTCGGTATATGTCCGCCTCGTCCCCAATTATATCCCGCAGTCTGGACACCAGGTTATCGGCCGCCTGAGCACTCTGGGCACCAGGGACCTCGATAATACGGGCTCCCGTGGCCGATCTGCGGACCCCCAAATGGTCTACACCCAGTTCCTCCAACTTAAGTGTGGTGGCCTTTTCCATTATCGACTTGTAGTCGGTTTGAGAGCCGGCCTTTAAGGCCACCACTACCGCCGCCGTTTTTGGGACCATTAAAATTTGGGCCGCCGTTTTAGTCCGCTTTTTGGGTTGAGGCTGTGAGGGGGCGGCAGCCGCAGCAGCAGGGCTCTTCCCCTTTTTCCCCCTCTTAACCACCTCCGTCCATTCCTCCTTCCTTGCCTGCGGAGGCTGCGGCTCGGGGGCGCGGGGGGTCTCTCTGCCTTTGGGGGCAGGCCCCGGCTTGGTCACTGTCACCGGCGTGTGCGACCTGGGCGCTGGCGTCGGCGGCTGGGATTGCACGACCCTTGGGGCTTTCGCCGGCGGCCGGTCCGTTGCCTCTTCCATTTCTTCCTCTTCTTGGGGGGCCGGCTGAGGGGGACCCCCCTTCCTTTTTTTCTTCCCTTTTTCTTTATCCGCCACAGGGCTCAGGGGCACCCTTTTATCAGAGGCCAACGGTGGCCTCAATATCGGCTGTGGTGGGAGCCGCCCTTCAATATCCCCCAGGCGGACATTCACCATATTGCCAATGCTCACGAATATGGCTCTTTCAAAATCCCCCAGCCGGGAGTCGAGGAGAGCGCCCATCTCCTCGAGGAGGCCAGACGTGCCTTCTTGCCTCCTCGTGTGGTCTGTAACCGGGGGGGAGCTGCGCTCCGAGAAGGCGGTGCGCAGCGCCTTTGTCTCCTGCCGGAGGTGGGCCAGCTCTTCTCGCATCCTTTTGTTGTCCGCCTTCAATGTGCGGACAACCTCCGACTCCCCCATTGAGTCGGCAAGGCTCAACAGCTCCCTGCATGCCGCGTTCATGCGGCCCCAAACTTCCCCCTTGAGGTTGCCACTCTTGGCCGCCTCCCGGAGCACCTCCTTCGCGCACCGCTTTATTACGTCTTTGGGGGCCTTCTCCCCCTCCTCCTCGTCGTTGTGGGACGTTGTGTCCAAAAGGATCGGGCTTCGCGACCGCGAGCCCGAGTTCCTCCTTGCCCTTGTGGGGCTGTAGAGGGGTTCTGCGAGAGCATCCGCGTCGGCCTCCTTCTGAAAATCGTCCAGCTCGTTCGAGAGCAGGAACGACTCCCTGAGCTTCGCTTTTGCCGCACTGATCCCGAAGTACCTTCCCTTTACCTTTCGGCCAGAGGGGGCCTGCGCCGCCGCCATCTCCACCTCTTCTTCCACCTTTTCTTCCTCGTCCCCCGAGGGGGTCTCCGAATTATCAAATTCGTCACCCTTGTCAGCATCGGCGGGAGCTGATTGGGCTCTACTATTGTGGCCCCCTTTTTCGCCGTCCCCTTTTTTATTCTTCCTCCCTCGGGTGAATTGGCCCTTCGCATTTCGCGAGGGCGAGCCTCCACCTCTTAGGCGCAATGGCCTATCCGTTTCCATTTCCCTGCCAAAGTCTTTGGTGTTGGAGTACGACATCAGGCCGTAGTCCTTCACCTCCCGTTCAACATCCATAACCGCGTTAGTAACAAAGTCCATGTTCAATTTGCCAGAGTCGTGTTTACGGAGACCGGCGCCTTGCCGGTCTACGAGGCGATTGTTGCCCACCCCTGAATACGGAGGGCAGCCACTCACCGCAGTGAGTGGGCGGGATTCCTCCTTTTGGAGACCCGCCAGGGGACTATTTTTACAATCGACCTGCATGATTTTTATACTCTCCGATGACTCCACATCGTCGGCTCGCTTGGGACTGGACTCCTTCCAGCCACTCATCCCATCGGCGCGACTCGCTCACCTTAGGATTAGGGATTTATTATAGTGGTTTTCTCCACATAGCACTGCTCTCAGTGAGCAGTGCCCCCGGTCCGCTCAATGCGGGTTACGGGTTGCCCGGCGGGAGGCCGAAACCCACCCAGCAGCCGAGGCTGCCAGACCCGCCGCGCTACGACCCTTGAGGGCCCGCCATCACGTTCCGCCCGTAGGCGGTGCTCAACATGCTCATCTCCACCGCCGTCTGCTGATCAGACGGCCGGGAGAGAGCTTGCCGCTCTTATTGTGGCCCCTCCCCCCTTGCCTTCCCGGTATGGGTAGCCCTGTCCGGTATAGCCTCGGGGATCATAGGAGCACGAGAGCCCCCCACCTCGGCCACTATGGGCCCTTCCCCATCCCCCCTGGTGTCGGGTTATTGGTAGCACCGGTAAGCGATCCCCGGACAGGATCACTTACCGTTGCCTCCAGGGCGCACCAGCCAAGACCCTTCCCTTCCCTGCAGATCCGCGAGGATCTAGAGGGATTGGACGAGCCCGGACATACTTGGAGGTTACCCGACCTAGCGCCCCAACCTAACCTAACCTAACCTAACCTAACCTTTTTTTTTTTTTTTTTTTTTTTTTGTCGCAGGGAAAATGCATTTATGCATCCCCCCGGGGCCTGGGGAGGGCCAATTGGGGGGTATGTGGGACTCGCCCCTCAGAGTGAGGGGAATACCCACTAAAAAACCCTGCGGCGTTTCCATCCTTGCCGTTAGGGGGGTGCAATGGGATCATACATTTCACCACTACACCCCCCGGCAGTCCCGGCTGGCGCCGGTTTGCCGTCACCAATGGGGGGAGAGTCAGTAAACGCATACCTGACTCTCCCCCAGACGTGTAGGGCCGTGCAATGCGGGTCCCCAACCCGCGGCCCTACGGTGGGAGGGCACGGTTTACAGCCGCAAACCGTCTGCGCCTCCTCCCAACTCGTCTCCGTCGGATCGGGAGCGCGTCCGGGTGTTCCTCGCGCTCCCGCTCCTCGGTCTCCTTCAGCGAGACGACTGTGTCGCAGAAGGAGACCATTGCCTCCCAGGATCTCTCGCTGCCCAGCATGGCCGCCACGACGCTGTGCAGCGAGAGATCATCCGTCCCAAGTGCTGTTTTGAGGGCAGCGCGCTCCACGGCCCAGCGATTGCACACCTCCAGGGTGTGCTGGGCCGTGTCGTCCGTCTCGCCGCACTGGTGGCAGGCTGGGGTAGGCTCTCGGCCTATCATGTGCAGGTAATGCCCGAAGCACCCATGTCCGGACAATACCTGCACCAGCCTATACCCCACCCGCCCGTGCGGCCGGTCCAGCCAGCTGTCGAATGACGGGAGGAGTGCCCCTATGGTGCGAACACCATAGAGGGAGCCCTCCAGGTCAGCCTTCCACCTGTCCCGCATCCTCCTTTGCATCATCCTGCGCGCCGCCCTTACCTCTTCAGGAGCAGGGAATTCACCGGTCTCCCTACTCCTGATTCTGCCCCTGTGCGCTTCGGCGAGCACCTCCGCATCCAGCTCCCAGGGCGTGGCACTCGCCAGAGCGCACGCCGCTGCCCACGCCACCGTCACGTAGGCCCTGATTACACGTATGGCCACTACTCGTTGTGGCCTACGTAGCAGGGCCCTTGTGGCCGTGGACAGCTTGTCACTCCATATCGGGGCCCCATATAGGGCCATGGAGCGGGCCACACCGGCGTATAGCCTCCTGCACGCGTGGGAGGGACCTCCCACATTCGGCAGGAGGCGGCCCAGCTCCGATGCCGCCGCCACTATTCGGGGAGCAAGTTGGCGGAAATGCTCCCCGAAATTCCACCTTCTGTCCAGTGTGAGGCCCAGATACTTAATATGGGGCCTCACCTGGACCACCTCCCCACTGATTCGTAGGGAGGCATTCTCCGCCACCCTCCATCCCCTCCCCCCGAAGACTATCGCGTCAGTCTTCGGTAGGGAGACCTCCAGCCCCAGGCGGCGGATCCTCGACATTGTGAGTTCCGCCGCCACCTCCGCCCTCCTCTTTACCTCTCTGAGCTCCTTGCCTCGAACGGCAACCATCGTGTCGTCTGCGTAACACATTAGAGCCGTCCGAGGGAGGAGCTCTGCGCGGATGGCCCAGTCGAATCCAACGTTCCAGAGTAGGGGTCCTAGAACAGACCCCTGGGGAACGCCGCAGGCCATCCGCCTCTCCACCCGCCCTGTAGGCGTGTCACAGAACACCACCCTCTCCGTGAGGTAGTGCTCTATGACACGCCTCAGGTATAGGGGCACCTCGTGGTATCTTAGGGCCTCCCGCACCACCGAGTACGGGAGAGAGCCAAACGCGTTCGCAATGTCCAGGGACACCGCTATGACTCCCTCCCCCCTCCCCTGCGCATCCTCGCAAAAACCCCGAAGCGCCCCCAAGGCGTCCATTGTGGACCGACCATTTCTGAAACCATATTGTCGGTCAGAAATGTTCGGTCCTTCCCCCCCGAGATGCTGGATGACCCGGGAAGCCAGAATGCGTTCAAGCATTTTCCCGGCCTCATCCAGCAACACGATGGGTCTCCACCCCGATGGAGAATCCGCCGGCCTATTCTCCTTCCGGAGTAGGCACACCCTGCCCGTCTTCCAGCACCTTGGAAAGCGTCCATCTTTGAGGCACTGATCAAAGATGGACCGGAGGCGGTCTCCAAGGTGCTCCATCACTATGGGCAGGATCCTTCCATGGACGCCGTCCGGGCCCGGGGCCTTTTTACAGGCCCTCAGTCTGAAGGCCCCGCAGGCCATTTCTGCCTCTGTAACAGGGGGCACTTCCTCCGGCTCCGCCGGCTCCTCCCGCGGGGCAACCATTATTGGCGGGTCGAATTGAGGAGCCGGCGGAAACAGCCCCTCCAGAATGTTCTGGAGGAGCCCTCTCTCCATGTTGTCCATCGGGGCGGCCTGGCGGAGCTTTCTCCTAACCATTTTGTATGGCCGCCCCCATGGATCCCCGTCCAAGGAGGCCAGGAAGTCCGTATGCGCCACGTCTTTCGCCTTGGCAATAGCCAGACTTAGGGACATCCTGGCCGCCGTCAGCCTCCCTCTCAGCTCCTCCTCCTCCGCCGCGGTGTGCCGCCTTCTCCTGCAGCGGGTGTATTCCCTGCGGGCTCCATTGCTCACCCGCCGCAGGTCGGCCACCTCCGGGGACCACCAGTAGGCGGCCCTCTTGAGCCTGGGCGGCCCTGCCCTCCTCATGGAGGCGTCGCACGTCCTCGTGAGGGCCGCCCGAAAGTGGAGGGCCGCTTCGTCCACCCCTGTCCCTTCAAGTGGTGGCGGCGGCGGTCCCCCCCATCTGGCCTCAACCATGGCCGCCTCCACGGCGGCATCCCTGTCCAGGGAGGCCAAACTCCACCGCGGCGGATTTCCATGCCCTGCCGGCCTGGGCTGTTGTGCTGGCCGGGCTCTGGAGACCCTCATCCTAATATACATATGGTCGGAGAGGGTCTCCGTTTCGTCCAGGACACGCCAGTCCTCTGTGCGCGCCGCCACCACCGGGGAGGCGAAGGTTACATCTACAATGGAGCCCCCCTGGCGGCGCACACATGTGTTGGTCGTGCCCCGGTTACAGACCTCCAACCCGAGCCCGGCCACCCAGTCCAGTAGGGCCTCCCCCCGAGCATCAGTCCTGGGACAACCCCACGCAACGCATTTTGCATTGAGGTCGCCCAGGACCATTATGGGGGAGGGAGCCGCTCCAACCACCACCCGCCCCAGCCTCTCCAGGAAGGCCTCAAACTCCCGCAACGGTCTATTGGGGGAGAAGTATACCCCCACCATAACTGTGTCCCCCATTTTGGCCACCGCGTATCCGGAGTCCGATGCCACCCTGGAGAGGGGCAGCCCCCCCAGGGCCGGGACCACAACAGCCACCGAGCCGTCTCTATCTCCCACCCAATTGGATTGCGGGGGGACGAAGTACGGCTCGGTCACCACCACCGCCGCTATTCCCCACTCCGCCATGTGCTGGATCAATAGATCCTGCGCACGGGCGGAGTGGTTGACGTTCGCCTGGAGCAGCTCAAGGGACATTTACTGCTCCATTTGGCTTTCCGTCCTTGTGTTATCTCTCTGGGGGGTGGCCCGGTGGGGGGCGGTATTCCCTCTTACAATGGGGGGGTTGCAGGCTTGCCCCCCCATTGTGTGTCCCGCACGTAATCCTGCGTGGTGACAGACGGCGCACCACGGGGTCGGCGATGTGCAGTTTTGGCTAGTATGGCCCGGTTGACTGCACCTGTAACAGCAACTTTCCCTGTCCACCGGGGAGGGGCAAAGTGGCTTTGTGTGCCCCCTCCCCATGCAGCGGTAGCACCGCAGAGGCAGCGGCTCCAGTGCCACCACGTGCGCCGCCGACCACCCGATCATCACCCTTCCCGCCGTCGCCACCGTCTTAGCCGCAGTTACTGGGCACCTCAGGATGACCGAGCAGGCCCCACTGCCCGACACCCTTATGGCGCCCACCGATACCGCCTCCTCCGCGCATCCTCCCTTCGCTGCCACCACCCTCTTGAGGATCTCTGGGGTGACAGACTCGTCAAACCCGGAGATCCTCAGCTCAGCCTTTCTTACTGGTCGGTATATGTCCGCCTCGTCCCCAATTATATCCCGCAGTCTGGACACCAGGTTATCGGCCGCCTGAGCACTCTGGGCACCAGGGACCTCGATAATACGGGCTCCCGTGGCCGATCTGCGGACCCCCAAATGGTCTACACCCAGTTCCTCCAACTTAAGTGTGGTGGCCTTTTCCATTATCGACTTGTAGTCGGTTTGAGAGCCGGCCTTTAAGGCCACCACTACCGCCGCCGTTTTTGGGACCATTAAAATTTGGGCCGCCGTTTTAGTCCGCTTTTTGGGTTGAGGCTGTGAGGGGGCGGCAGCCGCAGCAGCAGGGCTCTTCCCCTTTTTCCCCCTCTTAACCACCTCCGTCCATTCCTCCTTCCTTGCCTGCGGAGGCTGCGGCTCGGGGGCGCGGGGGGTCTCTCTGCCTTTGGGGGCAGGCCCCGGCTTGGTCACTGTCACCGGCGTGTGCGACCTGGGCGCTGGCGTCGGCGGCTGGGATTGCACGACCCTTGGGGCTTTCGCCGGCGGCCGGTCCGTTGCCTCTTCCATTTCTTCCTCTTCTTGGGGGGCCGGCTGAGGGGGACCCCCCTTCCTCTTTTTCTTCCCTTTTTCTTTATCCGCCACAGGGCTCAGGGGCACCCTTTTATCAGAGGCCAACGGTGGCCTCAATATCGGCTGTGGTGGGAGCCGCCCTTCAATATCCCCCAGGCGGACATTCACCATATTGCCAATGCTCACGAATATGGCTCTTTCAAAATCCCCCAGCCGGGAGTCGAGGAGAGCGCCCATCTCCTCGAGGAGGCCAGACGTGCCTTCTTGCCTCCTCGTGTGGTCTGTAACCGGGGGGGAGCTGCGCTCCGAGAAGGCGGTGCGCAGCGCCTTTGTCTCCTGCCGGAGGTGGGCCAGCTCTTCTCGCATCCTTTTGTTGTCCGCCTTCAATGTGCGGACAACCTCCGACTCCCCCATTGAGTCGGCAAGGCTCAACAGCTCCCTGCATGCCGCGTTCATGCGGCCCCAAACTTCCCCCTTGAGGTTGCCACTCTTGGCCGCCTCCCGGAGCACCTCCTTCGCGCACCGCTTTATTACGTCTTTGGGGGCCTTCTCCCCCTCCTCCTCGTCGTTGTGGGACGTTGTGTCCAAAAGGATCGGGCTTCGCGACCGCGAGCCCGAGTTCCTCCTTGCCCTTGTGGGGCTGTAGAGGGGTTCTGCGAGAGCATCCGCGTCGGCCTCCTTCTGAAAATCGTCCAGCTCGTTCGAGAGCAGGAACGACTCCCTGAGCTTCGCTTTTGCCGCACTGATCCCGAAGTACCTTCCCTTTACCTTTCGGCCAGAGGGGGCCTGCGCCGCCGCCATCTCCACCTCTTCTTCCACCTTTTCTTCCTCGTCCCCCGAGGAGGTCTCCGAATTATCAAATTCGTCACCCTTGTCAGCATCGGCGGGAGCTGATTGGGCTCTACTATTGTAGCCCCCTTTTTCGCCGTCCCCTTTTTTATTCTTCCTCCCTCGGGTGAATTCGCATTTCGCGAGGGCGAGCCTCCACCTCTTAGGCGCAATGGCCTATCCGTTTCCGTTTCCCTGCCAAAGTCTTTGGTGTTGGAGTACGACATCAGGCCGTAGTCCTTCACCTCCCGTTCAACATCCATAACCGCGTTAGTAACAAAGTCCATGTTCAATTTGCCAGAGTCGTGTTTACGGAGACCGGCGCCTTGCCGGTCTACGAGGCGATTGTTGCCCACCCCTGAATACGGAGGGCAGCCACTCACCGCAGTGAGTGGGCGGGATTCCTCCTTTTGGAGACCCGCCAGGGGACTATTTTTACAATCGACCTGCATGATTTTTATACTCTCCGATGACTCCACATCGTCGGCTCGCTTGGGACTGGACTCCTTCCAGCCACTCATCCCATCGGCGCGACTCGCTCACCTTGGGATTAGGGATTTATTATAGTGGTTTTCTCCACGTAGCACTGCTCTCAGTGAGCAGTGCCCCCGGTCCGCTCAATGCGGGTTACGGGTTGCCCGGCGGGAGGCCGAAACCCACCCAGCAGCCGAGGCTGCCAGACCCGCCGCGCTACGACCCTTGAGGGCCCGCCATCACGTTCCGCCCGTAGGCGGTGCTCAACCTGCTCATCTCCACCGCCGTCTGCTGATCAGACGGCCGGGAGAGAGCTTGCCGCTCTTATTGTGGCCCCTCCCCCCTTGCCTTCCCGGTATGGGTAGCCCTGTCCGGTATAGCCTCGGGGATCATAGGAGCACGAGAGCCCCCCACCTCGGCCACTATGGGCCCTTCCCCATCCCCCCCTGGTGTCGGGTTATTGGTAGCACCGGTAAGCGATCCCCGGACAGGATCACTTACCGTTGCCTCCAGGGCGCACCAGCCAAGACCCTTCCCTTCCCTGCAGATCCGCGAGGATCTAGAGGGATTGGACGAGCCCGGACATACTTGGAGGTTACCCGACCTAGCGCCCCAACCTAACCTAACCTAACCTAACCTAACCTAACCTTTTTTTTTTTTTTTTTTTTTTTTTTTTTTTTTTTTTTTTTTTTTTTTTGACGGTGTGAAAATGCATTACGCATACCCCCGGCCCGGGGAGGGACTTACGGGGGTTATGTGGGACTCTCTCCTCCCGCAACTCCCTCTGCTAGTCAGAGGGAGGGGAGGAGCATACCCACTAAAAACACACCGGCGTCACCCGCACTGCCGTTAGCGGGGCACGTCATGGGATCGGATATTCTACCACGACGTCCCCCCGGCTGCCCCGGTTTTACACCGGGGGCACCCTCGCGCCAAGGGAGGGAGGGATCGGTGACGCTCCGATTCCTCCTTCAGACGTGTAGGGCCTTATTTGGTGGGTCCCCGTCCCACCGGCCCTACTGGGGGAGCTGGCGGTTGATAAATTGTAACCGCCTTCTCCCCACCCGCCTGCGCCGGAGCGGGGGCGCGTCTGCACTTTCCTCGCGCTCCCGCTCCGCTGCCTCTTTTTGGGACATGACCGCCTCGCAGAAGGCGGTCACTGCGCCCCACGATCTCTCGCTGCGCAGCATGTGGCATATAATGCTGCGCAGCGAGAGGTCGTCCGTCCCAATTTCCCTCATTAGGACCTGTCGCTCCACCGCCCAGGCTGCACACTCCGCTACCGTGTGCTGGGCGGTGTCGTCCTCGTCTCCACAGTGGTGACAGGCGGGGGTGGCTTCCCTACCTATCTTGTGCAGGTAGTGACCGAAGCAACCGTGCCCGGTCACCACCTGCGCAAGCCTGTACGTTATATTTCCCCCTCGCCTGTCCAACCATCCCTCAAAGTTGGGGAGGAGTGCCCCTATGGTTCTAGTGCCATAGGGGCAATCCTCCAGGTGCTCCTTCCACCTGTCCCGCTCCCTCTCAACGGCCCTCCTCCTTCTTGCCTCCACCTCTTGCGGGGCCAGGCGCTCCTCCTCACCCGCCCTGGCCGCCCCCCTCTCCCGATGCCTCTCTGCTAGCAGCCCGGCGTCCAGCTCCCACGGCAGGCTGCCAGCGAGAGCGCAGGCCGCTGAGAACCCTACCGTGCGGTAGCACCTCCCCATTCTTTGAGCTATGACCCTTTGGGGTCTGCGGAGGAGGGCCCTCGTCTTTTGCGTTAGCCTGCTCGCCCATATCGGCGCCCCGTACAACGCCATGCTGCGGACGACGTTGGCGTAGAGGCGCCGACATGGGGCCTTAGGTCCTCCCACGTTCGGGAGGAGGCGGCCCAGCGCGGATGCTGCGCCGACGATCCGGGGAGCGAGTTGTCGGAAGTGCTCCCCGAAGTCCCACCTGCGGTCCAGGATCAGGCCCAGATACTTGATGTGGGCCTTAACCTGGACCGCTTCCCCTCCCACCGGGATCGACTGGTCGGCACGCAATCGCCACCGCCTTCCCCCGAACACCACCGCATCGGATTTGGCCACGGCAACTCTGAGGCCCAGGAGGCTGATTCGCCCCACCGTGAGTTCCGTGGCCACTGCCGCCCTTCTGAGGGTCTCTCTCAGATCGCTTCCCCGCACGGCCACCATCGTGTCGTCCGCATAACAGATGGTGATCATGCGGGGAAGCTGCGCGCCCCTGATCGCCCAGTCAAAGCCGATGTTCCATAGCAGGGGTCCCAACACCGACCCCTGCGGAACACCGGCCTCCATCCTTCTCACCAGGCGACCGTTACTTCCGTCGTGGAGCACTACCCTGTCCGTCAGATAGTGCCCCACGATTGCCCTCAAATAGGGAGGCACCCCATGATATCGGAGTGCCTCCCTGATTACCTCATAAGGGAGGGAGCCAAAAGCGTTAGCGATGTCCAGTGACACCGCTATGGTTCCCTCCCCCCTCTCCGCAGCTAGGTCGCTGAACTCTTTTAGTGTGCCTACTGCGTCAATAGTGGACCGCCCCTCGCGGAACCCGAACTGATTGTTGCTGAGGTTCGGGCCCGTGTCCTCCAGGTGTCGGGTGATGCGACGGGCAATTATCCTCTCCAACATTTTGCCCGTCTCATCAAGGAGGACTATGGGGCGGTATCCCGAAGGAGAGTCAGCTGGGCGACCCTCCTTCCGCAGCAGGCACAGTCTACCCTCCTTCCAGACCTTGGGGAAGTTACCCTCCCTAAGGCAATCGTCAAAAATGGCCCTCAACCTGAGCCCCAGGTGTTTGAGGGCCACGGGGATGACTCTTCCCGGCACCCCATCCGGGCCTGGAGCCTTCTTGCATCCCCATAGTCTGACGATTGCCCCATGGAACTCCCCATCCGTCACCAACGGCACGTCCCCACCGCCCTCCTGGGCCTCCACAGGCGGCGACATTCGAGGAGGCACGAACGGCTGGCTCGCCGGGAAGAGGCCCTCCACGATCCTCGCGAGGAGTTCCGGCTCCATGGAATCCGTGGGGGGAGCGCGCTTCATCTTATTTCGTACGATTTTGTACGGTCGCCCCCACGGATCCCTGTCCAGCGTGCAGATGAACTCCTCATGAGCCTCATCCTTCCTCCTTGTGATGGCCACGGCGAGGGCCTCCTTTGCTGCTCTGAGGGCGGCCAGCAGAGCCTCCTCCTCTTCGGCGGTGTGCCTTCGGCGCCTGCACCTGGTGTACTGCCGCCTTGCTGCGTTTGCGGTGGTACGGAGGGCCGCGATCTCCTCCGACCACCAGTACACCTGTTCCTTACCGGGCAGTCGCTTCGTCCTCCTCATTGCCGCGTCACACACCCTTGTGAGCGACTCGCGGAAGCGAACTGCCTGATCCTCCAGCGGAACAGCTGGGGCAGCACACCAGGCCTCCACTATCGCCGCCTCCTCCGCCATGTCCCTGTCAAGGCTGGCCAGGGACCACCTCGGGAACTTTCCCCCCGCCCGACGGCCAGGTGGGGCGGCCACCAGGGACTGGGAGACCCTCATCCGTATATACAAGTGATCGGAGAGGGTCTCTACCTCCTCCAGGACGCGCCATTCACCAATTTTGGCGGCAACTGCCGGGGTTGCCAACGTGACGTCGATGACGGACCCCCCCCGCTGCCGCACACATGTGAAGGCGCTTCCCCGGTTCACAATGACCAGCCCCATTGTGACCGCCCATTCCTCCAGGGTTCTTCCCCTCGCGTCCGTTATGGGGGAACCCCATGCAGCGCTCTTGGCATTGAGGTCCCCCATTAGCAGCACCGGCTTTGGTGCGACCCTCCCTATTAGTCTCCCTATTTCCCCTAGGTAGGCCTCGAAGTCCGCGAGGGGCCGGTTTGGGGAGAAATATGTACCAACCACTACCATATTCTCCCACCCGGCCGCCGCAAAACCAAGCCCCCTGTCCACCGGCACCAGGGGAGGGAAGTCTCCTGCCGCCGGGGCGACCAGGGCCACGCTTCCGTCTCGCGCTCCCACCCAGTTGGGCTGAGGGGGAACACACCACGGTTCTGCGACCGCCACCACGCTGACGCCCCACTCCGCCATTACCTGCATGAGCAAGTCTTGAGCGCGGGCGGAGTGGTTCGCATTTGTTTGTAGGACTTCGTGCTGGCGTGGTGGCATTAATGGTCCATTTGTTCCCTCTCAGCCTGTTCGGCGACTTGTCGGGCAAGCCCCTGGGCCCTTACGGGGTCTTGCCTCCCTCTTGTACTCGGGGGGTTGCACGATAACCCCCCCATGACATGTCCGGCAGGGCGTTTGCTGTGATGGCAAACCGCACAGAAAGGTGCCTCAGCGCAGGACGACGCTCTGTGTCCCGGCTTACTGCATCTGAAGCACAGCTGTCCCCTATCCACCTCAGACGGGCATGTGGCCCTGGTGTGCCCCGCCCCCATGCATTTATAGCAGCGGAGCGGTGCTAGATCCAGGGCCTGGACAGCTGCGCTCGACCAGCCCACTATCAATTTGCCGTCCTCGCAGACCTTCCTGGCGGCCGCCACGGGACACCTTACAAGGGTTGACCCCGACCCGTTGAATGCGGCACGGACAGCGCCCACTTTTACATCAGCCTCTTTGCAGCCCCCTTTGGCGGCCACCGCTGCCGCCACAGCCTCAGGAGTGACGGACTCTATAAGGCCTGATATCCTCATACCGGCCAGTTTTACTGGTCGGTACACCCGCGCTTCTTCGCCGATGAGCCCCTCCAATTTCTCCTGTAGGCAGTCTGCCGCCCTGCCGTTGTCCGTGTTTGGGACCTCGAAAATACGGGCCCCGTCAGCCGTCCTTCTGACCCGAACGTGGTCCAGACCAATCTCCGCCAGACTGAACGATGTGGTCACCTTGGTCAGGATAGAGGCGTATGTGGCCTCGGATTCTGGCCTAAGGGCCACCACCACTGCGGCCGTTGACGGGACCGTCAGTCCCCGGCTCTTCCCTTGAGGCTTTGTTGGCCTCACCTGTGCCGTCTTTTTTGCCCTATTTTTGGCCTTCCGTCCGACCACCTGACTCCAGTTCCCACCGTCCTCGGAGTCCTCCCTAGGCTGGGATAGGGGCTGCGACGATGGGGGTGGCGGGGGGGCCTCATTTGGGCGCTGTGGCAGCGCTCTCCGCGGATCCGAAGGGGCCGGAGGGGCCGGAGGGGCCGGAGGGGCCGGACTGGGGCCAGGCCTTTGAGGCGCCGGGTTCCCCTGGGTGCTCTTCTTCTTCTTCTTTGGCTGCTTCTTTTTCGAAGCAGCCGCCTGCGTAGGACCCGTCGGTGCCGTTGATGCTTTTCCCTTCGCCATGGTTCGGGGCTCACTCGGCGTTGCAGGCGCAGGCGCAGGCGACTCAGTGTCCCGGGCTGATTCTCCTGGGGTAAAGACACTCCCAGAAGGGCCTGCCTTGGTGCCTCGCTCGCGGGTGGCCAGCGGAGGCCGCTCTCTCTCCTCCAGGGGGAGTCTATCTTTGATTTCCGCCATGCGGGCGTCCAGATATGGCCCGACCTGGGCCATGACCGCACGGCAGATCTCTTCAGTTGTAGAGTCTCGTTTGGGTGGCGAGGGTGCCGGATTGCCCTGCCTCCGCAGCCCCTCCAGTTGGGCCCTAACTTCGGCCATCTCCTTACGCAGACCGACCATTTCCCCTCTTAATCGGTTGTTGTCGGCTTGGAGCCGCGCCGTTTCCTCAGAAACGGTGCGTTTGCTCAATACGTCAAACGCATCCGATATGGCGGCCGCGGCGTCCTTCAGGCGGCGGATGTATACGCCCTGCAGGTTCTTTGATGTGGTCGCTACCCTGAGGATAAGGGCCACGCTGTCCTCCACCTGCTGCCCAAGTTCCTTTGTGGCAGCGGCCTCTTCGGGGTTCGGCGCAAGCTGCGTAGTGCACCTGGAGAACCCTTGTCGGGTTCTAATGTGCATCTCATGCACGTCCCTCTCCGCCTCGAGGCGATCCTCTTCGTGCTGGGCGCGTTTATAGGCCTCCCTCGCCTTAGTCAGGCCCACATACTTCCCCGTGGTAGGGGGGCGACCTCGTCCCCGGCCTTTCGAGGCCTGCGATGGCGAGCCCTCGCCAGCGGCGGACAGGCCGGACTCCTCCCCGCTGGATCCCGACTGAGACTCGTACACGTAGCGCGGCCTCTTTTTGCCTTGGGTCTGCCACATCCGGCCGCTTGTGGGCGGGATGTCCTTATGGGGAGGAACCAGCTCCCCTCCCACACTGGTCGGTTGCGACTCCAAGGCACCCGCACCTCGCTGTTCCAGCGGAGCGTTATGTTGGAGTCTGGTTTTGAAAGGCGTTTGCCTCCTTGGGGGCGCCTTACCTTTCTCCTTCGAGCCCGACTCCATAGCTGGCGGGAACGGCTTCTGACTACTTGGGGAGGTCGCCCGCGACGAGCCGGAGGACCGCACGGTGTACATGCTGTCCCCGGACTCCGCCAGGATCTCCTCGTCCAATCTGTTGAGAAGGACGCGGGCGACCTTCTTAAATTTGGCCTCGCGCCCATCCTCTCGCACCGCCACCGGTGCGTGCAACTCCGCATTTAGGACGGGGTCTTCTAGAACGTCCGCGTCCTTCTTTTCTTCATCCTCACAGGCTTCTGCTCCATGTTTCACGAAGCGGCCCCGGGAGTCGCGTGGTGGGACGCTGCCCGCCTCCTTTACCGGGATCTGTATTGCGTCAGAGCTTAGGTCAATACGTGGACTTGGGTAGTCAACGCATTGATCCGCGCTGTCCCCTCGCACCGGTGAGCGCATCAGAGATAGGCGAGGACGGAAGATCGCGTTCTCGTCGTCGCCATCTATCTTCGGCTCGTCCGCTCCACCGCGCACCCTCAAAATCGGCCCGTCTGCTTGGGTACACCCTATCGGGGTGCTCACTTCTGCCGCCATATCATCAGTGTCCAGTTTATCGCTAAGGTCATTTGAAATATCCTCCGTTTTGTTTGTATTTTTATTTTCCTTAGACATGTTATTCCCACGAGTGGGGGAGAAAAGTGATACCATCGGGACAGAGATCCCCCATTATCCCGATGGCTGTGCCGCAGCAGTGACTCTAGGAGGCTGGTAGACACTCCAGCCGCTCTGAAAAGAGCATCCCTACGCGGAGTATCCTCACGTAGGGAATTGTGGATTTTTTATTGGGGTTTACTCCCCTTGGCCCGGCCAGTTAAGGCAGGGCCCCCGGTCCGCGCGCCGACTGGCTGGCATCTCTCGTATCCCCTTAGCGCCCACAATGGGGGTCGTTGAGAGAATGCTGCGGATAACGGTATGAGGGGGACCTGGCGTAAGCCCCCCTGGTGGTTCGGTTAGGAACCACCCTCCTCCTCCAGGCAGACACCTGGCCCATAGAGCACAAGGTGCGTCCGCACCTGTGCACCGTCCCTGCCGGGCTGAGGCGGCCGCATCCCTTGCCACCTCAGATGAGCTGAGGCATGCCGGGAGCGGCCAACCACCAAAAAACTCGGCACTAAAGCCCGCGCAGGAGTTAACTCCACTGCAATTCCGTCCCGGGGGACCTGGCGTCTCACGCTGTGCCCTCTGCTAGGTTCAGAGGGACACGCGGAGCAGCCCGCCGTGTGCTGTGCTTAGTCTGGCCCCTCCCCTCAGGCCTGTCCGGTTTGGGTGGCCCTATCCGGCATAGCCCTGAGGATCCTGGGGGCACGCAAGCCCCTTCACCGCGGCAAGGTGACAGCACTCGAAGGGGAACCTAACCTAACCTAACCTAACCTAACCTAACCTAACCTAACCTAACCTAACCTAACCTAACCTAATACAGTGCCCAGAATTAACTACCAATAATATCGTGGTAGTTAAGATCCGAACGAGAGCCTGGACAGTGACCCTTGCATCGTACTACTTTGAACCCGACCAACCCATAGAGCCATATATAGAGAAACTCAAAGAGCTAGCAACGAAAGCAAGGGGAAAACTTGTGATTGGAGGAGACGCAAATGCCAAAAGTATCTGGTGGGGCAGCAAACAAGAAGATCATAGAGGAGAACAGATGAGCGGAGGACTCATGGAAATGGGGCTCCAAGTCCTGAATAATGGAGACATTCCTACATTTGACACCATACGCGGAGTAGTAAGGTATAGCAGCCATGTCGATGTGACTGCATGTTCCGAAGACATTCTAGCACTAGTAGGAGGATGGCGGGTTCTCGAGGGGCTCACGTGCTCGGACCACAACGGCATAATCTTTAACATAAAGTTAAAGAAATCGACAGGGACAGCAATAGAAAGAACTACACGACTGTACAATACCAGGAAAGCAAATTGGAAGCAGTTTCATGAGAAACTGCTACAATTTATGACAGAAAATAACCTCACAATAGAGGAGATAGAAAAACTGGACAACACAAATGACATAGAACTAATAATACAAAAGTACAACAAAGTAATCACGGAGACATGCAAAACAACAATACCTAATAAAAAGAAGAAGGAAATACTTAAATTGCCGTGGTGGTCTGAGGAACTTGAGACCCTGAAGAAGGAGGTTGCTACCCGAAAACGAAGGATCAGGAACGCAGCACCACACCGAAGACAAACGGTAGTTAATCTATACCTGAAAGAAAAAGAAACGTATGAGAAAGCTGTAAGAGAAGCAATGGAACAAAGCTGGAAGGAATTTTGCACTAAACAGGACAGAGAAGGAATGTGGGAAGGGATTTACAGGGTGATAGGGAGAACAGCACAGAGAGAGGAGGACCTCCCATTAATGAAGGAAGGCAAAGTACTGGATGCAGAGGGATCTGCAAGATTCCTAGCGGAAACTTTCTACCCCGGGGATGCAACTGAGGGCGACAACACACACCATGAGCAAATAAGAATCCTAGCAGAAAGAGTAAATGAGGGTAGTCATGGTGAACATGATCCACCCTTCATATACGAAGAGCTAGACGCAGCATCAAATTCGTTTAACCCAAAGAAGGCACCCGGGTCAGATGGTTTCACAGCAGACATCTGCACAAGTGCCATAAATGCGGCTCCTAAATTCTTCCTGACTTTGCTCAACAAGTGCCTGGCGCTCCACTACTTCCCAAAGACCTGGAAGGAAGCAACAGTGGTCATACTCAGAAAGCCGGGAAAAGAGACCTATACAACCCCAAAGTCCTACCGACCGATAGGACTACTACCGGTATTGGGAAAGATTTATGAGAAGATGCTGATGAACCGCATCAAGTACCACATATTACCCAGGATCAGTTCCCGTCAGTTTGGTTTTATGCCCCAAAGAAGCACGGAAGATGCACTAGTCGCCCTCACCAGCCACATAAAATCCAAAATAAAAGAAAAGAAAATTGTCACCATGGTTTCGCTGGACATTGAGGGCGCTTTTGACAGTGCCTGGTGGCCAGCCATAAAAGCCAGACTGGCGGAGGAAAAGTGTCCGGTGAACCTGAGGCGGGTAGTCAGCAGCTATCTAAACGATAGACAAGTGGAGGTCAGATACGCAGGGGCAAAGTGTAGGAGGAAGACAGAGAAGGGATGCGTACAGGGATCCATAGGAGGGCCAATATTGTGGAACCTGCTGCTGGACCCTCTGCTGAAGCAGATGGAGGATCTTGGGCTTTACTGCCAAGCCTTTGCGGATGACGTGGTTTTAGTGTTTGAAGGCAGGGAAGCCCGGGAAATTGAAAGACAAGCCAATGCCGCCCTTGAACATGTTCGGGAGTGGGGTGTCAAAAACAAGCTTAGATTCGCTCCCCATAAAACCAACGCGATGGTAATCACTAAAAAATTGAAATATGACACACCACGCCTGAGCATGGGAGGGGTCGGCATTGGAATGTCCTCGGAGATAAAGATACTCGGGTTGACCATTGACAACAAGCTGACATTTAACGCCCATGTGTCCAACGTCTGTAAGAAAGCCGCAAACATCTACAAACAATTGATGAGAGCAGCCCGCGTTAACTGGGGCTTGAGTCCAGCAGTGATCCGCACAATATACACCACAGCGGTGGAGCCTGTGGTCCTCTACGCTGCGGCGGCATGGGCACCAGCAGCCGAAAAACTTGAAGTCCGCAAAAAACTGAACGCAATACAGAGGGGATACGCACAGAAAATGTGCAAAGCCTATCGGACGGTATCTCTGAACTCGACGCTGATACTCACGGGGACGCTCCCTCTAGACCTCCGGGTTCTGGAGGCCGCGTCATTGTATAAAGCAAAAAGAGGAATATCCAGTCAACATCAGCTGGCCGATAGGGAGACCGAACAGATGGCACCCAAAATACTGGCCCCGCACCCAGCAGAACAAACAGGGCTGCAGTTCGAAAACCTGGACGACGAGGAGCAGTACATGCGTCACAGCGATTACGCTGTGCGCATATTCACAGATGGGAGTAAGATTGAGGGCAAAGTGGGAGCGGCGTTGTCGATATGGAACAACACAGCGGAAACCAGGGCCCTTAAGCTTACCCTATCACCATACTGCACCGTCTACCAGGCAGAACTGCTGGCCATATGTAGGGCAACAGAAGTCGCACTCAAACACAAAGAAGCCACCTTTGGCATATATAGCGATTCAAGAGCGGCACTACAAACTGTAATTAATACAGGTTCCACCCACCCCCTCGCAGTCGAGACCAGGAGCAACCTGAGAAGCTGCAGACTCCAGAATAAAACAATATCTTTATTCTGGATAAAGGCACATGCGGGGTTGGTCGGAAACGAGAGAGCCGACGAGCTAGCCAAGGACGCGGCCCTAAAAGGAAGAAAAAAGCCGGAGTATGACAAATGTCCTGTGTCGTTTATAAAGCGGGCTATCCGTACCGAGACAATAAACGTATGGGACAAAAGATACAAAACGGAAGAAACGGCTTCAGTAACAAAAATCTTCTTTCCAGATGCGACGACAGCTCACAAAACTGTGCGGAAACTCCACATTGATGGAATGGTTACACAACTGCTCACGGGGCATGGAGGGTTCTCCTCATATTTGAATCGATTCAAATGCAAGGAGAGTCCATCATGCCTCTGTGAGCCGGAGGCTGTAGAAACTATCCAGCATATAATCCTTGACTGTCCCATCTTTGCCAAATCCCGATATGACACCGAACATCTCTTAGATGAAAAACTTAGCCTAGAAAACCTGGCAGATGTAATTAAAAGTAAAAAACGAGATATATTCTTACAATACTGTAGACAAATAATAGTTAAGGTAGTAAAGAGAAACAAAGTAGCGTAAGTAAGATATGATAAATGCATATATTAAAGTATATGGATACATATCATATAATAAACATAGAGTATAAAATGTAAAAATAAAGAATGTACACATAGAAAATAAGCTGATTGTGAAAATAAAAATAAATGTAAATAAAAAATGCACCCCAACACCTAAATCCCTGTTAGAACATCAGTAACATGCTAAGTAAGAAATTAAATGTAAAAATATATGACCTGATTGTAAACAAGCTGAGATTGTAAAAATAAAACATGTAAATAAAGAATGTACCCTATCCCAAATCCCAGGAAAAATATTAATAGATTAGTAATAGAAAGAGCAGAGTAAAATGGTCTCATCCAGACCTAAGCATAGTAAATGGTCTTCCTGACCTTAAGCAGCGAAAGATGAAGGATGAAAGAAAGATAAAGTATGCAGAATGAAAGTGCGAGAAGAAAGCTAGCGAGAACTAGTATGAAAGAGTTCAAATAGAAATAGTAAAAACTGGCTCCGATCATGTTGGAGGACAAGAAAAAAAAAAAAAAAAAAAAAAAAAAAAAAAAACCTAACCTAACCTAACCTAACCTAACCTAACCTAACCTAACCTAACCTAACCTAACCTAACCTAACCTTTTTTTTTTTTTTTTTTTTGCTGACCCAGGGGAAATCCGTTATGGATCCCGCTCGACCCGGGAGAAGCCGAGCGGGTATGTCCGACTCGCACGGACTAAAACCCCTGGGGTGTTCCACATTTCGCCTTCCGACAGAGGCACGGGAACGCTACCGTACTCTTCCGCAGCTCTGCCAGCGCTACCCAAACGGGCCCACCAAAGCTGTAAACTTACCCACTCCGCTGTAGGCACCCCAGAACACCATGGGGGCCTTCTAGCACCTGACGTCTTCTAAGCAGGTAATGGAACTCCCGGCCCATCACCTGCACGTCACCACTATGGCGGGCGCAACCGGTCCGCAAAGGCCCTTCGCCGCCTGCCTGGACGCCTACGACGCTGAGGAACCGAATTTACATCATCCTCACGCGCTCGTTCCGCCGCCTCCTTATGCAGGAGGACCGATCTACTAAAAGCGGCCACCGCCACCCAAGCTTCCTCCCTACTAACCATCTGCCTGATCAAAGCAGGCAGAGACAGGTCAACACCCACCACCGCAGACAAAGCTGCACGAGGTTCCGCCCACGCAGGGCACTCCTGAAGCGTGTGCATCGCCGTATCTATGGCTTCTCCCACACAATGATGACACACCGTCGACGGTTCCCTGCCGACCACCTCACACAGATACCTGCCAAAGCAGCCGTGCCCCGTCAAGAGCTGTGTGAGGTGATAAGAAGGGGCACCATGCTCCCGCTCAACCCACTCCTTGAGAACCGGGCGCACAGCAGACACTAACCCCTGACTGACCACCGCGCCTTCCAGACGCCCTGACCACTTCTGGAGGAGAACAACACGCGCCTCCTCTCGCCACTGACGAACCTCCCGCGGAGCAGGCCAAGTCCCACCTCTCCTCGCCACAATTAACCGCCAATAAACCCCTGACAGCAACTCAGCCTCAAGGTCCCAAGGCGGACTCCCAGCCAACAAGCACGCAGCCGTGCACGACACCGTGCGGTACGCCCTAGCCACCCTGAGTGCTATAACCCGCTGCGGACGATGCAAAAGGGTTACACACCGAACACTCAAAGTATCCGCCCAAATGGGCGCCCCATAAAGCGCCATTGAGCGCACAACGGCTACATACAAGCGTCGGCACGCACCGCCTGGGCCCCCCAAGTTAGGAAGAATCCGCCCAAGAGCTCCAGCCGCAGCCACCAACTTTGGAGACAATCGCCGAAAGTGCTCCTCAAAGTTCCACCTACTGTCGAGGACAAGCCCGAGGTACTTCATCGTCGACCCAACAGCAATGGCAATTCCCCCGACTGTCAACGATGCCCCCGGCGGGGGAGCATTACGTGGACCATGGAAGACCAAAGCCTCAGACTTGTGGAGTGCCACTTCCAACCCTAACGCCCGAATACGCTCCACCACATGCGCCACCCCAACAGTGGCCAGTCGCGCTGCCTCCCGATGATTGCTGGCTTGAGCAGACACGAGAGTGTCATCAGCGTAACATGTTACGCTTACCCCACGCAACATGGCCCCCCGCAGAACCCAGTCATAACCAATGTTCCACAGGAGTGGTCCCAAAACCGACCCCTGTGGAACCCCGCATGACATGACCCTCCTTCGCCATCCCTCCCTTACCGGATAAGTGACCGCTCTACCCGCGAAGTAATCCGCTACGACGCTCTGCAAATAGCCCGGAACATTGTGATAGTTCAAAGCCTCCTTGATTGTTTCCCACGGCAGAGTATTGAAGGCATTGGAAATGTCCAAGGAGACAGCCATCACAACCCCACCCCGAGAAACCTCCTCTACTGCGATGTCCCTAATCCGAGCTATCGCATCCAGCGTCGAGCGACAGGGGCGAAAACCAAACTGCCACTCGCATAAGCCTGGGTTCATGCTGCTGACAAGGCGTGCTGCGAGCACACGCTCAAACAACTTACTCATCTCATCCAGCAGGACTATGGGACGATAGGCTGACGGCTGGTCAGGCGGGCGCCCCTCCTTCCGGAGAAGTACTAATTTACCCGTCTTCCACCTACTGGGCACCCGGCCCAGAGACAAACAACCAGTGAAGAGGGCCCTGACCCCCTCCTCTAATACCGGAACCGCAAGCGCTAAGGCCCGCCCCGGAATACCATCTAGTCCTGGAGCTGTTTTCTTGGACCGCAACTTGAGAACCGCTGCTCGTAACTCGGCCTCCGTCACTGGAGGAACCTCCATCCCGGCCGAATGACGCTCGTGGCCAAAAGCCATCACAGGCGGCACGAAGGCCCCCCTGGCTGGAAATAGACCCACCACTACCCGCTCGAGAAGCTCGGGCTCGAGAGTGGTGGTCAACGGAGGAGTCCAAGGCCGCAGCTTCTTCCTCACCGCCCGATACGGTTTCCCCCATGGATCCCGGTCAAGCGCCTCCAGCCACTCCTCCCATGCTGCCTCCTTTGCCTGCGCCATAGCCACTTGTAGCGCGCCGCATGCTGCCCGGTATACAGCATATAGGGCATCTTCCTCCGCCCTGTCCCTCACCCGACGCCTCCTGTAACGTGTATACCCACGACGCGCAGCCACACACTCAAACCGCAACTGGCGAAGCTCCGGGCGCCACCAATACACACAACGGGTTGGGACACTAGACTTGGCCCTTGGCATAGCCGCATCACATACCCGAGTGAAGGCACCACGCAAACGCTCTGACTCATTCTCCACTTCCTCCACTGGGCCAACCTGAAGCCCCCAAGACTCTACAATGGCTGCCTCCCTGACAATGTCCCCATCCAACCGACCCAGCAACCAACGAGGACCATCCTCAACAACGGGCCGGGCCCCGTCCACCCGCACAGGGAGAGCAGAGATCTCGAAGCTCACATACCGGTGGTCCGACAATGTCTCCACCTCCGCCTCCACCCTCCAGCCGCGAACCCGACAGGCCAGGGCACGCGACGCAAACGTGACGTCCACAATCGATTCTCCTTGTCGGCGCACACACGTGCTCTCCGAACCCGTATTGAGCACTGCCAGCCCCATCGAAATTGCCCACTCTTCCAGGACCTCCCCCCGAGCATCCGTCACCAGAGATCCCCATGCCGCTGCCTTAGCATTAAAATCTCCAGCCACCAACAAGGGAGTAGGCGCCGCCTGCCCAACCAGAACCCCGACTTCTGCTAGCAGCCGCTCAAAGTCAGCAAGACTCCTACTGGGTGGAAAATACACGCCAACTACGGTGAGGTCTCCTAGCTTGGCATGAACGAAGCCTGATCCCCTAATCACCTGACTGAACAACGGGGCACCCACCACAGCAGGTGCCACCACAGACACAGTACCATCGCGATCAGCAACCCAATCATCCCGCACGGGTACATAATAGGGTTCAGAGACCACTGCTACCCCAACTTGCCACTCAGCCATGGTTTGGAGTAGTAGGTCCTGCGCCCTTGCAGAATGGTTTATGTTAGCTTGAAGACACTTATAAGCCATTACTGGGTCGTATCCATGCTCACCACCGTAGCGTCCTGCTGGGAAGATGGAGGGGCTGCCGGGCCACCTGCCGCCCTCTTGTCTCCTACCAACACGGTCCTACGAGACGTCCCACTGGAACATCCCTTCCTTCCTATGTAATGCTCCGCTGGCCTGCCTGCTTCCGCGCAAGCCACACAATGCGCACGAGCAGAGCACTCCTTAACTTTATGACCTGCGTGACCACACCGAAAGCAGACTCCACTTCGATCCACACCCCTATCACATTTCGCTGCCACGTGCCCTTGCTCGAGGCACCTAAAACAACGCAATGGCTTTGCTTCAAGGAGCACCACCCTCGCTGAGATCCACCCGACCCTGAGGCGGCCAACGTCCACTATCTTCTTGGCTGCCAACACTGGACAGCTTATGAACAGCGAACCAGAGCCGTCCGGCCTGCGAACCATAGCGCCAGTCCTAACCGCATCAACAGCACAACCACCACCTTCAGCGACCGCCGCCACCACCTCGTCAGCAGTCACAGAGTCATCAAGCCCCACGACACGCACTTCAACGCACTTCACAGGACGATGGATACTGACTACGCTTGAATCCAAGGCACTTCGAAGCTTCTCAGCCAAGGCATCCGCCACCTTCTCCGAATCCGCCGTGCCTGGAGGGATCTCCAACATCCGGGCTCCAGCAGCAGTAGTGCGGAACCGAACCTGCTCTAGCCCGACATCCGCGAGTCTCACACGACTTTTCGCCTCTGCCAAGATCGTCTCATACTTCACTCCTTTCTGAAGCGCATCCGGTTTCAGCGTCAGCGTAACCGCCGCAGTACGAGGCGGGCGAAGCTTCCTTCTCGACACAGAGGCCGACTTGTGTGCGTTGAGTGCACTAGGCACCTCACTAGCCTTCACCTTGGCTTTCCGCCCCACTACCCTGCTGTACTCCTCCTGAGACGGGGGTGGTGGCGCCACCACCGCAGCGACCGACTCCCTAACAGATGCCGCCTCCCGAGCAGCCAAAGTCACCCGCTTAGACCTCTTTCGCTTAGCGGCAGGCCTCCCAACTCTCCTTTTACCAGCCTTAACCTTCACACCCGCACCCGCTGCTCTTGATGATCTAGCGACCGCTGAGACCGAAGCCGCAACCCCCGGGAAATTGCTCACAGCCCTAGCCGCAGTCAGCGTTTCCCCCGAACCAACCCTCGCTGCTCCGTGCGACGCCAGAGGAGGCCGCTCAGCCGGCTCAGAAAACGCAGCCAGCCTCGCATCTATCCTCGCATTCACAATGCCTCCAACCAGAGCAACGAGCTCACTCTTAAAGCCCTCCAAGAATGTGGTAACAGACGCGGGAAGCTCACTCGCCCTGTCAACTGTTGCCACCGGAGGAGTAACTTGCACGCGCTGCCTCCGCACCTCCTCCCGGAGCTCCTCAAACTCCCTTCGAACCACGGCCAACTCTGCCTGCAAACGCTCATTCGCGGCCTGAAGCTTCTGGGTCTCCTCCGACTGAGTTCTCTTGGCAAGCTCAGTGACGTCCAACTTGATGGCCTCCGCAGAATCTTTAAGATCTTTGACTAACGTCCCCTTCAAATGCTTGGATTTGACAGCAATCGTATGGATTAAGTCTGCGTAATCTATAACTCTCCCTCGCAACTCAGAGGCCAAAGCATCACTACTGGCCACATTGAGTGGCCGAGCCGACCGCGCCCGCACTCTACTGCTCGCCTCCTGGATCTCCTTCTCATCCGCAAGCCTCCTCTCCTCCTGCACCGCAGCATTCAGAGCCGCCTTAGCCTTAGCTAATCCAACATACTGCCCTGTTGTGGGTGGGCGGCCCCTCGGACGCGGAACCGTCACTGACCCCGACGCTGATGGATCAGACTCATCCTCCTCCTCCTCCCCCGACAACTGCGACCCAGCTCCACCTACCCTCTGCCTCTTCACACCCCGCCCCTTCTTTGCGCGACCAGCAACCCGCTGACTAGCAGTACCGCCGCGCACCCCGTCCGTAGCCTCAACTTCATGGCCCTCCACTGGAGACACAAGATCATCCACGACTTCCGCACCGGAGCTGACCTCCATGGTACCCGGCTCTACCTCCTCTACAACTTCATCATCATTTTGGTTTTTGTTTTTATTAGTTTTTGCATCCATTCTGTTCCCACGAGAATGGGGGATATAAACAGTCCATCCAGGTAGTGCCCCCCGTACCTGAATAACCCTATATACACCGTGAGGTCGGGCGGTATCACGGGATAAAACTTAAACCTAATTCTAACCTATTGTTTTTTATTGAGGTTGTCTCCTCTTGACCCAGCCAACTAAGGCAAGGCCCTCGGTCCTATCAGAGGCCGCGAGACATGATCCACGACACCCCATCACTTAGGGAAACGAGCTTGAGGACGGCGACCAAAGTCTGCCCACCCAACAACGACACCGAGGCCAGGTGAGCCCGTCACTCCCCCCACTAACCACCAACTACTAGCCTCCATAATAGCCTCCCCGAGAAGGCCCCTCCCACAACAGCACCTGAAGAGATCTCTGCCTAAATCAGAGACACTCCCAGCGCATCTCCCCCCCCCGGTGTCGGGTTATTGGTAGCACCGGTAAGCGATCCCCGAACAGGATCACTTACCGTTGCCTCCAGGGCGCACCAGCCAAGACCCTTCCCTTCGCTGCGGATCCGCGAGGATCCAGAGAGATTGGAAGAGCCCGGACATACTTGGAGGTTACCCGACCTCGCGCCCCAACCTAACCTAACCTTTTTTTTTTTTTTTTTTTTTTTTTTTTTTTTACGTGGGGAAATGCTTTTACGCATCCCGCCCTGCCGGGGAAGCCAGGGCGGGTATGACGGACTCCCGGGAACCGCCCGGACTACCGTCTAAAACCCCACGGTGTTCCAACTCGTCACCATGTTGCCGGGTTACGGGAACGGTCTTGCACTCTTCCGCGACCCGGCGGTGACTGGCCAATTGGAAGGCCCCGACCTCTGTGGCAGGTGGATGAGGTGTTAAGTCCACCCTGCGACGTCGTTTCGAGTGGCGTGTGAAGCAAAACGCCACGCCTTCTCGGGCCAGTTAGTTGTGCGGCCGGCAAACTTCCCCAAGTCTACCGGCCCTGGCCACAGTTAAGGGGGAAGGTGGCGATCATACGCTCGCCGCCTTCGCCCGATTCGTCGTCGGCGGCCGGGATCATCGGAAGTTGCCTCCCTCTGTCTCTCGGCCGCCTCTTTTTGCCCGATTACGGTCTCGCAGAAGGCGAGAACCGCTTGCCATGCCCTATCATTGCCCACCATATTGTGGACTACGGTGGGCAACGAGAGGTCATGTCCTACTGTCGCGCATAGTGTTCGGCGTTCCTCCTCCCAGGCTGAACACTCCTCCAGTGTGTGCTGGGCCGTCTCCTCCAGGCAGTTGTCGCAGTGGTGACACTCGGCGGTCGGCTCTCGGCCTATGCGGTGAAGGTACCTCCCGAAACAACCGTGCTCCGAGAGGACTTGTGTTAGCCGGAATGTCATCGCGCCATGGCGCCGGTCCAGCCACTGCTTCAAGACAGGACGAACTGCTTGGACAGTCCTAAGGCCCGCACTAGGCTGTGCCAGCCTCTCCTTCCACACATCCACCATTTCAAGGTGTGCAGATTCCCTGCGTGCCTCCACCTCCCTCGGTGCTGGAGAGTCACCTCGCCCATGCGCCTCCTTACGCCAGCGATAAACCGACGCAAGGGCCCTCGCGTCCAGGTCCCAAGGAAGCGACCCAGCCAGCACGCATGCTGCCTCGTTGGAGATAGTGCGGTATCCCCGTATGAGCCTGGTGGCCATCACGCGCTGTGGTCTGCGCAGCAAGGCGCTTTCCTCGCTCCGCAGGGAATCCGCCCACACGGGAGCTCCGTAGAGGGCCATCGATCTAACGACCCCAACGTATAATTGCCTGCACGATGCTTTAGGCCCCCCCGTGTTCGGGAGTATACGCCCTAGCGCGCCGGCAGCTTTCATTAGCTTCGGCATGAGGCTCGTAAAATGGGGCCGGAAGCTCCACCTGCTGTTGAGTGTGAGGCCCAGGTACCTCATGTTGGCTTCAATTTTAATCCTGGTCCCTCCCACCACAATGTGCGCATCTGGAGGTGGCGCATTTCGGGGCCCATGAAAGCATATGGCTTCCGATTTTTGGAGTGCTACTTTTAGCCCCAGCAGCCGGATGCGACCAACAACGTGCGCAACGCCTGCCGTAGCCAGTATACCGGCATGGCGGTGTGTTTTTCCGCGGGCTGTCACTAACGTGTCGTCGGCATAGCACGTCAGATTCACACCAGGGAGATTTGCTCCACGCAGGACCCAGTCGTATCCAATGTTCCACAGGAGTGGCCCCAAGACCGACCCCTGCGGAACTCCGCAACACATTCTGTGTCTGCCCCATTCGTCCCGGCCCGGAAAAATCACATACCTCTCTGAGAGGTATGCCCCGACCATTCGCCTCAAGTAGTCAGGCACACGGTGGTACCGCAGCGCCTCCATCACGCATTTCCAGGGCAGGGTGTTAAAGGCATTGGCGATGTCTAGGGATACCGCCAACACCACTTCCTTTTCTGATACCGCCGTATCCGCTAGGTCCTTGACACGGAGGATGGCGTCAACAGTGGAGCGGCCGCTGCGGAAGCCGTACTGGCACTCCGACACGTCTGGACCGACACGAGTAAGGTGCTTGATGAGGCGGTTCGCGATTATACGCTCGAAGAGCTTACCCACCTCATCAAGCAAAACAATAGGGCGATACGCGGCAGGTGAGTCCACCGGGCGCCCTTCCTTCTTAAGGAGCACAAGCTTTCCAGTTTTCCACGGCTTGGGGAAAACGGCTTCCTCAAAGCAGGCCGTGTAAAGCCTGAGCAGCCTTGGCCCCAGCACGTTAGCGGCCAGGACCCAGGCACGACCGGGGATTCCATCAGGTCCGGGGGCTGTGTTCTTAGCCTTTAGCCTGAGGATCGCCGCTCCGAGTTCACCTTCTGAAACACCAGGAACGTTCTCCTCCCCTTCCGCGAGTGCCGTTGCAGGCGCCATTGCTGGCGGAGAAAAGTCCTCACTGTCCGGGAACAACGTCTTGACTACGTCCCGCAGCAGGTTCGGTTCGAGGCTTCGCGTCAATGGTGGCGCCCAGGGGCGGAGCTTATTGCGGACCATTTTGTATGGTCGGCCCCATGGGTCCCTGTTAAGCGATTCCAGCATCTCTTGCTGGGAACCCTCCTTAGCCTGGCTAATAGCCATCTGGAGATCCTTCGTGCGCTGGATGTACGTCGCGTATAGTTCTGCCTCCTGTGTTGGATCCCTGCGTCTGCGCCTGCGGTGGTGGCTATACATGCGTCTTGCCGCAACGCATGACTGGCGGAGTTGATCGAGCTCGGCTGACCACCAGTAGACCTGGCGTTTTGGAGGAAAAGGTTTTACTCGGGGCATTGCTGCGTCGCAAATATTTGTCATGGCTCCGCCGAGTGCTTGCGCCTCTTCCTCCGCGTCCACTGGGCCCTCAGGGACCGAATTCCAGGCCTCTACATTAGCGGCAAGATCGAGTACTTCCCGATCGAGGCGTTTGAGTGCCCATCGTGGTCCATCCCCTCTCAGAGACCGGCTTATGGAGCCGTTTGTGTTATCTGATAGAGCGGAGATGCTGTACCGGATGTACCGGTGATCAGACAGCGTCTCCACGCCCTCGAGCACTTCCCAGCTCCTAATGCGGCGCGCCAGGGCGGGACTAGCGAACGTCACATCCACGATGGAGCCGCCCTGTTGCCGCACGCATGTGTTGACCGACCCTTGATTCATAACGACCAGGCCTGCGGTAATGGCCCACTCCTCCAATTCCCGTCCACGCACGTCCGTTGACGGAGATCCCCAGGCCACGGACTTTGCATTTAGATCTCCAGCAACTAGCACAGGGTTTGGTTGGCTTCGGTTTAAAAGCGCCCCCAGGTCCGTCAAGAAGGACTCAAATTCGGCCAGTGTCCTGTTTGGCGAGAAATATACACCGACCACCAGGGTGCCGCCAAGGACCCCGGCTACGAAACCTCTTCCTTTCTCAATTCTTGCAAAAGGTGGTGAACCAGCCGCCGTTTGCGTGACTATCGCTACCAAACCGTCAAGGTCCCCAGCCCAATTGTCCCTTTGGGGGATGAAGTAAGGCTCGGAAACGACAGTCACGTGAGTCAACCACTCCGCCATGCTTTGGAATAGAAGGTCCTGGGCCCTAGCGGAGTGGTTTAGATTCGCCTGCAAGAATGAAAGTGCCATTATTGTTGTATTTCCATTTCTGACACCTCCTCGGTCACTGCCGGCACATTGGCTGGCGGATGGATGTTTGACAGGCCAGCTCGCTGACTGTTGCTAAACTTCCCCTTCTTCTTGGGAGCAGAGCATGCTTTACTCCCTACAGTATGTGCTGCCGGGTTTTTGGCCGCTGCACATACTGCACAGTGCGGTGTGGCAGTGCACGTGGCTGCCTTGTGGCCGGGCTGGCTACATCGGTAGCATAGGTCACTTCGGTCCTCCTGTGCTTTACACTGCGTGCGGACGTGCCCCTCCTCAAGGCACCGGAAGCAGCGCATTGGCTTGGAATCCAGCAGCTGCACCCGTGCTGATACCCATCCTACCAGTAGTCGCCCGTTGTCGGACAGCTTTTTCGCTGCCGTCACGGGACAACGGACCCATGCAGTTCCGAGGCCCGAGAAGTTCCGACGTATTTCGCCACACTTCACCGCATCAGCAGGGCAGCCACTACTCTGTACAATAGCGGCCTTGACATCTTCGGGGCTGACTGAGTCATCCAGACCCGAGATACGAATCTCTGCACATTTTGTGGGTCTTGAGACGTCGACGACACCGCTGTTTAGCGTCTCTCTCAGCTTATTCGCCAGAGCATCCGCTTTCTCGCCACTTGTTGCCCCGGGTACCTCGATAATGGTCGCCCCAGTGACCGCCCGCTTAAACCGGACACCCTCTATCTGCAGGTCCTTGAGGTCAATCTTCGACCGTGCCTCCTTTATTATTTCACCGTAGGTTGGCTGACCTTCTCCTGGCTTCAGCGTTAGGACGACAGCTGCTGAGCGTGGTGCCCGCAGCTTTCGGACTTGTTTCGGCTTGGCCTGACCTTGCCTGGCCTGAGGAGCTTGGCCCTGTGCGGCAGCCTTCCGCTTTCCCCTACTGACGACCTCTGTCCATGTGTCTTTCATCGACGTCGGCGCGGGCGGCAGCGGGCGAGGCTCCGGCTGCAGCTCGCTGGGTTGGAACGTTGCAGCGTTCTTTTTGCTTTTTTTGGCAGCTTTTTTCTTTTTCCCTTTCTTCCCGGCTTCAGGAGCCTGGCGCGGAATATTAGGCTCCGCATTATTCTGCCCTGTAGGACCAGCGAGATTTTGGTCCGCTGACGTTGACGCGGTTGGTACATTTTGCCCACTAATGTCTGGCCGTTTGGTGGCCAGTGCTACATTTTTATCTGCAGCGAGCGGTGGCCGCAAGATCCTTTGTGGAAGAAGCCTACCCTCTAACGCTTCCAGTCGGGCATTTACCATGGTCCCCACCTTGACCATGATGTCTCGTTCAGCTTCGTCTTGTGCTGGCGGAGGCGGAACGGACGGAACGGACCTAGTCTGCAGGAGTTCGTTCCTCATCTCCCCAAGTTCCCTTCGGAGCTCCGTTATTTGAGCTTCTAGGCGCTCGTTTGCCGCCTGAAGCTTTTTTACCTCCTCGGAGGAAGTCCGTTCCATTAGCACCCGGGCAGCGTCCATGTACGCCGCCGCCGCCTCCTTAACCTAACCTAACCTAACCTAACCTTTTTTTTTTTTTTTTTTTTTTTTTTTTTTTGTTGACCCAGGGGAAATCCGTTATGGATCCCACCCGGCCCGGGAGAAGCCGAGTGGGTATGTCCGACTCGCACGGACTAAAACCCCTGGGGTGTTCCACAACTCGCAATTGGACAGAGCCCCGGGAACGCTATTGCACACATCCGGAACAACCTAACCTAACCTAACCTAACCTAACCTAACCTAACCTAACCTAACCTAACCTTTTTTTTTTTTTTTTTTTTTTTTTTTTTTTTTTTGCCGGGGGAAAATCCTCATGGATACCATCGCGCCACGGGGAGGCGTGATGATTATGTCAGACTCCTACTGACTAAAAACCCCCGGGGTTTCCACGCTGCCGCTGATTGGACGGGTTACGGGGAGGCGTTGGCGCCATTCTTCCGCGACCCGGCCGGCGGGTGTCCGCACTTTGGACCCGTCACCGGGAGACTCTTTGTCCCCCCGACGTCACAAATGGCGTGCCCAAAACTCTAGGCACGCCCTACATCCCGAGGACCCTGCTCCTTCGGGCGATGAACGTCCCCGTGTTCGTCGCCCGGAGGTCCTCATTATGGCGGCAGTCGGCGGTCGTGAGCCAGCCTTCTGCGGCCCACTCTCCGGCGGCGCTGCTGAGGTGCTTCCACATCGTCCTCTCTAGTCCGCTCCGCCCTCTCCTTCTGTGCCACCACGTCCTCACAGAAGGAGAGCATTGCCCTCCACGCCCGGTCGCTGTCGACCATGGCTTTGACCACAGCTGGCAGCGACAGATCGTCGCCTACAACAGAGGTCAGTTCAGCCCTCTGACCCGCCCAGGCAGGGCACAGCTCCAAGGTGTGCTGAGCTGTGTCCTCGGCCTCACCGCAATCATGGCACTGCATGGTTGGCTCTCTGCCAGCTATGCGACACAGGTACCGTCCGAAGCAACCATGCCCCGTAAGTACCTGCGTCAGCCGGAAGGTGAGTGTCCCATGGCCGCGGTCCAACCACTGTGCAAAAACTGGGCGCACTGCCTCAATAGTTCGGAGGCCAGCAGATGGTGTTGCCAACCTCTCCTTCCATCGCTCGACCGCCTGGAGGCGGACTTCCTCACGCTTTGCCTCCACTTCCCTCGGTGCTGGCCAGTTACCCCGGGAACGCTCCTCCTCGCGCCAAAAGTACACTGCTGCGAGGGTTCTGGCTTCGAGGTCCCAGGGCAGTGAACCAGCCAGCATGCATGCCGCTTCCGTTGAGACCGTGCGGTAAGCCCGGATTGCCCTGGTAGCCATTGCCCGCTGCGGTCTATGCAGAAGGGCAGAGATCCGGCTGTTCAGGGCATCTGCCCATACTGGCGCCCCATATAGGGCCATGGAGCGAACCACGCCGAGGTACAGCCGCCGGCAAGAGGCCTTGGGCCCTCCCATGTTTGGGAGTATACGCCCCAGTGCTGCGGCTGCACTGAGTAGCCTTGGCGTGAGGCGCTCAAAGTGTGGTCGAAAAGTCCACCGGCTGTCGAGAACAACGCCCAGATACCGCATCGTTGACCCAACGCCGATGGAGTGTCCCCCCACCACGATGTGCGCACCGGCAGGAGGTCCGCGGAAAGAAATGGCCTCGGACTTGTTCAGCGCGACCTCCAAGCCAATCCGCCGAATCCTGCTAACCACATGGGCCACCGCAGCCGTCGCCAGGATGGCCGCTCCACGGAAGTTATCCCCCCGAGCTGTGACCAGTGTATCGTCAGCGTAGCAGACTATTTCCACTCCCCGCGGAGTTGCTCCGCGCAGCACCCAGTCGTATCCGATATTCCACAGGAGCGGGCCGAGCACCGACCCCTGTGGAACACCGCACAGCATCTCCCTCCGCCCCCACTCATGCTGACCAGGGAACACTACAAACCTCTCAGAGAGGTAAGCCTCGACCACCTGGCGCAAGTACCTGGGCACCCCGTGATAGAGGAGTGCTTCCTTGATACACGCCCAGGGCAAGGTGTTAAACGCGTTGGCGATGTCAAGAGACACCGCCAGCATCGTTTTGCCCGAGGCCACCGCCTCCTTTGCCAGGTGTTTAATCCGAAGGATCGCATCCACTGTGGAGCGACCGCTTCGGAAGCCGAACTGGTTATCGGCCAGGTCAGGGCCCACCTCTCTCATGTGCCTGACGAGCCGGGCCGCTATGACGCGCTCAAACAGCTTTCCGACTTCGTCAAGCAGGACAATCGGCCGATATGCTGACGGTGAGTCAGCCGGACGTCCATCCTTTTTTATGAGCACGAGGCGGCCTTTCTTCCACTCGCGCGGAAAGCGAGCCTGCTCCATGCATGCTGACAGCAGCTCGCGGAGCCTTGGCTCTAAGGCTTCCATCGCCATCACCAGTGCACGGCCTGGGATACCATCTGGTCCGGGGGCCGTGTTTTTCGCTCTTAAGCGCAGGATGGCGGCTCCCAGCTCCCCTTCTGACACGGCTGGCACCTCTGCCTCATCTTCCTCAACTACCGAAGTCACCATCGGTGGCGGCCGGTGTACCCCTCGGTCGGGGAATAATGCGGACACAACCTGGTCCAGGAGTTGCGGCTGAAGACTTTCCGTGACCGGAGGGGCCCAGGGGCGAAGTTTGGACCTCACCATCTTATATGGCCTCCCCCACGGATCGTGATTCAAAGTCTCCAGCATCGACTCCCTGGATAACTCAATGGCCTGACCGATGGCTACCGACAAGTCCCTCTTGGCTTTCCTGTAAGCCTCGTATAAATCGATCTCAGCCGACTCGTTTCGCACCCTTCGTCGACGCTGCCGCGTGTAATCGCGTCTCTTAGCGGTGCATACCTCCCGCAATTGTGAGAGCTCTGGTGTCCACCAGTACACCCATCGTCTTGGGGGGAGGCGCTTAGCCCGGGGCATAGCTACATCACATATTTGCGACATAGCATCCCGGAGCCATCCAGCTCCTGCCTCTATCTCAACTATCGGCCCCATAGAGTCGGCTTGCCATGCCTGAACGATAGCCGCCTCCTGCAACAGTTCCCTGTCCAATCTCTTCAGCACCCATCGTGGGCCGAGGGATGACAGACTCCGGTTTGGGCCGGTCGGGGTCATTGGAGATGCAGCAACGTCAAACCGGATGTATTTATGGTCCGACAATGTCTCTACATTTGCCAAGACGCCCCAACCCTGGATACGGCGTGCCAGAGCGGCGTCCGCGAACGTGACGTCCACAATCGAGCCGCCCTGTTGCCGCACGCACGTGTCCACCGTTCCCCTGTTTTGTATGATCAGACCGAACGAGACCGCCCACTCCATGAGCTCGTTGCCGCGCACATCTGTTGCCGGAGATCCCCACGCCACTGATTTTGCGTTTAGATCACCGGCAACCAGAACCGGGTGCGGATGGCTTCTGCTGACCAGGGCACCGACCTCCTCCAAAAACCGCTCAAATTCGGCCAGGGTCCGGTTTGGCGAGAAATAGACGCCAATAATCGTTATGTCACCCACGACCGCCGCCACATACCCCGGACCCCGGGACACCCTTTCAAAGGGCGGGGCTCCGTTAGCGGTGTGGGAGACAAGTGCCACGACTCCATTGGTGTCCCCGACCCAATTATCCCTCAGTGGGACCGAGTATGGTTCTGCCACAACCGCAATATGGATCGACCACTGCGCCATGCTCTGACACATGAGATCTTGGGCCCTAGCGCAGTGGTTGATATTCGCCTGTAGCATTTTGAGGGCCATTGTTATGTGACGGCCATCGATTCCACCTCTTCGGAAGCCTCCATGGAGGCAGGGAGACAAGTAGGCGGTGAGGGGGCATCAGGGCCATCACCTGCCTTCTTCTTGCTCTTCTTTGCCTTCGGCGGGTTGCAGAATTTACTACCCGTCCGGTGGCTCGCCTCTTTTCCTGCCGCAGCGCATAAGACGCAGTGCGGCTCGGCTGTACACTGACCAGCTTTGTGGCCTGCCTGCCCGCAGCGGTAGCACAAGTCGCTGCGGTCAACCTCTGCAGCGCATTGTGCCTTAACGTGCCCTAGTTCCAGGCACCGGTAGCACTGCATCGGTCTAGCGGGCAGAAGCTTGACCCGGGCCATCACCCATCCCACTTTGAGACGGCCGGACTCGCAGATCTTTTTAGCTGTCACCACGGGGCAGCTTACCGACACTGTGCCGAGGCCATTGCGGTCTCGACGTATTTCGCCGCATTTGACAGATGGTGCTGGGCATTTTGCCACCTCAACCACTGCGGCGATTACGTCATTGACCTCTACCGAGTCATCTAAGCCCGCCAGACGCACGTGGGCAGTCTTAGTGGGCCTGTCAACGCGGACGACGTCATGTCCTAGGACCTCTCTTAAGGCGTTTGCCAGTGAATCAGCCTTTTCACCACTGGTCGCTCCTGGCAGCTCCAGGACACGCGCGCCAGTGACTGCCCTCTTGTACCTTATTCCCTCAATGCCTAGCTCTGCCAGTTTGACTCGGCTTCTTGCTTCTGCCATGACTTTCGCATAGGTCAAGCCCTAACCTAACCTAACCTAACCTAACCTAACCTAACCTAACCTAACCTAACCTTTTTTTTTTTTTTTTTGACCCAGAGAAATGCATGAAACTGCATACCACTACGTAACCTAAGGCTCCGGGGGAGAGCCAGAAATTACGCATTGGTTATGTGGGGCTCTCCAGTCCAGAAGGGACTAGCCTACCCACTAAAACTCTGGGATGCTACCCTCACGTGCCTTAGTGGTGATGCCATGGGATCGCGAACATTCTACCACGACATCACCGGCACCTTCGCCCTAGGGCGAACCCTCTCCGAAAAAAGCACACTGCAGCATGAACAGTGTGCTTTCCCTCACCTGGTTCCCTACACCCCCGGGGAACCTGGGACCGGCACCAGACACACGGTGTCCCGGTCCCACCCTCACGGCACCGGGAGGGCAAATACCCCTACCCCGGTGCGCCACCGCTACGGGAGGACAAACGCCCCTACCCCGTAGCACTCCTCAAACGGCCGCGGGAGGACAAATGCCCCTACCCCGCAACCACGCCGCATCCGATCCGGTTATAGGCCCTCTGCCAACCGGAATCGGAGCAGCCACCTCGCAACGGCACAGGTCCCTTGTTACCCTGTCCGCAGTGCCCCCCAAACAGGCCACGGGAGGACAAACGCCCCTACCCCGCCTCCTGTCCCTCACTGCCGCACCTGGGGAGCCTTCCGACTCCCTGGTGCGGAACCCCCCATCCCCCCCGTGTCAGGTTATTGGTAGCATCGGCAGGCGATCACTTAGGGTCCACTAAATGATCACCTGCCGTTGCCTCCAGGGCGCACCGGCCTGAGCTCTACCCTTTACCGCGGATCAACCGGATCAAGGGGAATTGGTAGAACCCAGACACTCGAGGAGGTTACCTGACATTGCGCCCCAACCTAACCTAACCTAACCTAACCTAACCTAACCTAACCTAACCTAACCTGACAGTTTTTTTAAATTTTGAAAAAAAAAAAAAAAAAAAAAAAAAAAAAAAAAAAAAAAAAAAAAAACAAACACCAAAATTGACAGTATTGGCCATCTTATCACTTGTATAGTAATTTGTTACATCGAAATCAACAATGTCATAAAACTATCAAAGTTTACTAATTTGACACTTTCTGTCAAATAAAGTATGTCATATGATCAATTAAACTTCTGTGATTCGCCCTTCGTGATTACATTCGGAGGCGCCGTCACCGTAGTCTTAGTCCGAGTTCCAGTGCTTCGTCGTTAAATGCAGACCATGAGCAAGTGGAATATGATGTAGAAGACCCAGATCCTTTGCAGGAGGATTTGCAAAATGAAGGTAAGGTTACAATGTAACGGATCTAGGCGACAAAGAACTTGACCTGATTTTTAGGTTTGCAAGTCATAATACTAAAAACATACCTATATTGCTTGTGTCTGTGCGTGATTTACCGTGCGTCGAGTATAGTCCGTGAGGCTATTACCGACCCTGTTGTGTACTTCAGTTCAATTCGCGAGGTTGAACGTTGTATAAGTGGGCAGCACGAACATTCATAGAGCATAGTCCGTGAGACTATGACGTAAATGATGCTAATGATTCTACTTGGGCGCATTGAAATACTTATATGTAATAATTGCCTAGAGTACAGTCCGTGAGGCTATATCATGGCAATGTATCCACTGAGTATATTTATATAAGTGCGTACTTAGGTAGGTACTTATGTATTAAGTACATACATACTCCCACAGTTTATGTAGCAATAATAAAACACCTACCTGGCAGTAGAGTTCTATTCTTCAATGATTATGCGTACTGCTACGGCCTGTCGGATAACAACGCTCATGGATGCTTGTAACCACGCCACATGCGGGTTGTGAGGTCAATCGGCATTACCTATCTACATGTCGATTAGCAATAGCTAATCAATATTGTCCTGGTATTACAGAATCCCATTTCGATAACAAAGACATCGTCGATTTGGTCAACGACGGCTCCGGCGGCTCGGCGGTGGACACCGGCGCCGGCAGCCTGCGCTCAGTAGTAGTACGCGCCGCCAGTGCGGCGCCACAACCGGCCGAGTCACCCGTTCCCCCGCGCGCGCCGGCTTCTGGCCCTGCGCCCCTGCTGGAGCCCGCTATCACCAGCGTTAGCGGAGCCGACGAAACAAACGAAGCGTTGCCGCCGCCATCAGGTATCGAATTAGACGCGGGTATATTATCCTTACTCGGCGACGAGCCTGTTAAAGAAGAAATATTTGGGCCTTCTATTCATAAGGACATCGCCAATAGATGGTCAGACATTCTGATCAATGGAATGAAAGAGGAGACTAAAAATGAGATTGTGAAGGGTTTTGACACCCCAGATAATTTAAGATTAGCTCAAGCTCCTCTAATCAATCCTGAGATTAAGGCCGCATGCAGTGAACATGTTCTCAAACGCGATAGCATTCTTGTTGAGAAACAAAATCTCATTGCGACTGCTGTAACAGGCGTAGCGACTACACTGTCGACCTTATTGACAACGGATGCCAAATATGAAGATTTTAAAAATAATGTTTTAAAATCTCTAAGCGATACGGGACGACTTCTTTGTCACTTACATTTTTCTGAGACTCAGACTAGACGTAACTTTTTAGTGCCTAGTCTAAATAAAGAGGTCAAGGAAAATATAAAAGATTTAAAGCGCGATAATATGCTCTTTGGTAAGGACTTACAAGACAGTTTAAAATCAATTAAAGCGATTACCAAAACGGGATCGGAATTGAAGCCTACTGCCGCAAAACCTAAGTGGTCACCTAGGAACCAGCAAGCAGTAGCCTCAACATCGAAGGCTTTAAACTGGAGGGGCCAGCCGCCGCCTCGACAGACACCAGCGAAGACGAGCTCAGCGCGTGGTGGGCGGAGACCGCCGCCGCCGCCGTCGCGCCGCACGAGCGACCGCCGAGCACCGCGGACGCATCACCGGAGCTCGCGACGCTATTAGATCCAGGAACTGACACGGAGCCACAGGCGGGTAAATTAAAATTCTTCTATACAAAATGGTTAGAGATAACAAGTGATCTCACTATTTTGTCTTGGGTCCGTGGTTTACGCATTCCTGTGTCAGACCATGTATCTCAGTCGAACTTCCCTGTCAATAAACCAGAATCCGCTTCGCATGAATCGAGTATGAATGAGGAGATCAATAAACTCATTAGGTGTGGTGCAGTTGTCGAATGTGAACCTTGTGAAGGTCAATTTTTATCTAGCATTTTTCTCATAAAGATAAGCAATGGAAAAAACAGATTTATTTTGAACCTAAAATCTTTAAATAAATTTATCTACGCGCCTCATTTCAAACTCGAGGATTATAGGACAGCTATGAGGCTCTTGTCAAAAGATGCATTCATGTGTTCCCTGGACTTAAAAGACGCTTATTTTTCTATAAGTATAGATACAGAATATAGGAAATACTTACGTTTTCTTTGGCTGGGAAAATTGTACGAGTTTCAAGTATTGCCTTTTGGGTTAAATATAGCACCATATATATTTACAAAACTGATGCGTCCTGTGGTACAGCATCTTCGGAATCAAGGTTTACTGTCGGTAATTTATTTAGACGACATGTTACTGTTTGGCGACTCGTATTCTGCTTGCTCTCGCAATTACAATTTAACGAAGGAATTGTTGGTATCTTTAGGCTTCACGATTAATTCTGACAAGTCAGTAGATATACCAAGCCATACGGCTAATTTCCTTGGTTTTATTCTCAATTCTGTAGAGTATACAATTGGTATTCCAGACGACAAGAGACAAAAGATTAAAAAAGAGCTATTACACTTTTGTTCTATCAAAAGATGCAGACTTCGTAACTTCGCACATTTGATAGGTCTATTGGTTTCGATTTGTCCGGCAGTGCCGTACGGCTGGATGTATACGAAAAACATGGAAAGAACCAAATTTCTGTATTTAAAAGATAATGACAATTATGATCAATTTATAAATCTCCCTGATAGTTTACATGAAGACCTTAACTGGTGGCTTCGTAACATAGATGTATGTAGTAATCCAATACGAACCGGCAATTACCAGTTAGAAATATTTTCGGATGCAAGTCTCACTGGTTGGGGAGTTTACTGTTCTGATATGAGAGCTAGTGGTCAGTGGTCTAAACTGGAACTGACTCAACACATAAATACTTTAGAATTAGATGCTGCCTTTTTTGGTTTAAGAATATTCGCGAAAAATCATAGAAACTGTGAAATCCTCTTGAGAATTGATAACTCCACTGCAATTGCGTATATTAATCGTATGGGGGGAATTCAATTCCCCCATTTGAGTAATATAAGTAGAAAAATATGGCAGTTGTGCGAGGCCCGGGGTTTATATATTTTTGCCTCGTATATTAGCTCAAGCGATAATTATATTGCGGACGCAGAGTCTCGTCGAGTACATGCCGACATAGAGTGGGAACTGGCGGATAGTGCATTTCAGGCGATCTGTAATTCTTTCTGTAAGATTCCCGAAATCGATTTATTTGCTAGCCGAATAAACAGAAAATGTCCCAAATTTGTTTCATGGCATCGCGACCCTGACGCTTATAGAATTGATGCGTTCACGATATCATGGTCGTCCTATTATTTTTACGCGTTCCCACCTTTTTGTCTAATACTCAGAGTGTTACAAAAAATTATATCTGACAAAGCAGAGGGTGTTGTCGTAGTGCCACTATGGCCCACGCAACCCTGGTTTCCCCTCTACGAGAAGTTAACGATTTCTCAGCGCATCGAATTTCCACCTCAGTCAAATCTATTGTTTTCCCCTTACAGTGCCGAACACAAGATGCACCGGAGCCTTACCCTTACCCTGGTGGCCGCAGTATTATCAGGGCGGCGTTCGTAAACCGCGGCACTCCTCCTGACGCCGCAGAGGTCATGTTAGCGTCACTAACAGACAGTACCATGATGCAGTACGATTGTTATTTAAGAAAATGGTACCATTTTTGTAGTAGTAGTATACACTGCAATATTTTCGAGGTTAATGTAACGAATATATTACAGTTTTTTATGTTACTTTTCAAGCAAGGGAATCAATATGGAACTATTAATACCGCGAAAGCCGCATTGTCATTAATATTTGGTTCAGATGTTATGAATAACGTTTCTATAAAACGTTTTATGACTGGTGTTTACAAATTACGGACCCCACTCCCGCGATATGATTGTACTTGGGACCCGTCGATTGTTCTCAATTACTTAAGTAACTTGTATCCTAATGAAGGCCTTTCATTTGAGTTATTGTCCAAAAAACTGACAACTATTCTGGCTTTGGTTACGGCACATAGGGTGCAAACCTTATCTCTGATTAGACTGACTAATATCCATAAATCTAATCGAAGATATATCATAAACATAACGGATAACATTAAGACATCGGCGATGAATCGCACACAGCCAAAGTTGATTTTGCCTTATTATGACGAGAGGCCTTCCATCTGCCCAGCGAGGGCTTTAGATTGTTATTTAGAGTTGTCATCAACAAAGCGATCTAGCGATTGTGATTTTCTTTTGATTAGTTTTAAGAAACCTTTCAGAAAAGTTGGGTCACAGTCATTAAGTCGATGGATTAGGGCTACCTTGTTAGAAAGTGGAATTGATACATCAGTTTTCAGATCCCACAGTACGAGACACGCAACCACATCAGCTGCTAGGCGTCTCGGTGTGAGCTTAGACGTGATCAAGAAGACTGCAGGTTGGTCAGCAAATTCCCTGACCTTCGCTAAATTTTATAACAGAGAAGTGGTTGCGGACTCGTCAGAGGTATTTGCTCGTTCTATCTTACAAGGTATCCATAATTAGCATAAATGTACTTACATGTTTAAACCTAATCTAATTATAGATTTGAATGTGTCACTATTCTTTATTATTTATTTTTGAGTTGTAGTGTCTCCTTTCTTTTTCTGCTGTTTCGTGTCACTCTAAACATCTACAAGTAAAGTATAATGTAATCACGAAGGGCGAATCACAGAAGTTTAATAGAAAATCAAACGAACTTACCTGTAAGTGAAGTTCGATGACTATTAAACGATGTGATTCGCCCGAGTGATTACAACCCTCCCATCCCTAACCGGATGATATCCATGGTTTTTCCCTGTTAGGACACGAAACAGCACACACATGGCCTATGGACACTGGTTAACGTGTATGAAGTACCCTCGATTTGAGCTAGATATTTTTTTATTAGAATGTTGCTCTAAAATTGTGTACGATGGCAGCACACTCGCGTGCTACTACAAGTAAAGTATAATGTAATCACGAAGGGCGAATCACAGAAGTTTAATAGTCATCGAACTTCACTTACAGGTAAGTTCGTTTGATTTTCTATTTCCACCTAATAAATACATTTGCATTAAAGAATAAAAACTGTCAAAAAACTGTCAAACACCAAATTTGACAGTTTTGACCATCTTACCACTTGTATAGTAAGTTGTACCATCGAAATCATCAATGTCAAAAAACTGTCAAAATTCACTAATTTGACAGTTTCAGTCAAATAAATTATGTCATATCATCAATTTCTACGTAATAAACGCATTTGCATTAAAATACAAAAACTGTCATACAAACAATATTAGGTCAATTCACATTATCAAACTCATTATAAAACAGGAATTATAACGAAACAATAAAAAAAAAATTGTCCAAGTGCGAGTCGGATTTTAGTTTCCTCATACACTTTGAGACTCAGCGCCTGATGAAGGCAACAGGCAAAGTTTCCGAACTTTGAATTTTTTTATCTCCGAAACGGTTAGAGATACCGAAAAACGGATTTCACATTTATACTCACAGGCTATAGATCTATTAAAAACGATTTTTTGTTGTTGCAAATTCGACATAAAAAATTTCAAAAAATAATCCAACCCAGGTCTAAAATTTTTGTGTATTGACCTAGCAACCAAAAAAATGTCATTATACGTAGAATGATAATAATTTTTGGGCAGCAGAAATCCAGCTCCCTAGGTAAAATACTTTTTTCAAAAAAAAAAAAAAATTAAAACCACTTTTTTTTTTTTTTTTTTTTTTTTTTTTTCAAAAAAATTGTACGGGAGGTACCAAAAGGAGGGCGATTTGACCCCAAGCCAAAAAGACCATAGAAAGATCACCTTAAAAAACCCCCGTATACCAAGTTTCAAGAAAATCGACCGAGATTTACCCCTATAACCTAACTTTTCATTCAGTTAGGTTAGCACCGGTTAGGTTAACTGCTGTTAAGTTTAAATTTGTTAGGTTAGGTTCAGTGTGGTAACCATTGTTTTATCGAGGTGTGACCGTTTTAGACAGACACCTAACCTAACTCGAAACTAACCTAACCTAACTCGAAAGCAAACCTAACCTAACTTTTATCCCAGTTAGGTTAGTACCGATTAGGTTAGTTGCTTTTAGGTTTAACTTTGTTAAGTTAGGTGCAGTGTGGCAACCGTTGTTTCATCGAGGTGTGACCGGTTTTCGGCCCGCCGCACCCACCCGTTTTTCATTTATCTGGATAGGTAAACACAAGAAAAATCTTAAATGCGTGTTCTAGAATTGACGTTGTAGCGATAATCGCCATCTATTGGATAATTGGACCACTTCATATAAAATAGCACTATTTACATATTTGGGTCAACGTTCAAATCTCTACTGGTTTGTAACATTTAAGTATTGTATGACATATACTAGTATCATGTTGTATGTATTGAGTATTTTTGATTTCGATGTTCTTCAAGTGATAAGCTTAAATAGGCGCTCAAGGCTTTCAGACCGAAAATTTCTATAACATACTGCGCAATAGATTACATGTTAATTGTTGTGCAGTGATGTTTATCGTAGAAAATTTAATTAGTAACTTTGAAAACAAAAGTAGAAGTTTATTTTAGATGGCGCTAGTAACAGGAGCATATCACAATTCGAAGACGTAATGTCTGCGAAAAATGGACCATTTACGCGCATGGTATCAAAATTAATCCCATTGTTTGAGACTGTTGTGGTGTGTCATTATGCTATACAACAAAACAAAATTTATATTAATTATAAAGTCTTATACTAAATGTCAATGACTCCAATGCGATGCACCACCGACTAGGAGTCTTCTGAACATTATTTTCTTTCACTACATATTGAATGATCAATTTAAGGAGGCAAAAATCGCATAGATAGTCAGATTAATTAGGGAGCCCGCTATCGGGCCGCATCGCAATAAATTCGAATTATTTAAGCGTGTCATCCTGGTCCTTCCTAAATCGTCGGGAATTAAAGCAAAATAACGAAGTTGTGATCTATTAATTATTTGGAAAGAGCACGACCGAGTCCAAGCTCCATTCAAATATGTTTTTGCACATTAAGGTATTACATATAAATATTAATACTTATATTCGTTTATAATTGTGATTTATAGATATTTTGAATTGCGTTATTTTTTTTCCATACCTGAACTTTAATATCGTCGCTTAAAGGCCGTAGCAGGATAAGGGAACAAAATATGCCGTTTTGTAATTAAACGCTGGTTTTTTTTCTATAGTTACTTACATCTAGTAGTAACTTACATCAATTGTGCAAAGTTCTGTTAAATAAATTCAAGTGTTTCAGCTGGAAAAAAATAAAATCCGAATTTCTAAAAAAATATATTTCTCTAAAAGTATTGAACTTTATCATACTATCTGTTAACTATTAAATTAAAAGGCACTGGTTTTCAGTAGAGACAAAAGATATAATGACACCAATCAACCAGACATTAAAAATATATAAAAACCAAAGACTAAAATAGTAAAAAGCTACAAAAAGTTGTGCAATCTTGCACATTCTCCCCTTTTTTAAGCAACAAGAAGCTTTGCCAGCTTCTTAAGCGGCCTGCGAAGAGTGCCAGCAGCGGTAGCTACATCTGCCACTCGAACTATGCCATCACGCCCTGGGTACAGCCGAGTGATGCGTCCTTTAGGCCACGAACCGCGTGGTAGATTTGGGTCGCAGACTATGACGACGTCGCCTTCAGCGATAGCTGGGGGTGTACCGCCTCCTGCTCTTGGCGATAAGGAGGGAAGATATTCCTGTACCCAGCGCATCCAAAACTGATCCGCCAGCCTGAGCGCTCTTCGCCACCTACTCCTGCTGACCAGGTCCGAATCGTCAAGGGTGCCCGGAAGAGGGCGACCGGAAGAGGATCCCAGAAGAAAATGCGCCGGCGTCAACGCTTCCTCGGTATCAGGCTCCAGCGAAACGTGTGTTAGTGGTCGCGTGTTCACCACAGCCTCTGCTTCCGCTAAGAGGGTAGACAACACCTCGTCTGAGGGAGCCCGTTCTCGCAGGGTGACCTTCAAAGCATTCTTGACGCTACGTACGAGTCGCTCCCATGCTCCACCCATAAAAGGCGCCGCAGGGGGGATAAAGCGCCAATTTACGGTTTCGTTGGCCGCGTAATCCTCGATCGAATCACCGTAGAGGGCTTGTAATTCCCTGCTGGCTCCAACAAAAGCAGTTCCATTGTCGGACCAGATTTCAGTTGGAGTCCCGCGACGAGCGATAAAACGGCGAAGGCTCATTATCGCTGCGTCGGTTGATAAGCTGTGGACTACTTCGATGTGTATGGCGCGAACAACTAGACAGGTGTAGAGTGCCACGTAGCGCTTCTCTTGTCGTCGACCAACAGTGACATTGATTGGGCCCAGGTAATCAAGGCCAACAAAAGAAAACGGCCTCTGATGGTGAGCTAAACGAGCTTCTGGCAGGTTACCCATCGGCGGTTGAAAGGCTCTGGAACGTCGAAGTTTGCACAGTTGGCAGTTGTGGGCCACAAATCGAACAGCATTTCTAAGGCCGATAATCCAGTATCTTTGGTGCAGCTCATTTAAAACTAGTGCGCTGTTAGCATGCGCAGCCTTCTGGTGGTATCTGGCTATCAGGAGGCGAACTGCTGGATGTTTTCCGTCCAATATCAGCGGGCGCTTGACCTCCTCAGCGACGTCCGTTGCTGCGACTATGCGACTGGACATACGAAGCTGGTCGCTGTCATCAATGAAGGGAGACAACTTAAAAAGGCGGCTGCTTCGCGGTAATGGCTCTTGATTCTTGATACGTAGATAGTCCTCTTTAAAGGAGTCGAGCTGACTCTGACGTAGGATGTGGGTCTCGGCTACCCGTATATCACTCGCCGTTATTCTTGCCGAAGTATTGGGAGTATTGGAAGTATTAGGAGAGGATGTGCAAGCAGGTTGGAAGATGCACAAGCTTCCTTCAAGACGGGGTTGATTAAAATTTGGATCCCGTCGCCGCTGACTACGCATACGCAACAATGAAATGAATTTATGCGCTTTTGCTGTTGCTCGCACCATTCTCAACCATGAGCTAAATCGATTTGGGTTTGCAGAGACTGGTGCGGGCAGATCGGTTTCGGTGATGAGATAAATAAGAGTAGCATGTTTATACTCTTCACGGCCTAGTCCACTGATGTCGATCTCAGGCTCAGTGGGCCAGTCCGAAGAAAGAAGGAAATCGGGGCCTGAAATCCAGCGAGATTCTAGAGTCAGCACAGAGCGCTTTAAACGAGTGGCATCGTCGGCTACGTTTAAGTTACTTGGGATCCAACGCCACTCACTAGCATTTGTGTGCTCCAGTATCTCACCAACTCGATGAGACACAAAGGGCTTGAGAGTACGAGCATCACTGCGAAGCCAACCCAGAACAGTCATTGAGTCGCACCAGAAAACGCGTTTCAAGGGTTTTAATCGGTGGGCTTCGCAAATAGACTTCGCAAGACGTGCAGCCATCAGAGCGCCTTGAAGCTCTAAACGAGGAATCGAAACAGGTTTAAGCGGCGATACTCTAACTTTGCTACAAATGAGAGAGAGCCTGACGTCACCATTCTCGTAAAGAAAACGCCAGTAACCGACCGACGCGAAAGCAGACTCGCTCGCATCCGAAAATAAATGAAGTTCGCAACCTACTACTTTAAAGTCGCTTAAGTTATAGCGCCGTGGTATGCGCAAGGTGGAGATTGAAATCAAGTCCTGATACCACAACCTCCACGCTGCGCAGTCACTTAGTGGGAGCTCTTGGTCCCAGTCCACACCCTTGCGCCAAGCATCTTGAAACATAATGCGACCACGAACAACGATTGGCGCAAGGATCCCAAGTGGATCATAAATGCGCATCACGTGCACCAGCACCTCACGTTTTGTAAGCTTCTCTGCCAAAACTGCCTCTTTTTTTACACCCGTATTAAAGCCGATCAGATCGTGGGCGGGTTGCCAGATGAGACCCAGTGTACGGACGGCCGTGGCTAGGTGACCTAAATCTACATCAACATCATTCGAAGCTGGTACTTCAAGTAACGAAGCCTTTGGCAGCAATGAGAGTGCTAAAGGATTGTTCGAAATCCAGCCACGCATTTCAAAACCTGCATGAGAATGGACGGTATAAATATCAGACGCCAACTTGGCGGCTTCGGTGACACTGTCTAAACTAGTTATGCAGTCGTCCATGTAATGGTCTGCAATAATTACTCGCGCTGCGTCCGGGTAAGTCTCCTGCCATTCCAAAGCATTTTTATTTTTTATATGTATGGCAGTAAACGGGCTAGAGGCAGCGCCGAAAATCATGGACGACATGCGGAATGTTCTGATAGGTTCGTTTGGGGTGTCGCGCCATAAGAACCTTTGCGCGTCTCTGTCCTTTGCAACAATTTTTATTTGCGGAAACATTTCGCGAATATCAGCATTCAAAGCGACTTTTCCCTCTCGGAACCGCATCAGAATACCCAACAAAGGCTGCAGAAGATCGGGGCCTGTCAATAATAAAGAGTTTAAGGACACGCCGTGAGATGTCGCTGCTGCGTCGTGCACTGTGCGTAATTTATTAGGCTTGTTTGGATTCGTTACTCCAAAATGAGGCAGGTACCAAAGGGGATACCTCGAATCGGAACGTGATGAGCATGGTTCGGCGTATCCCTTTGACAGCATGTCATGTATATTACGACGATAGCGTTCCGCATAGCAAGGGTCTTTCAGCATTTTTTTTTCTAAGCTTATAAATCTAGATAAAGCCAACTTATAGCTATCGGGAATGTTCAACTCATCAGCTTTCCACAACAAGCCTACCTCGAAGCGGCCCCCCACCAGACGACGTGCCGTGCGTTCGACAACCTGCATGGCGCGCTCGTCGTCGGCACTGCGGGCTTCTTTCTTCGATATTCCAATTGAATCGATCTTAAATTGCTCTCTAATAAGGCTTTCTAAGATTAACCTGTCATTTTCTACATTAGGTTCATTTACTGTGGTGTGGTTGACAACGTCAACTCGTCTAGTTTTACTGCAACCGAAACCAAACAAAACCCATCCCAAAGTAGTCAAGATAGCCACGGGTTGTGTCTTGGTTCCTTTGCGCGTAGTTTTAGGAAGAGATAAATGCCAGTTGTCAATTCCTATAATTACCATAGGCTTAACTTCCTCATAACAAAATTCGTGAGCTATATCTGCTAGGTATGAATACTTGCGCACGCTGTCATGATGCGCAGACTGTCGCGCAGCACCTAAACCGCTGATAGATCTAGCCTTTTTGACACAGTGAGTTTCAGCTGAGTGTCGACCCTGTATAAAGAAATCGACGTATTGCACGTTAACATCCTTGCCTAGACCACCTACACAATCTAAATGAATTTGTTTTTTGGGTCCCGTGGCGCCTATTTGAGCTGAAATCTCGGAGTCTATAAATGTCCCTGTCGCGCCATCATCAAGCAAAGCATAAGTGTCAACGCTACCAGCAGGTCCTGATACGGTCACGGCAGCTATTTTCAGTAGCGGACGAGCAGAAGGCTCTTTAAGTGAGGATGAAGTTGCGTGCGTCAATACTTCATGTTCCGAGCCGTCAGACGGCGGCTGCTCCGCTGCGGGCGGCGCGGGCGCGCTGCTGGCCGCGGGCGCGGTCTCGCCGGACGTCGAAGGCGCGGGCTCGTCATCGTTGTCGTCGTCTTCTACGTCGATGTGCGCCGTGACAGCTCGCTCAAATTGTGACCCGTGCAACAAGGCATGATGACGCATGCCACAACCTTCTACGCTACATACTTTTTTCATGCAAGATGTTTTATTCTTATGAAAACCTATTTTCAGGCATCTGTGGCAGACCTTATTCTTTTTGATAAATTGCCACCTATCATTCACTGTCATTTTGACAAATTTGTTACAGCCAAATAATTCGTGATTTTGTTTACATAATGAACAAATATTATCCGAATTATTGCGCGTATTTATTGGAGTTGGAATGTTATTCACATGATCATTTTCAGAAACAATGTTTACTCTCTCTTTATATCCGCTCGGCCGTGTTGCAGTGGATGCCGTATAATCAATCGCACCTCCAAACCTACACTGCAAATCGACCTCGCGAGAAAGAAAATCAGCGAACATTTCTATTTTAGAAGCAAAACCATCGCATGAATGTGCATAATCCAACCATCGTGGACGTAGCAGCGGAGGCAGCTTGCTCCACAATGCTTGAAAAAGCTCGGGTGAACGTAAGTGGTCCGGTTGATTTAACAAGCGGATCACTTCCACACAGTTGCGTACTCGGCTTGCAAAGATTACTAGGTCCCTGCCATCGTAACTGACCTTAGGTAGCGCGCGCACTGCCGCCACCTCGTGCATGACGATGAGCTCGGGGCGGCCGAAGCGCGCGTCGAGCGCGGCCACCACCGCGCCGGGCTCGCGGGCCGCCGCCAGCAGCCCCGCCACGGCCTCGCGCGCCGCTCCGCGGAGGGCGCACGACAGCCTCGCTAAATTATCGGTAGCCGGGAAACTTTCGGCCGTATTTTCATATACTCGCTTCAAAGCTAGCCAATCTAAGTATGATTTGCCATCGAATGTTGGCAATTCCGTCTTCGTGACGTGTTGATGGGGATTAACTTTATTTATTAGCTTCTCCAACGAATTAACTAAGCGCGTCACTCCTCCGTCTTCAGGACAATTCGGATCGGCAGAGCGCCTATATGCCGCGGCACCCTGGCCGTGCGGCGCTCTCGGTCCCGGTGCCTCGCACTGGGGCGTAGCGTTGTCATATCTGAAAGGTGGGTTGGCACTTAATAGATGTTGCTCATTAGGATTAGGAATCACATTATTTACCCATTCCTGTACACTAGCGCGACTGCGGGTACCGCGGCTGCTGCCGCGCTTGCTTGCGCCCGCCTCAATGGCCGCGAGTTCAGCTCTCAGCTGAAGTTCAGCAACATGTCGCTCTCGCTCCACAGCCTGGTGCTCTAGCTCGGCAACTCGCACCACAGCCTGGTGCTCTAGCTCGGCAACTCGCACCACAGCCTGGCGCTCTGCCTCCGCCGCTTGGCGGTCTAAGTCAGCTAGACGACGCGCGTGCTGCGCTTGTGCCTCCAGCTGGTGAGCCACGATGGTGGCGGAGGAGCGCGAGGTGGCGGCGCTGGACGCGCGGGAAGGTGCCGACTGCTCAGCGTGAGGAGATGAGCCCGCGCTGCGCTGCGCGGGCGGGGTAATCTCCCTTGCCCCAACTGTCACACCGTCTCCCGTTCCATGGGCACTTGCCTTCGCACTTTTAGAACGAGTATTCATAATAACGATCCGGTAGAAGAACCACTATGTTAACTATTAAATTAAAAGGCACTGGTTTTCAGTAGAGACAAAAGATATAATGACACCAATCAACCAGACATTAAAAATATATAAAAACCAAAGACTAAAATAGTAAAAAGCTACAAAAAGTTGTGCAATCTTGCACACTATCTTTATTTCATTTTAGTCAACTGAAAAGCAAATATTTTCTCAAAAATTACTGAGTTTCCATCTTTAACATTTCTGTAAAAAACACGTAAGTCAAAATTTCTTAATTTTTTTTTTTACTTCTGAAGGCGTGACCACTCTAAGTGGTATTGCAATAAAAACCTTATGTAATGATCTGTCAGTCATATTAGTTTCACCGCTAAAATCGAAAAGCAACAGTGTCAAAATGAAAAAAATATGTTGGTTGGATTTTGTTACATTTTGCTCTTAAACCATTCTAACACCGCTAAAGAACTTTATGCATAAATCCTCTTTAAAACAAAATAAAAAACATAAGTATTTTGACAATAAAGCGATTTAATTTTTTGTTTTTAATATATGACATTGTTAGCTCTTGCATTGCATCTTTGAATCTTAAGTAATTTAGTTATAATATAAAAATGCTTTCTAAGAAGGACGCGATTAAAAAAATGTTCACGAAAAATCCAAAATCTTTGTACCATATCACAATGGTGAAAGTAATTGGTGTAATAAGAGAGGCAAACGATTTTTTCGAAAATTATTCTCCAGTTTTGGATCAAGTAAAGTCATTATAGTGTTATTGTAGCGTTTCTGTGTCAGCGTGAATGAAGATAGTGATAGTGACTAAAATAAGGGAACGCTAGGCGGATGATGAGTGATTACTATAAGGATATTTTAGTTTATACATGTAAATGTCGAGTTAATATTAATGTAAGTGTCAAAAATTGTGTTTATTTATTATTATTTACAAAGAAGATTTGTTTTTAAGTTCTTCAGCGGTGTTAGAATGGTTTAAGAGCAAAATGTAACAAAATCCAACCAACATATTTTTTTCATTTTGACACTGTTGCTTTTCGATTTTAGCGGTGAAACTAATATGACTGACAGATCATTACATAAGGTTTTTATAGCAATACCACTTAGAGTGGTCACGCCCTCAAAATTAAAAAAAAAAAATTTAAGAAATTTTGACTTACGTGTTTTTTACAGAAATGTTAAAGATGGAGACTCAGTAATTTTTGAGAAAATATTTACTTTTCAGTTGACTAAAATGAAATAAAGATAGTATGATAAAGTTCGATACTTTTAGAGAAATATTTTTTTTTAGAAATTCGGATTTTATTTTTTTCCAGCTGAACCACTTGAATTTTTTTAACATAACTTTGCACAATTGTACTACTAGATGTAAGTAACTATAGAAAAAAAAAACCAGCGTTTAATTACAAAAGGGCATATTTTGTTCCCTTATCCTGCTACGGCCTTTATATGTTACGGCTTGTTATGTACAGGTAACACGGCGTGTCTGCAGCTTGAGTGTCATCATGCCTCCAAATATAATTAAGAGGCCGTAGACAAAGTTGTGTAACAAACGACAGTTGTTTGTGCGGACGTATCGGCTCGAGCCGGTAACGAGCGGGACGGCGCGGGGCGGGACAGGGCGGGGGCAAGGCAGGGCCGCCGCGCATATTAAGTGAGTGCGGGCAAAAACAGTGGCGGAGTTCGGTAACGACGCCGGCGGGATACGGCGCGAGACAACGACTATAGCCGATGACAGATTATCTAAGCCTTCGGCCACCATCGAAACCTCTTTCTAAATTGTTTCCTGATGGCGTTTTGGAATTTGATCTTCATCTTCAGTGTGTGGTCTGGTATTTATTAATTGTGTAATAAATGAATCTGTGGATTACTGTGGTATCAGGCTAATGAGAGGAAAAGGATGTACCCTTCCGTTTGAAAGAAAGCATTAATAGTCAGATTAAACCGTTTAAGGGCATTTAAGTTTAATCCAATAAGAAATACATAAGGCTAACAAACGTGAAGTTTCAACTTTCTAGTAAGATTATTTAATGTTAGAAGCCGGCTGGAATCTGGCTGAACTAATTCTTTCCCTAAAATAAGCGATAGCCCATTTCATATTGTCAAAAATATTTTGAAGTTATTCAGAATGTTTAAACTTAGTTTAGTAAGAAGTGGTCTAACTCAAAGAAATCTAATTATTAAACTCATACTTAGATGGCGCTAGTTACATTCAAATAAACCAATATGCTTAGGGCTGTAAAATATGAGCCTCACTTTTCATAATATTTAAATTATTTCGAACAATGTAATGAAGTTGTTTACACAATTTCATGGTAGATGTCGCTGTACTCACTGAAAATATACATCGCGCGGTTAAGATTCTTCTTGATTCAATGAGGTCAGCGATCAGACCTGAACCAATGTATAGTTGAATTGTCTAGGGCTCAATTTTCATTCATTTAGAATTAGAACGCGTACGTCCGATTCTGCACGGACTTATTAAGTGGCCTTGAACGTGTCCACTAGCGCCACTCGTAAATAATTATGATTAGTTAAATTTAACAATCGATATTTAAAACCTATTGTATTTTGTATCTTTTGAATAAATCAAACTAGTTATTAGGTTGTTAAATTCGTCTATCTATGCGCTCAAAAATGAAACGACCGTATTAACTTTAGACGTATAGATTGACGAATCTAGCAACGTCTAATTATTAGGTTAAGGTCTAATTTTATATATTAGGAACTCGTAGTGATTGCTATGTATATTTCCGTAGGCATTTGTCTTGGTCCACGATAATGCATACGGCCACTGCCCTGTCTAGAGATAGCTGGGTTCAAGAAGGATTGGCCTCGGTACCTGGCTCGCCTTTTGATAAATCGTATTGAACTCCAACTTCGTAGTTTCGCCGCTCCGCGCTCCTGCATGCCCCGAAACGTTATTACATAATTACATTTGTGAATGCCTGACTAGGTTCTGTGCGACTGTCCCCGGGCCCCGCTGTCGCTCGAGTCTCGCGCCACTTTCACAGATTTAATCTCCGATCCCTAATAACAGCAATAACACGTTTTTACACCCCTCCCCGCACCGGGCGCTCCCCACTTCTCACCAGCAACGCACACAGCAATTGTTTAATTAATTGTTTTGTTGTTCACTCGTTCTCATTATGTAGATCACCCGCGGGTGGGAGGCGCGTCTACCCAAAATCTCATTCATATATATTGCAAAGAGGATCCTACAGCTGTAGTGTTACAAATTGAACACCTAGCGTTTTCAAAAACACACCGCTCATTGCTCAAGTCGCGGCGGCGCCGGCAGCGGTCGTAAATCAGCGGCATCGCTGTTCGCATGACTACTGCTGTGATAGGGATAGTTTTTTGCGACAGCAGTCATTTCTGACAGTCAAATTGCCCCCTCAGCCTTATCTTAAATCCAAGAGGTCTAGTTGCCCACTCAGAACAAGGATGTCGTTTCGATTAATCTGGTTCCAAAGATAATTTTAGAATGAGATAGCGGAGACAGGCACCTTTAAAACGCAACCTTTTTCATCAGAAGCAGGGTTTCCGCTCGTTGATGGAGTGAAACTAAGGTCTCTGCTTCAGCTTCGACAAAAATGTTATTGAATGTCCGGAATTCCGGCTGTTCTCCACCACAGGTCGCATTTCTCAACCGATTCTAGTGAAATTTTGTGAGCAGATTTTTTTGTGGGGTCAATTTTTGGAAATTTTCTAAAACAATTTCATTTTCAGCGGTTTCGTATGTTTCTTCGTCCGGATTTCGGTTTACTATTCTCTACAGGTCACATTTCTCTACCGATGCTTGGCAAATTCTGTGAGCGTGTTCGATAATTACATATATTTTTTGTCGTGTCTGCTTTTTAGAAATTGAAAAAGAAACAGTCGCGACGTCTACAGCTCACAGAACCACTTAAATCAGTGTCAGGTCGACATGAGGTCTGCCTAAGTTATTTAGTTGGAGCGAGAGCGCAGAGGCAGACGGCGCGGAAGCCGCTATCGCATCCGTCGCGCGGCGGCGGGGGAGCGGCGGCGGGAGGGGGGAGGCGAGCGATACCGCGGGGCGGCGGGGGGAGGGGACGATACCGGCGCCGGCGTTTCCGCGCTTATCGCTAATGCGCGCTACTCTGTGCCGGTGCCCCTAATACGGTGCTTGAGCAAAACAAATGGCATGGTATGGTACACGAGTACACTACGCGAAATGCCAACAAACTTGTGGGTATAAGCCGCAACCTTAGCAAGTATGGGCCCCAAGGTCTACAACAAATTACCAAAGGATGTAACCGAAGCCCCAAGTTCTCATAGTTTTAAGCGTCGTTTAAAAATCTGGCTTATTGAGCACCCACTCTACACTTACGATGAGTACATTATGTACAAAGAATTTTAAGAGTTTTACGACTTGTGTAATACCGAATCTCTTGTCTCTATTCCTACTGTTTACTGTCACTATGACATTGAGATGTGACTAATTATTTAAGAGTTTTACGACTTGTGTAATACCGAATCTCTTGTCTCTATTCCTACTGTTTACTGTCACTATGACATTGAGATGTGACTAATTATTTAAGAGTTTTACGACTTGTGTAATACCGAATCTCTTGTCTCTATTCCTACTGTTTACTGTCACTGTGACATTGAGATGTGACTAATTATTTAAGAGTTTTACGACTTGTGTAATACCGAATCTCTTGTCTCTATTCCTACTGTTTACTGTCACTATGACATTGAGATGTGACTAATTATTTAAGAGTTTTACGACTTGTGTAATACCGAATCTCTTGTCTCTATTCCTACTGTTTACTGTCACTATGACATTGAGATGTGACTAATTATTTAAGAGTTTTACGACCTGTGTAATACCGAATCTCTTGTCTCTATTCCTACTGTTTACTGTCACTATGACATTGAGATGTGACTAATTATTTAAGAGTTTTACGACCTGTGTAATACCGAATCTCTTGTCTCTATTCCTACTGTTTACTGTCACTATGACATTGAGATGTGACTAATTATTTAAGAGTTTTACGACTTGTGTAATACCGAATCTCTTGTCTCTATTCCAACTGTTTACTGTCACTATGACATTGAGATGTGACTAATTATTTAAGAGTTTTACGACTTGTATAATACCGAATCTCTTGTCTCTATTCCTACTGTTTACTGTCACTATGACATTGAGATGTGACTAATTATTTAACAGTTTTACGACTTGTGTAATACCGAATCTCTTGTCTCTATTCCTACTGTTTACTGTCACTATGACATTGAGATGTGACTAATTATTTAAGAGTTTTACGACTTGTGTAATACCGAATCTCTTGTCTCTATTCCTACTGTTTACTGTCACTATGACATTGAGATGTGACTAATTATTTAAGAGTTTTACGACTTGTGTAATACCGAATCTCTTGTCTCTATTCCTACTGTTTACTGTCACTGTGACATTGAGATGTGACTAATTATTTAAGAGTTTTACGACCTGTGTAATACCGAATCTCTTGTCTCTATTCCTACTGTTTACTGTCACTATGACATTGAGATGTGACTAATTATTTAAGAGTTTTACGACTTGTGTAATACCGAATCTCTTGTCTCTATTCCTACTGTTTACTGTCACTATGACATTGAGATGTGACTAATTATTTAAGAGTTTTACGACTTGTGTAATACCGAATCTCTTGTCTCTATTCCTACTGTTTACTGTCACTATGACATTGAGATGTGACTAATTATTTAAGAGTTTTACGACTTGTGTAATACCGAATCTCTTGTCTCTATTCCTACTGTTTACTGTCACTATGACATTGAGATGTGACTAATTATTTAAGAGTTTTACGACTTGTGTAATACCGAATCTCTTGTCTCTATTCCTACTGTTTACTGTCACTATGACATTGAGATGTGACTAATTATTTTACCTACAATGGAAACATTAAATGTACTTTTATATATTTGACGTGTAAATTGGCTTTATAAAATAAATGACTATGACTGGTCGTATGAGCGGGGCTGGGGCTGCGCCGGCTCTCGTACAGTCGACGGCAAAAATATGATTACAATTTTCGCCTTATTACAATGGAATAAGGTGCAAACGTGTAAACATATTTTTGCCGTCGACTACGCGTTAAATGTAGTTGCAGCGGACCGGTTCGCGACTAAAGTTTCAATAATTTTCCAGTACTGTTATTTTTATTTATTTTGTCGCATTTGGGGTCGAGACACTTGGCCCATGGGGCAGGTGCGCGCGGGGACTCCGCAGGGAGATTAGTAAGCGGCTTATGGAGGCGACAGGTGAACCACGCGCAGGCAGCTTTCTCGCGCAAAGAATTGCCATCGCAATCCAGCGCGGGAATGCTGCCTGCGTAATGGGCACCATCCCGAGGGGACCTAATTTTGATATTAATTTTTAATGTTTAGTTTTTAGTTAGGTATAGTTGTTTTTATTTCAAGTTTTTAATTCATTTAATAATTATATATCATGTAAATTGGTTTTGTGAACAATACAGAAGATGATGATAGTACTGTTATTTCCTTTATCTCGTATTTGGTAATAACATGTAACACGTATACAGTTTCGTCATAACTATTTTCTTGTGCATATTGTAAATACCTATCGTAATTTTACCCCCCTTTTTTTAAAAAATTTTTGTTGTTTGCCACTCCGATTTACTTAAGTAGGTTAAGTAGTATCATTGTAATAATCATATTTTGGAGAAAATGACTGACTGTCGAGTTTCTTTCGGCGTTTCTTCTCGGCAGTGGTCTCATGAGAAACGCTAGTAGTTTATGACTTGTAACAGTGCGATTGCGGTCTACTTGCAGAATAAAGTTCATTAATTTCATCTACAGGTATTCAGCGTGAGTTCAGTTCGTCGGTGCAGCTTGAGTAGGCGTGCAAGTTCATGGGCTAACCATACAACATGGCTCGCTTGCCGCGTAGCGCGTAGCTCGTGCTCGTAGCAGTGCTACGCGGAGTACCCGTAGCTCGTGGCGCTCGTAGCTCGTGGCCACGGCGATGCTCTCTCTCGATCAAACGCTTTTCCAAATCAGAGGGGCTACCGCGAACCACAAACGAAGTTTTCCCTCTCTGTCTCACTTATGTGCAAACTTGCAAGTGCGATAGAGAGGGAAAACTTCGTTTGCTGTTCGCGGTAGCGCCCCAAGTTATAGAGTCCTTGAATGCACCTTGGGTAAGTACGTATACGAGTTATGTCAGATTTGACGTTTTAAGGTAACATTTTGTACCCAAGCCACGTTAAAAGGATAATAAGGTGGTTTGCACCAGCTATCAACGCACCCTTTCAACGATTTGTCAAATTTACCATGTGAACTGCAAACTTGCCGGTCTTTGAAATAATTTATTATTTGTTTTTAATAATCAAATTGGTAAGAAGGAACATAATTGAAATCGTATTTGTATATGTTGTATATGTTATCGGACAAGTCATTGTTAATAGTGTGTAGTATATCGAACAAGTCATCGGACAAGTCATTGTTAATAGAGTGTGTAGCATATCTAACAAGTCATCGGACAAGTCATTGTTAATAAAGTGTGTAGCAACCATGCTACACACACCCATACTACCAAGTTTGGGTGACGAAACGTGTTGTGGATGATTCTTTGCAGCATAAATTGACGAAACCTGTGGTGGATACTTTTTGTTGTGGTTGAACGAAACCTGCGCTGTGGATCTTCATGGTATGTGTTTCTGCTCCTTCTCATTTCATAATAAATATCTTTTTTAATGAAAAAATTGTATATGATCTGTTGCATGTGGCATTCCAATATGATGTCGAAAGGGTCAAGAACTTGCTGTTTTTGTGAGTTGAAAAGCTCCTAACCGGATAGGTTCCCTTCACCAGGAATATTGCCGAATTTACAGACTCCTTCACAACATATAATATTCCTGGTAACGGCACATCTCTGTTTAGGAACGAGGGCTCACTTGTATTCACCTATTTGAAATCAGAAATCAGAAATATTTATTCGTGCAAAACACAAAAAGAACAAGAAAATAAATAAAAACAGAAGAACAAGGTATTGCACGAAATGGTTCTGTCTCAGCGGAGTGCTGGCGCGATTACCAGCGCTGATCTTCCGACAGAACCATTAAGTGATTTCCCACACAAGGTAACACATTTAAATAAAAATAAACTAAAAATTTGCTACTCTTCTCTCACAAATCACTGTTAGCACGAGACCCTAGGACGCTAACACTTTACGTTCTGAACATGTTTAGTAAAGTAGAGGATTCACGGGCCGCAGCGGGCGATATATTCATTTAGCATCAGACATATCGCCCTCTGGGCAACATCGAATGACGCGTAACTAAGATTAGTCAATTTTATACTCTATTTCAACGCTGTAAAGGTTCAAATGTAATAGAAATTTGCTTTTTCCAACTGTATAATTGAGTATGTAGCGATGCTGATGTCATTTGTTTAGCCAGAAGCTGAATAATTTAGCTCATCCATACGAAACAACAGCACGTGTACGGCGCATCACATACACCGCGCGCATAGAAGATACTTACACACTAGAGTGGGTCGAAATTCACGAATTTTGGAGTATCGTAATGTAATAGGTCTCAAAAGTTGCTGTGTATTCTGTAGATTACAGGAAAAATAGTTAAAAAATCTAGATTTAGACTTTTAACCCCGCACGGCTGTTAAGTATAAAAAAATATTAGTAGTAGTAGTAGTAGTAGTAAAACTCTTTATTGTACACAATAACAAAAATTACAAATACAAAAAGAAATTAATATTTTTATTTTCACAAAATATTAAATATATAAATACCAACTATTTAAATCATTAAATAATACTGTTGTATTTCAAAATGATTTATTTTTTATTATATTTTTATTTATTTTTCCTGTAATCTACAGAATACACAGCAACTTTTGAGCCCTATTACATTACGGTACTCCGAAATTCGTGATTTTCGACCCACCCTGTTACACACATCATTACTCATCTATAGTTGCTATAGATATATTTATACAATACCACAATTACGGAATATCGATCTGACACTTACAATTCGCATTTTAACATGACGATAAATACGAGGATGTGGTGGTTACTCGCCCTGGCCAGGGCTCGGAAAAAACCATGTACTTGCCACATAACCTATTTATTTCGGTTTAGACACAAATACCGGTTTATTTAAGCCGGTTTACGGAGGAGCTTTATATAAAGGTTTTGTTCAGATTAACCGGTTTAGACGATGTTAAACCGGTTAATGCGGGCGCACGATTATGATTGAAATCATTTGAGTTGGTCGAGTTGCATCAACTTAATTTCTTTAAAAAGCTATTTTACTGTTTAAACAATAACGTTTATAATCCAATAATGTGTTCATAGAAATTCGGTCAATGAAAAGAATTTCAACTATACCTACCTATTGTAATACTTACAGACGTGAGCCCCACTAGTACGACCGCCGGGCCTCTCGTCGAATAACCCGGTTAACATAAAGTTCTTAAAACGTTTGCGTTCCCACGAAAAGTTTGAATCTTAACCGAAATAAACCGGTTTTTACCGGTATATTAAAAATCAGTTCCGAGCTCTGTCTCTAACTCGGACTGAAATGTTGAACGCACGTGTCGGTCGACCTCCACCTCCGCCTCCAGCTGGCCGCCGCGGGGACAGGGACAGGGACAGGGACAGGGACAGGGACAGGTGACAGGAGCAATGAAAGCGGCATGTTCTAGTTCATAATATTTATTCTACAGATCAGTGCATACCTCCACACACCTGGCGTCGTGGAAGCAGCCCCCCCCCGACCCCCCGTCGGTCGCTAAGGGGCGCAAGGCTGGCCACTGCTTCCAAAACACGTTATATTTCCCAAAACTCAACATCATAGGTACCTACATATATATGTATAATATAAATAGTCGATATAATTTGTATAAATAAATCAGAGCGGCTTGCGCCATTCATATTACAATATTCTCAATTTCGTACTTTTGTGATCGATCTCGTTATTATTCGTTATTATTTGTATTATGTAAAGTGTTACAAATTGGTGTTATAAACGTACAATTTATCTTGAAATATTATATTAATTACAATTATGGTATGAAAACTAAAAGTGCAAGTGAATAATAGCAAATAATAATAGTACATAAGAGAGAGACAAAGTCCAATAGACCATTTACAGGACAGACAGAATAATGACATAGTTTGCATTAAACAAAGACCATAGTTTTAATATTACTAAACTTGGAATTTCGTACGCTCCAAGCGAATACACGCGAGTCAAAAATATCTCACCATTGGATTGCCAAGAACTCGCAATCTTCAATCATGGTGTCAACGAGATTACGAGATGCAAGTAGCAGTGCGAGAGCAGCCGCGAGCGCATGCCAGGCGCCCGCGCAGCGCGTCCGCGACTCGTCGCCTCCTCTAGGGGCCTATGGACACCGCGTTTTTCAAACGCGCTGTCGACTCGCGTTCTTTTACTACCATGTTTCCAGCAGCAGGAGACCATAAGCCCTTACCGTTACATTAATAATCGATTTCTTAAATTACTTTTGACTAGATTAAATTAACTGTTAAAACATTATTATTAAATATATTTATTTTAATTTACTATCTTAAACGATCGTTCGTAGTTACCGAGGGTGCTGTGAGTGAGTGTTTAATTTGATAATTATTTCGAAGATTATAGTAAAGTGATAATTTATCAAGATGAATGTATCGATGCCCTGTGACGGTGGGGGCCCGGTGGCGGGGGGGGGGGGGAGGGGTGACCTTGAGATTGCGGTTCACACAGGTTTACATTTGCACTGAATGAAAGCGCCGTGTCTCCCGGCCACCGAGCCATTAATATTTATATTAAACATAGCTTTTCTGATTCAGTATCTGTGTCGGGACACTCGCCCGCTCGCTTACATATGGATACATCTTATGTACAGTCCTACAAGGCAGAGGATATCCCGAGATACAATACACATGGTCCATATTACGCCTAATTAAAAGCTTCATACAATTTGGGGTTCTCTGAGAAACATCTAACGGCACAAATTAACTTAACAAAAATGGCGACAACGAAATTGCACTATTAATTTATAGATCATCCGAGAAGCGCTTTTCGACAAATAAATTAAACAATACGAGTATTATACAAATTGTGATGGTTGTGGTCGTGAGCGCTTATCGCAGGAGGGCCCGCGCAGACTACGCGAGGTTGCCGCGATGGTACTCGCTACGCCTTGCCAGGTGGCCGCGCAGACTACGCGAGGTTGCCGCGATGATACTCGCTACGCCTTGCCAGGTTGCCGCGCAGACTACGCGAGGTTGCCGCGATGGTACTCGCCACGCCTGGCTAGGTGGCCGCGCAGACTACGCGAGGTTGCCGCGATGGTACTCGCCACGCCTGGCTAGGTGGCCGCGCAGACTACGCGAGGTTGCCGCGATGGTACTCGCCACGCCTGGCCAGGGGGCCGCGCAGACTACGCGAGGTTGACGCGGGGCGCGCCCGCCGCCGCCGCGAACTCCTCGCGCAGCAGCGGCAGCAACGCTCCATGTCTGAAAACAACGGTTCATATTAGCTTTAGGAGACGACTTTGAGCACTTTGCTAATAATTTTTAATTCAAATACGGTTCAATTCGAAGAGAAGCGATACCTGCGCCGACGGAAAATATTATAACGACTTAAAAAAAGTATGTTGCGAAGGCAAGATCTGGTTAAGAAAAAGTCAGAGTCACTAAGACTGGGTTTTATAAAGATCCGACAGACCATTTGTCAGGTCTCATTTTGATAATCCAGTGCATTTTAAGACATAAATACCGACATAGAGTTTAAAAGTAAAGTTTTTAGTTTAGGGCAGATGGTACAGACCACTAGTGACACGAGCGCGAGCGAGGACCTTAATTTGGCATTGTGTAGAGTGTAGAGACTCACTCGTGGCGCCAGGCGGGCGCGGGGCGGCGGTGCGCAGCGGCACGAGCGCGGGCGAGGAGCGTAATGACGGCGCGTTTGGTGGGTGACATGTTAGCGCGCGCGGCGCCCAGCAGCGGCCGCTTGCGCGCCCCCACTCCCCCCACCGCCGCCACCGGCCCCGCAACCGTCACAGCCCCACCCGCACCTGCGCACACACCACAGGCACATTGTTCAATAAGGACAGCAACGCCTTCAACATACAGCTGATATGCCTTTAGAAGTGAAAATGTTGACAATGTTAAAAAGTTATAGGTTTTTAAACTAAATTTTAAAATCATTTAATTCCATTAATTCATTAACATTGATGTCAATTGTGTTTGCAAACTTCAACCAATCTACTAGAAATTAAATACACTTCGAAGAACCGAGAGCTTAAACTTTCCTCAACAAACTACGTAAACGAATCAAAATGACGATTTCTAAATTGGGTTTGGGAATTCAAAGGAGAAAGAAACGGGATAAACACAAAGGGGCAATTATGAAATAGAATTCTAAATAAAATGTTCAAACGAGAGACGAGCTTCTCTTCAACAAATTCTCATTTTGTTGTAAAGCAATTGACATTAGGGGCAGACTGTAGCGGGACGCTCGCTACATGATCACTCATTAAAGAAATTCAATAATTTTAGTCTGAGGACGATTTCTGGTGAGAGGTTGCGGTCCGGGAGATTCCAGATTCAATTTCGATTCCGTCTTTACGGCGAGTTCGGAGCGCTACGATATATTTTCATTTGCGAAACCCCATCTCACGTGTCGTGGCCGCGAGAAAATGAGCTGCATTGTGTGGAGTGCCGACAATCGCGGTACAGAAATATAGTGTCTCGAACAGTTCAGTCGCGAACTAAAGTCCAGCGATAAGCTGCGGTCTCCAGGCGGGTATTACGGAATATTGGAGGGCAAATTTTGCGAAATATAGTCTTTTGTGTTCTTTGAGATTTTATTATCTTTACGCTTAAGTTCGGAGGGGTAAAGCCGGCGAAATGTTACCTTATAGTGTACTTGGATGACAGTGCTCATATAAAACTTATTAGGGGGCGTCCATAAATTACGTGAGATGTTTAAGGGGGGGAGGGGGTCGAGTCAAATCTCATCTAATCTTACGTTGGAGAGAGGGGGGTTCTCGGCAAATATTACGCAATTTTTTTTCTGATTGAAACAAAAAATATTATACTATTTTGGTCCATTTAATCCAGATTATACACGCTTATAAGATTTAATCTTAAGCGTAATCGTAATACGATTAAGATTATTCACTAATTCGTTCGAAAGAGAATAATTTCATTCATACTTCGACGTTAACTCTCAGCAATATTGATTACTAGTCTTAACTAGTCGTAAATAAAAGCACAAAGCAATTTTTTTTTTCTTTTTACAATAACAATCCAACGCGTTTACGTAAGAAACCCACATTTTAAAAAATCGCACGTGAGATTGGGGGTTGGGGGAGGGGGTTGAATAAAATCTCACGACATCTCACCAGGGGGGGAGGGAGGGACAGAAAATAAAAAAAAACACCTCACGTAATTTATGGACGCCCCCTTAGCGACGGCGGCGGCTGCAGTTAAGCGGTGAAAGGGAAGCGGAGATGGCAGCCGACGTGCGCGTGCGCTAGTCGGTGCGCGTGCGCGTGTCTGGCGCACTTGTACTATACGCCTAATTAACACAATAACGGTAACTCATCGTTACGCCCTGCGACATGTGACGCACGTAATTGAGTAAAATAGCACGTAAGCATAACTAGCTATACGTACCGTACGTTTAGTTATACCTTGTTCTTGTCTTAAACTTTACCGAGAATACAACATCTTCGGTGTTACTATGTCTGGTTTCACTTCGAACCTCCAATCATCCCTCAACCAATCTCAACATATCTCATGGCGACCCAGACCAGTGAACCAAGGAAAATGAAGAATACTGCTAATCAGGAACGAAGAATAATTGTAACAGAGAGTCTGCGGAAACTAATTGATGACTAATATTTTAAAGAAGACACATTTTGAAGATTGATTTACACATTTTGAAGAAAGAAGGCAAAAAAAAAGAAGACAAGAGAAATACACAAGAAGAATAATAGCAGAGAAGAGCGTTGTCCAGGGTGTCAACACTAAACCGGACGCACCCGAGCGTAGAACCTGCGCCAGCTGCTGCCGACAGTGCCGACACCACAACACGGTAGACAAAGCTCGGTGTATGGGGGCTTGTGTTTAATAATTTCGGGGTTTCCTTAGATCCAACATTGGTCGTGAATCCATGCTAATATTATAAACGCGAAAGTGTGTTTGTCTTTCTGTCTGTTACCTCTTCACGCTTAAAATAACCATTTAACCGATTTAGATGAAATTTGGCGATAGTTTGAGTCCCAGGAAAGGACATTAGGATACTTTTATCCTGGAAATCATTACTTAAGGGGGGAAGTTACTATGGAAGCGATGACTACTATAAAAAAAGCAATTAAATTCTAACGCGAACAACGAGTTCCACGCAGACGAAGTTGCGGGCAAAAGCTAGTATTTTGTATTTGCCGACTTTCATGATATTATGATTTAAATTGTACCTCTACTATTTTTAAAGACCAGTCTTCAATGTATGCGATGATCTGTATAAGTCTGTAGGTACTAAGTTCAATTTATTCTGGGATTTTAATGGTATTCCCTTGATTTACCAAAAAACTTTTTGCATAATTTAAGTTTGTCTAACAACTTTTACTGTAATGAATTGTTTGTCTAATTTCATTTTTCTAAGTGATCAATTTGTGGAAATACATTTGACCTAAATTCTCATAACTCTTGTTTTGTCGAATATCATTGAATTTAAAAATCAGTTTGTCGATTCTTATTTTAACTAATCATTACATAGTCTAATACCGAGTCCACCTAATATTTACTTGTTAGTAAGACACAAAAACACAAAATTAATAGAAAATGATCTTAGCAAGGTAGTTAGTAAAATATTTACACACATTTACTTGGCTACCGGGCGAACGAGAAAAGCGAGCGGGCGAAACCTTCCAGAGTAAAACCGACTCTAATGTTGTTAGGTTCAGAAGACTACTTGTTTGCTTGCTTGCATGCATGCTTGCGTGCTTGCGTGCATGCATGCCAAGTGTTTTTTATTGGAGAAATTTTCCGGCTTAATAATGATGAGAGTAAATAATTATGCGAATAATTATTAAACAAAATACCATTATGTTAATCAAATGGTTTACAAAATTAATATTATACAAACCAAAAATTAGGTGGCTTAAAATTAGGAGCAGTAAAATTTAGTGTAGTAAGCATTAAACAAAAAGATTTTCATTCATGCAAAACTTATACAAAGAAAGTAGTTATGTCAAATAATTTTAGTTTAAATGAAATTAGGCAACCCGTAATTAAGCAAAAAGTTATTAGACCAATTAAACGTGCGTGTTCGGTGTGGTTGCTTTAATCGATAGTCAATTCAATATTCGAGGAGCTAAAAAGCCAAGAGTTAGACAGCGAGGCCACGAATGGTCTTCTTTATCGTATCGCTTTACAAGTTCATACAGGTTGTAACAAAACTAATGAGAATCCGTTTAAAATCATATTCGGTATCGTGTTCTGATTAGGAAAAAGTAGAAGACATTTTTTTTTGTCGCAATACATTTTTGGCCTTTGTATGGACAGTTGGCCGACTTGACTGAACTGCCCCATAGAAAAAAAAATTGGGTCAAATAAAAAATCTTTTACTTTTTCCTAATCAGAAGACGATACCTAATATATGCCCTTAAATGGATCCTAACTAGTATGGTTGCACCCTGTATAAGTAGTCCTCTCTAGGCCCCGCTCGGTGGCTTCTCTCTGTTAACTGTCAGTTTTTCTTAAAAGATGAAAAACCTACTCGTGCGCGCATACTCGTACTTGTAGGCCCACGATGAGGTACACAGTGAATGAGTTTTATCCCGACTTTATCACATAATAAACCCGAACACAGTCTTAAGGTGGGGAGAAGAGAAATATAAATAAATATTTGTGAACAATCTTACCCAAATCGACGTAGTACCAAACTAAGCAAAGCTTGTACTATGGGTACTAATCGACGATATACATACTCGTACTTATATAGATAAATACATACTTAAATACGTAGAAGGCATCCAAGACTGAGGAACAATTCCTAATACTACGGCATTCATTTGTGTTCATCACACAAATGAATGCCCTGACCGGGATTCCAACCTGGGACCTCCAGCTTTGTAGTACCAACTAGGCTAAAGAAGTCGTTACTATGAAGTGTATAGTGGGGGTACACATTGAGCAGTAACAGACGTTTGTCTACGGTACGGCGGTATAAAAAACGACGTACCGACCTTGTGGCGCGGGCGCGGGCGGCGCGCGCAGCACGCCGCGCAGCACCGGCGAGCCGAGCCCCAGCAGCTCGCCGCCGCCGCCGCCTGCGCGCACGCACACAACACGGTTACTCACACAGGGAAATCACGAACATTTTCATGCAAACCAGGTAGGCTAGCACAACTTGCTGCCAAGTCGTATCTCGCGCGACTCGGCGATTCCTGTCTCGCTCAAACTGTGCGGAATAGAAAGAGGAGCGTAGATTTTTCTCTACTCGCGTCGCGTCGCAGCGGCAGTTGTGCTAGCCCCGCAGTAGCGGAACTGCATGCTCTAGTCACACACACACAGAATTAACCATGCGGTTACTTCCCGTCTTTGTAGGACAAAATGGCGTTCTCACGATTAGTTTAATGCAGGTGTAGTGCCATTTCACAAGTGGGTACGGAACGTAGTTTTATGTGTGATTACCTAGTATGGAGTTGTGCAGCAGGTGCGGCGGCAGCACGCCGCCCATCAGCACGCCGTGGCTCGCCGCCAGCTGCACATGAACAAACGTGGTCAGATTCTTTCAATCATACTGGACGATATTTACAAACTTTTTATAGCACTGAACATCTGCTAAAGCACTGAACAACGTAATTCCTCCACCCTTTTCTTCCATCAGACGAGCAGGGATTCCCCAAGGCGACACCGTTTTACGGTAAACTTGCGCGAAGCGCTTCCCTCCCATTTTTATAGTGAGAAAAGCCAAGTTGTGGGACTCCTTGCCGGAATCCCCATGAACTTACTACCTTATCGTCTTCAAGGCAACTGTTGAAGCGCCTATAGAAGCGCGTATCGCCATACGACCTCTAAGGACATCTTTCAAAGAAAGGTCAATCTCTATACATGCCGTTGTGTGTTCACTTCACTGCTTGTTACTCAAAACAATTAGGCGTATTTTTTGGAAATTCTAGTCTTCCTGTCGTTTATCCCGAAGAATCAGAACAGCAATTGTGAAAAGGTACAAATGAATGCCCTGACCAGGATTCCAACCCGGGACCTCCAGCTTCGTAAGTAGGGCCGCTACCAACTAGGCTAAAGAAGTCGTCACTATGAAGTGTATAGTGGAGGTGCACATTGAGCAGTAACAGACGTTCGTCTACGGTACGCGGTTTTGTAGGTATCTACTAGGTAAGTGCATCCCATCTCAGACCGTAATATCGCTAACCATAATGTGATTTCTTACAGAAGACCGCAGCCTTTATAACACCAATCACTATCTTCTGTAAGGTGGACGCTCGCTAGAGCATGTGATGCATTGTATTGAGAGTGTGTGAACTGTATTGGTCTCTAGCTGTTGACATATCAATCTTCAAATCAATACCTCTAATTAAAGGGTTGGTAACGCGCTTGTTAGGAGTCGCAACCGGCCAGCAGTGTCTGCTTAGTTAGATAGAGCTTGGTATTGTGAAGTGCATGGTGGTGGGTACCTGTACCTGATGGTGCTGGTGGTGGTCGGGCGCGGGCGCGGGCGCGGGCGCGGGCGCGGGCGCGGGGAGCGGCGGCGAGTAGTCGCGTGCGCCGGCGCCGGCCAGCGGCGCGCACGCCAGCGCGCCCGCCTGCGCACAACACTCGACTTATTAGAGGCCGGTATATTGGCCCTGAGAGGCAAGAATGGGTACTTAATTGTAGACACTGGAAACCAGTCGCTTTTTGTGGCATTTTGAGGAAAAGTAGATACATGTACTCGGTTCAACATTCACTTTGAGAAACAGCCTGTACGACAGCGGCCATTTGTAGCATGGATTGGTACTTATGATGGCTGTGTAAGGCTGACTGCTAGATGATGAATAAGGAACGTTCGGATGTAGTTTGAATTGTTTTGGAATGGCGCATAAGTTGACGTATAATCATACACAGAACGAAACATGATGTTAAGTCGGTATATGAGTAGTTATTGTAAATAAAACGAAGATTTGCTAAGAAGAGTTTTATCATTTCTGTGTGGACCCACTCCAGGGCCGTACACATAAATACACACATACATATGATACTGCTTGTTTTCTATTGGGGTAGGCAGAGATCTATATTTTCCACTTGCTGCGATCCTGATTTATTAACTTCCCTGACATTTTTCGGTCGGTGTAGAGAACATGCTTTTGTCCTTATTTTAGAATTTCTTTGTATTCGTTGAAATAAATTGCTTTTCCTTCCAATTGTATACCTACGTATAGAAAGCTGTGTATACGTACGTCGATTAAGAAAGCTGGCGCGAAAAACGTGTACCATAAAAAACATTCCATGTATAAATAGGCCAAGTCTCGAAACTCGTTCACCGTAAAAAGTTGTGAGATATTACGTAGAGGCAAGTCAGTCATATTAATCTTTATTTGCTTACTAAATAAAACTTCGAGGGTTGAGAATCACACAACTTTGCCTCATTCATTAATTTTTGCATACTTAAAACTATGTACTATTGTGTAATTACAAAGTCACAAAATTTTATTTAGTAAGCAAATAAAGATTAATAACAATGCCTGACTTGGCTATTATGAGATCTCATTTCTTTTTGTTGGTAAATATGTAAATGCAAATTAAAAAAAACACAGATGCAAGAATTACAGAAGTATAACTTTGTATCGCAGTTTGTATATCTCTGAAACGTGACCAAAATTGAAATATTTTTAGGTTGTTTATGACTTGATAGGCCAAAAACAAATTATGTTTAAAATTTGAAGCTTGTGGGTTCTAGAAGTACCTTCGAATTATGATGATCGGTCAGACAGTGCGCCTGTGACAAAACTAAGGAACTTTGGCGGGCAACAATTTTTAAACTACAAGTTTAAATTGAATATTATTGAGAACATATCTAAGTCGTATTATGCCCTATATGTTACTGAAAATTCAGGGTTCTAACTCTAGCCAACACAAAATTACAGGACAAAAAAATGAATGATTTTGAAAATGACCTGAATCGCTTCGAGATAAGGATGGTATGGCCGTGCCTCTTTATTTTGCTCGACTTGTCGGGGACACTACCGTGCCCCCAGATAACACAGTCATTAATTTCATAGTCATCCTGCGCCAGCTTTATTGAATCTATATATCTATCAAACTTAAATTGTACGTACACTCACATACATAAAATTACGAACCACATATAATGTCGCGTCGCTTTAGTGAATAAACCGTGTGAAAGATCCGTTCACAAGATTGCATTCCTCACAGTAAACAATGTTGTTAGGACGCCATTGATGGAAATAGCCTCCCTAGGGAAGGTAACTAACAGAGTCTACCGCATGTTACAGTCCACATCCTGATTACTCCGACGACGCTGGCTTACCACTTGCTGCCACTCAAACCTAAGGGGGCGTCCATAAATTACGTGAGATGTTTAAGGGGGGGAGGGGGTCGAGTCAAATCTCATCTAATCTTACGTTGGAGAGAGGGAGGTTCTCGGCAAATATCACGCAATTTTTTTTCTGATTGAAACAAAAAAAATTATACTATTTTGGTCCATTTAATCCAGATTGTACACGCTTATAAGATTTAATCTTAAGCGTAATCGTAATACGATTAAGATTATTCACTAATTCGTTCGAAAGAGAATAATTTCATTCATACTTCGACGTTAACTCTCAGCAATATTGATTACTAGTCTTAACTAGTCGTAAATAAAAGCACGAAGCATTTTTTTTTCTTTTTACAATAACAATCCAACGCGTTTACGTAAGAAACTCACATTTAAAAAAAATCTCACGTGAGATTGGGGGACGGGGGAGGGGGTTGAATAAAATCTCACGACATCTCACCAGGGGGGGAGAGAGGGACAGAAAATTGAAAAAAAAAAAACAAACAAAAAAAACACCTCACGTAATTTATGGACGCTCCCTAACCGTGTAATACACACCCAATTATACATACATATACGGATCTTTGAATTGCTTTGAAAACAATAGTCACTAGTTATGACGACATATGACCAAATAATTAGTGGACTAACGTTACCGCTCAAGGACCAGCGACACGGTACTCCATCAAGCGAACTGTGTTATCAAAATCACCTAATGTTGACCTGTGTTAGTGTGACTTAAGATTGAACATTGTGTCGGTGTCGAGCACGGGGGCGTTTACCTTAAATGGTTACAGTACAGTGGTACGAAACGATTGTCAAGACAATAGAACTGCAATTTTCTAACTAGGTCTGAGCACAGCACGCCTTTACTCTTCGGATGACGCTGTCAAAGTTTATTTATGGGAAAAGTGACTTTGCAATTTAAATGAAAGGTTCTAAAGGACAAGGCATACGAACGGTTAATAGAAATAAATTGGCTTTGCCGAATAGGTATTGAGTATTTTCCTGTAAAGAAACGGAAATAAAACGTCAAAATTGTCAACTATTGTCGTGGCATGACTCGGCGGCGCCGGCGGGCAATCGCGCGGCATTGTGTGCGGCGCGGGCGCGGGCGCGGGTGCGGGCGCGCGGGCCGACTGTACGCCACACGCGGGATTGGGTATTGTTGCTTCAATATTTCCAGTTGTGCTACTGGTTGATGATAAAGCAAGTGCTATTACGCACTGACTGTCTATTTATTGGTTACGTCGCGAAAATATTGGTTTTCTTATTTTGGAGTTGGGGCTGGAAATTGAGGATGAATGCCTTGGTTGCCAATGGATGCTCTGGTCGGTTACGTAACGAGTCAAACCTATGTAGGTAACTAACATTTAACTGCCATTATTAGTTTGGAAAATGACATTTAAGTCTGTGAATTTTCGTAATCAGCTCTGAAACTCAGATTATGTACGTGGCTGGTATTACAACTAACAATAAGATGACCAACTTCTAGTCTATTCTTAAAACTATATTTGAAAGAAAGAAAGAAAAACATTCATTCGTGACGATACAAACATAAAATATAGATAAATGAATGTAATTAAAAGAACATGGAATCGCCACAAAAAGGTTTCGCCTCAGCGTAATGCCGACTCAGGGAGCTGCCGCTGATCTTCCGGCGAAACCTAGGTTGTATTTGACTCCTTAGTAAGATACAAGCTCGTTATTACTAATATGAGCATTGTATAATGTATATGTATAATGTATATTATATCGCTCCCGGCTATAGTCTATAGACGGAAGGCAAACAAGTTAAAGTCGCAATACCGATTGTACGTGATATAAGTCGTCCAAGCTGGTACACTGACCCTGTGCTTGTGGTCGTCGGGCGCGGGCGAGAGGCGGTGCGCGTGCGCGTGCGGCGGCGTGGCGGGCGGCGAGCGCGGCGCCTGCGCCAGCAGCTGCATCTCCAGCATCTGCTCCTGCCGGATGTCGTCGTTGTAGTCCTGCAACACGAGCGTCCAAATCAAAACATCAAAATCAAAACATTTATTCTGCAATTTTTTTTATTTTTTTTTATTAAAAATGGGATCGCTCTTGGCCAGCATCTAGCCAGGGGGCAAAGATGAGGCCGACGATGAAGCGAGCTCACCCAGAAGGTGCCTATTCATTATTCTATAGGCCTCAAGGGCACTTTTACAAGTCAAAATCTATCTAGGTACCTACTCATCGGTCGTACTCATCATCATCGCTCGACTCCCACTTCAGAGGGCCTGCTCCGAACTTCGTATCTCGCCGTCCCTTTCACTCTCGTGTTACATACTATATGAGTAAAAGGGACGGCACGATACGAAGTTCGTATTTCGAAGTTCGGAGCAGGCCCTCAGTCTCGGTTCCATGGATGACAGGAAATGGCTCTAATTTTCTCGCATAGACAATAGGGTTAAATTCTTCATGTTACAATTTATAAAGTTAGGATAGTAAATCATCAAATTATGGGTCAATAATTTTTTTCCTGTTATTATTCTGTCCCGTCAGCGGGGAGACAACAGTAATCGAGTTTTTTAGAAAAATGTTTATATTATGGGCTTCAAGCATGCTCAGGAAATGACCCATGTCCAAATGGATTTATACTTATCGCTAAAACTCATGTTTGGTTTATTTAAACCCAATAAAATCACAGTTTTAAAGAGTGACTCAGGAGACGTAACCATGGTAACAAGCAACAAAGAATAGTTGATCCACCCTTATATACAATTAAATATATAAACTACTATGCATTGATTTTGTGAAATCATGCAGTACCTGAGCCGAAGGTAACCATCTATACATATAATAAAGCTGTAGAGGTTCGAAAGTCTGTACATAGAAGATATTAGCAAAAAAATCGATGGAGGGGTCTTAGAATCGATAACAGAACACATTTCAACAGTTTTTAGAATTTGTGTCTGTTTGTCTGTCTGTTTATTTGTCTCACTATCACGCGAAAACTACCCAATAGATTCCAATACAACCTTCACTAACACTTTTAATTGATCTTCGGACGGGTTATAGGCTATAAAAATCATACAGATTGGGGATGAAAGGGGGTGAAAAGAGGAGTTTGAGAGGAACTTTGTATGAGAAGTCCTTCAATTCGTGACTTAAAGGCTTGAAAATTGGTAAGCATATAATTGGAAGCAAACTAAAAAGAATCCCATTAAAAAACTATACAATAAACAGATAATATGTGAAAAAATGGAGGGTAAAAAAGTGCTTAGGGGACTAGCGACTAATAACCAAAAATCCCTCAACCCATAGTAACTGTTTGAAATTAGAGATTTAATTATGTTAGTCAGTTGTTGTCAACATTGTCAAACCAGTGCCTTGAACTTCGTCTACCTATAATTGATATATCTTCGTTATTAGAGTGGTCGAGTGTGATAACGGTGTCATCTGAGGGCCTACAAAATAGAGCAAATTCCTACTATTCCCACTAATATTATAACTGTGAAAGTTCGGATGTTTAGATGTTTGGATATTTGTTACTCAATCACGCAAAAACGGCTGACTGGATTATGATGAAACTTGGTACACAACGAGTTTATAGCCTGGATTAACATATAGGAAACTTTTTATCCCTTCGTCATCCCTCAAATAGATAAATTCGGGGGTGGAAGTTGAATTTCATAGATCCAGAATCATGTAGAATATTTATAATACCCGCTGACTTACGAAAAATCGACTCAGATGAACCAGTGTAAGTCTGAGCTCCAAATATGTACATAGTTGTCACGAATCGTAGGGTCAAGATACAGTAAGGACGTATCGTGAGGCGAGTGTAGACTGTTGTACGTAATTTACGATATTTGACGTTTGGCGTGTCAAAGACGTGCCATTACACAGATGCCATTCGTTCAAGTCGAATCGAAGTTAATGTAGATTATTTACTACTTGCAGAATTCAATAATTTGAGTCTTATAGTTGCTAAGATAAAGTACGTATTTTCATGTAAAGTTTTTAGTTTTACCATCGTAGTTATAAACTGAGTAATGTCGCTACCAATTGATTATGATGAGCTATTATTATGAAAGATTTCGGATATTTGTGACTCTTAGAGCTTAATTATCTCAAAACCAAAGCGACTCAAGTGAATGTCAATGTTCACCGCATTTCAGTAATGACCTGAAGTTCTATTAATTATTTACATGCATAATTGTAAGCAGTACCTAAATAACGCAAATCTATTATGATTTAGATTTGCGTTATTTAGGTACTGACGTACAGTCTTTAAAGCGCTTGCGTTTTAAATCAAAACTTACTGACCCATTGAGCCTAAATAACTTTACTGTTTATAAAATTGGAGATTAAATAGATTGGACGTAGATGATTGTTGTCAGCATTGACTGACCAGCGCTTTGATATATGCCTACATAAAAATTATAGAAATTCCACTCCACTCTATTCTTTTTATTTAAACAAAAATGGATGGTTGAGAAATGTAAAACAGTTTTATTTTTCTTGAACCAGACTGGCTTTACAGGCCGGGCCCAATAAAGCGATAGTGAGTGCGCGTTTGTTTGGAGAGTGGCCTGGGGAAAATCCAGGAGAAACCTCCAACGCGACCACACGGGGGGTTTAAACACTGCAACTGGAATACTCTAAGAGTATGCGCTCCAGTGAGATTGGTTGAGCGACCTCAACCAAATCTGAGTTGTGGGTGGAATCAAACTACTGGGAGTTTTGTCGCTGTTTCACTAGACCAATCCTTGCTAAGAAAGGACCAACTAAGAACTCAGCCAGGCCCGACCTGGGTCGGACTGACTCTACCCGGTATGCAGCGGTATCGGGATGAATAGGGACTATATGTGTCTGCGATAACGCGATCGTGCGGTGGACATCCCCGCCGGCAGGGTAATTTTGTGTCTATCCTAAGGACCCATAGAAACCGTTACAAATCTTTTTGGTTACTATAAGTCATTCTCCCACTATACACTCAATCCCTCAAAGGTTAGCTGGAAGAGATCCCTCATAGGGATAAGTTCGCCTTTGTACTCTAATCTTATGTGACATGTATATTGTTTTAACCTGTTATTGTGTACAATAAAGTGCTTACATATAAGTCAGCTATCCAAAATACTTATTCAATGTAGGTAATATGAAAACATGGATTATCTGATTGATTAGTTTATACATAAATGTAAAACGATAATATGCGCGTAGGTAGTTAAAAATATTACTACTGTTTTAAATTACAAGTTGAAGTTAAGGAAGCGCGAGTCTTTTTGGTAGATGTCACTCTGAGCACGCATCCCCAAGGCTTTGAAAAAGAGAAGAAAGAACTGGTTGAAGGATCCGGTAACCGAGTGTGATTACTAATTTTTCATGCAGACAGCTTAGTTAAAGTGATTGGCTGCGTATGTCAGGATGTCACCGGTTCGATTGTACGTTTTGGAAAGTGTTTCTTCACTAGAAAAATACCTATGATTAAGGTCTTAGTCAACTACAAGTACATATGAAAAAAATTCTTAGTAAACTAGAAGTATTAAATAAAGTTTCATACAGAGGGATAATGCGTAGAGACATGTGCCCAAGGTGACCGGTGTTCACTGTAAGTAGAGCGTGTCATGTTGTTGTAGGTCATTACAGATCTTGGGTTATAATGTAGGACTCCTAACATGTTGCAATTCGAGAAACAGAAGTTTTTGTTCCATTCAATCATAATATGTTTTCCCCTGTAGTCGCTACATCGAGCATGTCAGTACTAAGACTCGTAAAGTAGGGAATTGGGAAACTTCATAGAACAAGCGAACGAATGTGCATACGTACGCAACATCGAACCATGACACCACTATACTACATGGATTTGATGACGTAGTTTCTTAGCACACATTGTGTTTCGTTACTTTCGTTACGTAGTATAAGAAATCATAAAAATTATTTGTACGTATATATACTATATGGGATCGAGTCGACGGCGTTCTCGGGGCTGGAATGAAATGTGTATTTAACGTCTGAATTTCCTGGCCAGTACCCTTGACCAGTACCTATTGAAAAATCATATTACCCATTTTATTTCATTATCCGCCTATTACATCCTACTTCAAGACAAATGCCTCTGTGGCGACAGCATTTTATGGTTTATTTTTATGTTAATATTTATTATTAAAACTATATTAACTGTATGCTCAGCGGCGACGATGGCGCGCGCGCATGGTCAAGGTACCCTTATCGTTCGGCTCGTTTCGCCGTAGATCGGCGAGCGGCCGACAATCTTCGTGTGCGCTCGGAAATCCCGCGCAGTCGACACTTAATCTTTCTCGAGGCTGGACGCTGCGCTCGCGCCGTCTTGAGCTAACGGTTCTTGCTTACGCGCCGTCGCGAAATGGCTGCTTATTCGGTTTGCGCGGTGCATTAATATTATATTTTAATCCCTGTGTGCTTTACGCTTTCTATATGTGCTTAACTATCTACTGTGCTTTTTCTGACTTTCTTCCGAACTATATATGTGCTTGCTTTTAACTGTTATTTCTTCTCTTTGTGCTTGTGACTCTGGTGTGAACTATGTTTCTCTTCTGTGCTATGTTTGACTATGAAAATAAATAGATATATGTGGATCTAGCTGGTTTGAGTGATCTCGTTAGGCTAGTTTCCTACACCTCCTTTCATGAACAAGGGGGCCCATTTCACTTGCTAATATATTTATAGGAATAAGAAACTTTGTAAGGTTGTAACTTTGAGACGTAAAAACGTTTCAGTACATTTTGAGTGAGTCAGTCAAAGTTAAGTAGTTTATAACCTAACCTGCAGAATATATTCACCAAGGGGAAGGAATAGTCAGTAGACGTTCACGCGAACGAAGTCGCGGGCAAAAGCTAGTATTACATAATCGGGACGAGCTAAATCTCAAATTCCCATATCTGATCCGCCGCTGAGTTTGTGTGCGTCGCGTCGCGTCGCCCCGAGCGACGCGCATGTCACCCGCGCAGCGCAACTTTTACACACACGATATAATTATAAAACGACACTGGCGGTGTCACGGAAGATTACCATCGAGATGGTTGTTGTTATTCAATATTCCGAGCGGTTTGGCGGAATATCGCATCAAAAATGTAAGGTAAATTTTCTTGTCTGAAATCTGCGATGGTGTCAAAGAAAGGATTTCTCTCACGCTGAGTTAGGGGGACGGCGGCCATATTTCGCGATACGGATTTTATGTGCCTAGACACCGCGCGTAAAAATAACTACGTACATCGTAGTCGTAAATATGTCGACAGGTCCCAGCTGTTAGGAGGGTGAGGGGGGGGGGACCGGGAGTTTACGGTATCGGAGACACTTCGACACGGCCCGAAGCTTCACATTTGGAGTAGTTGGGCCATTAATAACACTTGGACAACTTTATCCATTTTACGTTCGATTTTACTGCTAAGGGGGATTTTATGATGCCGCTATATGTCACACGGCGCATGATGTTTAAGTCTGATAAGTCAGCAGGCATTTGATTACGAGGTTGATCGTGAAACATTGATGTGGCTGGTTCCGATGCTAACATTATCAGTGTTGCCAGGGCCCTTAGGACGAAAATTACGTTTCTTTTCTTGAAAAGTTACATTTTTGATGCAAAAGTTACATTTTTTATATTTTTCATAATTATATTCGTAACTTTCGATTTTAAGAAATGAGTAGTCACATACAACAATAATTCGGCGAGTTCGGCGACAGAATTACGCTAGTCTGATGGGCGGTATCTCGAATGTCATACATAGTTGCAGCAGACGGACAGACTGAGGCGTACCATGTAGGTTCTTTTGTCACCTTTTCTGTATGAAAGCCTATAAATTGTCTCGCTTGGTCCCGGTTAGATACAATTGCCCTTTCTTTTTAAATAGAGTTTCATTATTCTCAAAAGTTACAAAAAAATCCTTTACAACAGAAGTTACTTACATGTTACGCGAGCCGGTCAAAAGTTACGAAAAATGTAAGAAATGTAACCATCTGGCAACAATGAACATTATGTTATGAGTGGGCATGCAAGCTCCTCGGATACTGTCGTGTTTATACATATATCTTGGAAATTAAAATTTAGTACAAAATTAAACATGAATGAGTTACGAGCATATGCCTTAAAAGTAATATATGAATTAATTAAGCGTAGAAAACGCGGCTAATGAGTCCGATGTATCAAAGGTGCACGCTAAGCAAATTCTGCGTTTCGGAGTAACAAGGTTCATTACCGGCGCCACACCCTAAATTGTTGTCATTTGGAATGAGAGGCGTGGGGCGAGGAGGGGATGGGGGGGGGATATCATCTGGAGCAGCCGGCGCCCCGGGCTCTGATGGAGTCAAGAGAGCAGGATTTGCATCGCACAGGGATGTCGACCGGTGATTTACTTTGTTCTTTGTAAAGAAAACATTTAAAAGATAAAAAGAGTTACATATTTTTATTGAATATTAAATAAGCCGGTTACCATTCGCGCTCGACATTATTTTTTTCAGGTTAATGGAGGAATTTTAAACCTCGTTTCTCTTTACTTCAATGACGAAAGACGTAACAGCGTCTAACCGACGTAGGACAGCGGAATGACACCACGTTACTGAAGGGCTAATACTACGAACTTCGAAATCCGAACTTCGTATCGTGCCGTCCCTTTCACTCATATAGCGTATGACACAAGATTGAAAGGGTCGGCACTATATGAAGTTCGTATTTCGAGGTTCGGAGTACAGGCCATGTTTGGAGCGCTACTGGGAATCATCTCCAATAACAATAGCACTTATGGTACAGGCAGTTGCAAAAATATGGCTGGGATTATAGCTCTTATGTCGGCGAATTAAGCTTTCGGTACATATTTATGAGAGCAATGTGTAGCGAGTGACGGACCGGTATGTATATCTTCCCGTGAACACTCACCATCAACTATTATAATGCTGGACACTTTTCTCATAGAGCGCGCATCCTCGAATCAATACAAGGCTGCAGTTGCAATCGTTCGGCTTACGAGAGTGCAAGACGTTTGCCACAATCATTGTGTAAAAAAAAGACTCTAGAGACAGGATCACATCTACAGCCCTGCGCGGCTGTCGCTGCTCGCTACAGCGTCTCCATCAAAGTGCAAATGAGCCGCACCGCGCCGCGCGCCGCGGCGCTCGAAGCGCGACCATTATACTTGTACAGCAAATTGCGGTAAATAAGCACCGGTCTTGAGGGGTCCATTCAATTGAGAGTTTAGGTTAACGCTCGAGCTAAGTTCTCAAGGAATCTTGGAAAACACGTGCCCTCATCGTCTATTCACGTCTACCGAATTTCGTGCGACACCGCGATGTCACGTGTTCCCTGCCTTCAGGAATTCAATGGACTTGCTTTCAGAAATCGTACAGTATTAAAATTAGAACCAGAACCGAACGAATGGATCAAATTCAAATCATTTTGTAACCTAAAGCTTGCCAATTAATCTGTTGTTTTGGAGTTTCCTGTATCGGCAGCGACTGTCAATATAAAATTGACTTAAAAGTCATTTGTTGAAAATTGTCGGCTAAATGTTTTAATCCTGTTTAGTTCGAATATTGACTATGATGGTTTACCAAGTGTTGCGCTGAACTAATTAGCTGCATGAAGCACCCATCGCAGTTGCTATTAGCTGCGGTGGCACCCGTCACAGCACTGGCTGCACTGCGGTGGCACCCGTTACGTTATTAGCCGCATTCGACGCATCCAACGCAATAATTACGCGTCGCTGGAAATCAGCGCGCCCGGCTCGCTGCACTTCTGTCGATTATTACTTAAATAGACTATTAATATTGGAGCGGTTAGCCAGCAATATGCGCCATGCGTTCGCGAAACGTGAATTTCGTAATTGTTCGCTACATACATGTGCCGAGTTACGTTGCGAGTCTATCATCCAGGGACCGATACCGGTATTTTTAAAAAACCCTGAATTAGCCCAATATTATGGATTATTTTTTGCTCTTTACGTAGGGCTGAATCATGTATTTAGGTAACGTCGTATTATTAGATTGTCCCATTAAAAACAAAATAATGAACCGGTGACCGTAATAATACCGGTATTGTCATGATGCGAGTTTTTGTTTTTTGTTTGTTGTTTTTTCGTTGTGGCACGTCTTTTGTATACCCTAAATTTAAGTTTTATTTTATAACATGTTATTTTTTCTTTATGGCTCAATTGTTATTTCTACTTTTTTATGTAAAATACATCTGTCGTTGACGTCTGTGTCGCCACTTATATTAGTTTTAAGTTAGTTCCCCACTGAAAATCAGTGCCTAGGCTTGCTGGGTGTCGCCGTGGCTTAATGCTGAGTGGGGATCCTTTTTAAACATCTTCTATTTTTAAATTAATATGTGTATGGCTGAATTGTGATGTTTAAATAAACGTATTTTCTTTCTTTCTTCTATTTTTCTATGGAGAAAAAACCGGTATCCGATCTCTGCTATCACCACGCCTTGCTACCTCTCGGACGCGTGCCCCGCCGACGCCGACACGTGGCACGTGGCCAACACTCACCGGCACGAGGAAGCGGCGCAGCTCGGCGAGCGCGTAGGCGACGCGCGCGTGCGCCTCGGCGGGCGTCGCGAACGCGCTCACCTCCACGTGCAGCTCCTCCGCGAGCCCCGCCAGGCGCCGACGCCAACACGTGGCCAGCACTCACCGGCACGAGGAAGCGGCGCAGCTCGGCGAGCGCGTAGGCAACGCGCGCGTGCGCCTCGGCGGGCGTCGCGAACGCGCTCACCTCCACGTGCAGCTCCTCCGCGAGCCCCGCCAGGCGCCGACGCCAACACGCGGCCAACACTCACCGGCACGAGGAAGCGGCGCAGCTCGGCGAGCGCGTAGGCGACGCGCGCGTGCGCCTCGGCGGGCGTCGCGAACGCGCTCACCTCCACGTGCAGCTCCTCCGCGAGCCCCGCCAGGCGCCGACGCCAACACGCGGCCAACACTCACCGGCACGAGGAAGCGGCGCAGCTCGGCGAGCGCGTAGGCGACGCGCGTTTGCGCCTCGGCGGGCGTCGCGAACGCGCTCACCTCCACGTGCAGCTCCTCCGCGAGCCCCGCCAGGCGCCGACGCCAACACGCGGCCAACACTCACCGGCACGAGGAAGCGGCGCAGCTCGGCGAGCGCGTAGGCGACGCGCGCGTGCGCCTCGGCGGGCGTCGCGAACGCGCTCACCTCCACGTGCAGCTCCTCCGCGAGCCCCGCCAGGCGCCGACGCCAACACGTGGCCAGCACTCACCGGCACGAGGAAGCGGCGCAGCTCGGCGAGCGCGTAGGCGACGCGCGCGTGCGCCTCGGCGGGCGTCGCGAACGCGCTCACCTCCACGTGCAGCTCCTCCGCCAGGTGCGAGAACTTCGGGTCCCCCGACACGCGCAGCTCCTCTTCCTGCACCAACAAATACAAATACAAATGCAAACATTTATTCTGCAAATAGGCCACAAGGGCACTTTTACATGTCAAAAAAATTAGTTTACAATTTAAGAAAGTCTGACTATAATAAGTAATACATTTTTCATGTCAAAATATTAATTTACAGTTCAAGAAGGAATAATAATTTCGAGTTTAACAATTATAACAAAATTAATGTCATACAGTGAAGATAAACTTGCAAAGCTATCTATTACAAATATTACAACATCAGTAAAGTTAGAGATGTATAAGGTCTCAAGATTAAACAAGGAGTGAAATTAATATATTATCCCAGAGATGTACATGGTCTCTGAGCGTCAAAATTAAAATTAATTTAATATTGTTAGAGATGTATATGGTCTCTAAGTCACTGATAATAAAAACGAATCCACAACAGGATGATGTCTCTCGTCAATCCCCTATAAAAAGACACTAGTATTAACGTAGTCACTATGTCCTAGCAAGCATGAACACAAATGTGTTTCAATTATTTAAAAAATGTTCCAAATTAATTGTTAAGTAAAGGATGATTCACACTAGACCGTTCCGTGTCCGGGCCGGCCCGTTTTCTATGACAGAAAATCAACGGCCGCCCGGACATGGACGGGCCCGGTGACGCTCGGAAACGGGCCGGCCCGGACACGGAACGGTCTACTGTAAATCATCGTTAAATGTTATTTCAAATTCAAACTATAAAGTAAAAAATTAAAAAAAGTCATCATTTCGATTGCTGGTGATCAATTCAATTCAATCATTTAATTTATAAAATTTTACATGTTACATGGCAATATTATATAATATTTTACAATACAATTACATTTAGGGTATATTCTAATATAATACTGGTTATGCGGCAGCGCAGGGCAAGCGAATCGATTACATCCCTTACACCTACTTGAAACCTGGTATTTCACGAAAAAGGCATCGAGTGTGTAGTAGGCCAATTTGCCAAAATGCCAATTTCATTTTAATTTTATTTCTAAAGTTTCCGTCGCTAGTAGCTTGTTTTATCCAAGTAAAATGATGTTTAACTACAATAAACTGCTTATTGCGCCGCGAGCGAGCTGATAGTGAGTCTAGCATTAGAATCAGGCAACTTATGGGATTGTAATAAGATTAAGTGAGTCATTTTGAGGTGTGAGGTGTGAGTGTCTCACCTTCTGGCGGTCTTTCATGGAGCCGCGGCCGAGCACGGCCATCTTGCAGAGCGTGTCCTCCTGCAGCCGCTTCAGCGAGTTGCCCTTCGGCCCCAGCAGCTTGCCCACGAAATTGAACTGTGGACAGACACAGGAGGTCAGTATACGCGGGTGCAACATCCATCATACAGTTAAACATTCAATGTTTAAAATCGCCCGCTTCTCTCCAATCACACATTCCTATCGATTTATTAAGCCCGACCTATAAAGCCACCATAAACGGCATAGCAACACCATAACAGCCTTGAGGCTATGATGATGTCGTCAATCCCGTCATAAAATTAAGAGCTAAGCTCTTTTCGGTAAACCAATGTATTGATATATTGTTGGAAATCTCAACCATTCAATAGTGCAGCTCTGACTTCAAGACTGCAAGCCCTACAGAGATGCAATAAAGCTTTATTTACATCAGATACAGCGCAGCAATATTGTTATTTAAGTATATATGCATCGTTGTAACAGGCATGGTAAGAACATAAGGTATTATTTTCTGCCTAGCAACAGTCTGCGTTGTTACAAGACCCGAAGAAAGTAGTCATGTTAATAACAAATGGAAGAGATGCCACAAATCAGCGTGTTTGTATCGGACGGACAAAGTAATTCACTCCGCGCGATCCTCAACCAATTTACAAAATAGCATAGCAGCAGCTCGTGTCGATTATTGTCCAATCTCGGGACAAGTGCTTCCAATCACTTGAGACTATTCTACTGGTCCGGTCCGGTCCGCGCAGGACGCCGGAAATTCAGCCGGTCCCGGGGATTATTGACAGAGAGGGAACATATTATGCTCTTTTCTGTGAATTCAATTCGGAGCAGTGTGTACCAATAACGCGTCCGTCAGAAATCATATTGTTTCTTCTCTAGAAAATTGCTCTAATGGGGATTCGTTTTTCAGAGTTCCACAGTAACAGTATTTCTTCGTGATTATTAAAAAAATAGAAATAATGAAATGACCCTCAGGGATTATTTCCCCATTTTTCAATAGGTCTCCATGTCCTGAATATATACAATTATCGGAGCCCATGACAGGTGGCAAGTCAGCGAGCACTTGAACTGTTTGTTCGGTTCTACGAAGTGGTAAGCCACTACAGTTTCTCGCTTCGCGGATGGGGGCTGCACTCGCGCAAATATATTCCCGCTCTTATACATTTTATTACGCGGAAACTGGGGCAATAGCGATACCAAATGCAATTGTATTTTATAGTTGCTGATTGTAAAATTGTATGTAAGCATAACGGTACTTATAATTTAACCCCAACCTCAAATCTACGGCTGACAATAGCCAGTGGTTGACACACTGTTAAATTGTCATTGAATGAATATTGTAATCTTGAACAACGTGTCACACGTGTGTTCCGTGGATTGGGTAGAGCGAGGCCGGCTCCGAACCTGGCGCCGGCGCCGCCTCACGAGCGCCGGCGGAGCGCGCTCCTGTGTGTGTGTGTGTGTGAGGGGCGTCGAGGGCCGAGCACGGGCACACCTACACGTACTCCATACCTTCCTCAGTCTTGGTGGAATGAAACTACAGGGAACATGCTATACACGATTACGCTCAGAGTTCTTCTCGAGGCAGAGGTTTATTTTATGAACCGGTGGTAGTTTTTTGACATTCATAAGTGTATGTAACATAAAAGAATAAATGATTTCATTTCATTTCATTTAATTTCACGCATGTTAATTGTATAATATTTACTTTTAACTCCATTTTAACAACTGACTTCAACATACAACAAAGACAACTTACAGCATCTTTGGCACTATGCCGCGGGGGGACCCCTTATTTTAGATTATTTATTTTTAAGTTTTTATTTTAAGTTTAGTTTGTAGGCCTTTTATTATTTGTAGTTTAGAATTTATAGGTAAGTAGAGTTAGCTTATTGGATACGTAAATATACTTATAGGAGAACTCAGCCAAGTATATCCGAGCATATTGTTCCAGCACTCATAGAAGAGACAAAGACAACACAAATCTAGACTGAATTTATATCGGATCATTTTTGGCAAAGTATAAGTCTCACAAATGTGACCAACTGTGGCAAGGACGGGGGAGGGGTCAAAAAATCACAAAATTAGTGTGACATACTTTATGGATGACCCCTAAGGAAAAACCTACGATAGTCTAAAATGTATCATAAATAGTTACTATTATTAGTCATCCCGAACTGCAGGTAAGAAACAAAATCACCACCGTCTGTTCGTGTCTGCTTCCACGTTTCCTATCGTGCGCGCCTCGTCGAGACACGGGCAGGCGGGCAGTAACAAAGTGGCCGCGCCGCTCGTCCGAGAGCGCGCTCGAGTATAGCACGACCCAAGTAATAAGGCGAGTGGATTAAGCAATAATAGTCTCTCAGTCAACTACTTAAGAGCTTTGACGCGCGCCATATTAATTGTGTTCTCCTGTACGCGGCTACTGCACTGTAGGTACGAACACAATGTGATACTCGCATTTCGAATTGTACACATTGACACATTTATTTACATGTTGACATGTAAATAATTATAACTCAATTTGAATTCAACTGATTTGTATTCTTGTGTTTTGAAATTCGTATTTTGTAATGGACAATATTATTATTTATGGGTTATTATTTCGAGAGGTTCAATTGTGTTCAGACTCAAATTTTCAGTTATAAAATTAGAAATATATCGTTTATTGTTTTTAAGTTGCTTAGGATATTATCATTGAAACTTGTGGTAAATACATTTTATTCTATTTTATCTTTTTTTCCACAATAACTTAAATTTTCTGCACAAAAGTCAGGTGGTCAGGTTCGGATTATCCCTGATTACTTTGTAGTATTGTAAAAAATACAAGGTATAGAAAATCTTGCTGTTTAAAACATGGATTGAATGTTCATAATATGATATACCATGCATGCAAACATAAAATCATTAGGACATTGATAAGACTATTTTTTTCTACATTTCCCGTTGTTCCAAAATACACCATCATTTTCGTAGCCACACTTATTAAGTAATATTTTAAACAAAAAAAAACCGGCCAAGTGCGAGTCGGGCTCGCGCACAAAGGGTTCCGTAGCAGCAAATATAATAAACTTATTATCTCAAAAACTATAAGAGATACTTTGATCAAACCAAAAATCGTTGAAAGAGTTAATTAGCATGCATCACCTCTATTTTTTTTAGAATTTTATACCCCGTAGTTATAAAAATAGAGGGGGGGGGGACATACTTTTTACGACTTTGAGAGCTGATATCTCAAAAACCGTTCACTTTAAGAAAAATGTTTTTTAGAAAACTTTATATCATTTTAAAAGACCTTTCCATTGATACCCCACACGGGTATGTACATCGAAAAAAAAATTTTCATCCCTCAGTTACATGTATGGGGGGCCCCACCCCCAATTCTTTTTTTTACTATTTAGTGTCATAATTTTGTAGCGGTTCATACAACACATATTCCCATCAAATTTCATCACTGTAGTACTTATAGTTTCCGAGTAAATCGGCTGTGACAGACGGACAGACGGACAGACGGACAGACGGACATGACGAAACTATAAGGGTTCCGTTTTTGCCATTTTGGCTACGGAACCCTAAAAAGAGGTCAAACCTCCTGTAAATCCTTTTTTTAACTTAAAGCAACTTTGTAAATAAGACTGCGTCAATATGACGTATAATGTTTATCGCAAGCCATAATTATTTATCTATAATTAATGTAATAAAGGTTCAAGTTAGATTTGCGTCAAAGATCGAGCGTCATTTTCGTTACGGTTGCGACTTGGTGAGTATTGGGTAAATAAATATAATGTTTTACTGGTGCTGTGTCATTTGCAGTTAAGTTATTTAATATTGATTTCATTTGCTTCAAACCTATAGGATATTTACTGCAGAGCCGTGAAAGTAAGAACTTTTCAATTTCGTGGTCATCATTTTCGTGGTGCTATGGGCCACGAAACTGATTAAAGACCACGAAAAAGATGATTTTCCCTACAAGTAGAAAAAATACAGATCACTTTTTATAGAATTTTCTGCTTTTTACAGTGTAATCGTTTATGCCGTTATGCCGCCCAAGTAGCAATTGTGAATTATCTCTAAATCTTTAGTATCTCTAAAGTGTTTTAAGTTTGACTTACTTAGGATGAGTGACTGTAATCAGTCCGAAGTTTTCTTTAGCTGAGATAAGAAGGATTTTGTAAAATCGATAGTAACTTAAAATCAATTAGGTTTTAAAAAAATGCTTTAACAGTAAGATTCGTATTCCCAAAACCTACTACAGTATTCCCAAGATGATTTTGCCTTAAGTATGTCAACCCCACATGCGTAAGAACTCTTATTTTACTAAACTTAGTTTATTTTAAATCACACTTAAAACGCATATGAATTAACTGAAACGTGTTCAGTACTACTTAAGCATATCTTAATTATCTGTAATGTGTCTTAAGTTTGCTTTAATTAGGATATGGATTAAGTAAAATCAATTTTGACTTAAAATCATAATAGTTTTAAAAAACCGTTTCTAGAGTAAGTTCCGTATTCACAAATCAAAGTAAAGTATTCCCAAGATAATTTAGCCTAAAATATGTCTTCCATATAAACGTAAAAAATCAAATGTTACTACAATAAGTTTATTTGAAGTCGCACTTAAAACTCATTTTAATTACCTTAAGTACCACTTGAGTATATCTGAAATGTGTCTTAAGTTTGCTTTAATTAGGATATGGATTAAGTAAAATCAATTTTGACTTAAAATCAAAAGAGTTTTAAAAAACCGTTTCTAGAGTAAGTTCCGTATTCACAAATCAAAGTAAAGTATTCCCAAGATAATTTTGCCTAAAATATGTCTACCATATAAACGTAAAAAATCAAATGTTACTACAATAAGTTTATTTGAAGTCGCACTTAAAACTCATTTTAATTACCTTAAGTACCACTTGAGTATATCTGAAATGTGTCTTAAGTTTGCTTTAATTAGGATATGGATTAAAAAACTGTTTCTAGAGTAAGTTCCGTATTCACAAATCAAAGTAAAGTATTCCCAAGATAATTTTGCCTAAAATATGTCTACCATATAAACGTCAAAAATCAAATGTTACTACAATAAGTTTATTTGAAGTCGCACTCAAAACTCATTTTAATTACCTTAAGTACTACTTGAGTATATCTGAAATGTGTCTTAAGTTTGCTTTAAGTAGGATAAGGATTCAGTAAAATCAACTTTAACTTAAAATCAAATTAGTTATTAAAAACCGCTTCTATAAGCAAGTTTCGTATTCACAAATCGAAGCACAAGATAACTTTTCCAAAGTAAGTCTACCACACATCCAAATTCAAAATCCAATTTCACTTAAATTAGTATATTTGAATTCGTACTTAAAACTCTTTTATTTAATTTAGGCATATTCAGTACCACTTAAGCAAATCTTATGTTTCTGTATTTTGTCTTAAGTTTACTCTTACTAGGGAAAAGTTTTGTACAAACTTTAACTTAAAATCAAATCAGTTTTAACAAATTCCTTCTAGAGTAGCATTTGTATCCACAAATCCAAATAAAGTATTCCCAAGATGACTTTACCTCAAGTAAGTCTACCACAAATACGTAAAAATCCTATTTCACTTAAATTAGTTTATTTGAAATCGTATTTAGAACTCTTTTACTTAATTTAAGCATGTTCAGTACTACTTAAGCAAATCTTATGCTTCTGTATTTTATCTTAAGTTTACTTTATGGAACTAGAATTAGGGTTTTATAAATCAACTTTAACTGAAAATCAAAACAGTTTTCAAAAACCGCCTCTTCAGTAAGTTTCGTATTAACGAATCCAAGTTAATTATTTCCAAGAGAATTTTGTCTGAAGTGTACCTAGAAGAAATACATAAAAATCCTATTTTACTAAAGTGAGTATAATTTAAATCATACATAAGACTCGTTTGAAGTAACTAGAGCCTATTCAGTATTAGTTAAGTCACAAAAAAAAGTGAATCGTTTATAGATAAACTTTAGTAAATCGTAATACTTTGTGCTGTAGATTATCTTTCGGAAGTAAAATAAATCATTTTAGTGCTTCAAGACGTCAGTTTTAAGCTAAAAAAGACTTAAAGGGATGGTGTTACGCTAAAAGTTATCACAATGGATAAAGTTATTAAAATAAAGAGATCCGGTGGATTTAGAAGACGAGTGGAAAAATACAAAAAAAATATTGTCTCCATCAACAAACCAGACTCCACCCAAATGAGCCAGTCTGCTGAAAATGAGATTAATCAAGATGTTCAAATGCCGTCATCTTCACACCAGACCCCGGTTTTGACTGATGCTACTTTGAATACCAGAACAAACGTATAGATAGGCCTTTAAACCAAAAGTCTGCTAAGGCCCTATACAGGGTGAACAATCTAAATGGGTCAGTAGGGAGAAGTTAGAAACTATAAGAGATAGAGAAACCTGACCGTAGGAATCATGGCGTCGATTTTATATTAAATAAAAACTGCATTAATTTTTTTTTTTTGTATATATCTCATCTCAAACCGGGAATCAAACCCGGTCAAAATTGGAGAGGAGAAAAAAAGTTTTTGAAGATGTCAATCAATCCTATTTCTTATTGAAAACAAATGTCTATATGAGAGTACATACATTTAGATTGCTCTAAGAGTCAGAAATTACTGATAAGTAGTGCTAGCGGTACGCCAAAAAATGCTGCAAATTGTCCTAAAGGTATTAAAATCGGAACGAATGATCTTTAGGCCATAAGAATCAATTTGAAACAGCACGAAATAAAAACAAAAAGGGGAGGAGTGACGTCATCTTTTTTTTGTATGGGATTTTGACATTTTGTGTCCTGAATCCTGCCATGTGGGGTATCTAACGAAAGGGCTTCATGAGCTGGCTCCAAATATATACTGAATGATTACATTACTGCTACTTATTTGGAAAAAATCCGAGACACATTATTCAAACATACCAAGTTTGGGCTCTTGCAGGTAGGAGACGGCTGACTTAATATTTATGAAACATACGCCAAATAACCCGTAATATACTCGTTTCTAACACAAAGGGAGTAATTCCGGAATTTTTTAAATTTAGAATTAACTCGCCTCCTTTTTTGGTTTTTGCTATCGTACTACGAGTCAAATTGATTCTTATGGCCTAAAGATCAATCGTTCCGATTTTCATACCTTTAGGACAATTTGCAACATTTTACTGAATTTCGGGGCGTACCGTAAGCACTAAAGGTGGAAACGCTTACAATACAAATGGTTAGCGTGCTGTGTATGGAAAAATAACTTTGCCATTTTAACCATGATAATTTGCGTTTAAGTTCATGGTTGCAATGCAATACAATTATTGTTTTCTTGAATTATGAGGTTTTGGCAAAAAAATCATATTTGCTTTTGGATAAAAAAAACCGGCCAAGTGCGCGTCGGTTCCGTACCATTATCTATACAAACGGCAAAAAATCTGGTTTGTTGTATGGGAACCCCTTAAATATTCAATTTTTTAGTATTTGTTGTTATAGCGGCAACAGAAATACATCATCTGTGAAAATTTCAACTGTCTAGCTATCACGGTTGATGAGATACAGCCTGGTGACAGACAGACAGACAGACGGACGGACAGCGAAGTCTTAGTAATATGGTCCCGTTTTCGCCCTTTGCAATTTCTGACCCTTAGAGCATTCCAAATGTATGTCATGTAGTCCTATACGGACAATTTGTTCTCAAATAAATATAGGATCGATTGACATCTTCAAAAGGTTTTTTTTTTCTCTGCTCAATGTCGACCGGGTTCGACTTCCAGTTGTAATGTATGAGATTTGGAAAAAAAAATATGCTATTTTTACTACGAGTATATCTAAAATCGACCATGGTTCCTAAGAACAGATTTCCCTATCTCTTATAAAAAAATAAATAAAATATATATGTAGTTTCTGACTTCTCCCTACTGACCCATTTAGATTGATCAAGTACAGAAGTTGATTTGCGATTGCTCTGTATTAGGTACCTAATAATCAAAGTGGCTATATACTAATCGCCTACCACCAGGGACTTGGTGATTTTAAATTAATCTATTAATTTATTAGTGAATAGTTGCGAATTAGAATCATAATTTAAATTCGTACTTACCGGTCTTGACTTTTTCTTCGTGGTACTTTAGGGAAAAAAAACGAATACTCAAACTTCAGTTCACTTCTATGTAGTTCCGCATAAACGATCTAAACCACAGTCATTAAAAAAATTAAAATTCGAACTTTATGACATATATGGGTACCTATTGAGTTTTAATTAAGTTTTGAGTGGCATGTGGGTTAAGATCGTTTTTGCATAACTACGTCCATTTATACTAACTTTTGAGTTAATTTTCACAAAAACTTTACTAGTTCCTTGTTGCATACACTATTTACTGCAAATATTAAATAAATACTAGCGCTCGCGGAGTAAAGGGCATTAGGTATGAAGTAATGCATAAAGTTAATCAATGTTAAGAATATGTACATACGAAATGGTCTTAAGTTGTACTGCATCAATTCGTTTTTCAGATCTAGTTAAGGCTATTACCGCTTAAGTGGAGACAATTTTGTCTTAACTTTTTCTTAACTAATCTTTTTTTATCATTTTTATCTTAAGTGGTATTTCTTTAAATAAAATAGGTATTAGCGCCATTTTATACCATCTGAAAGGAAAATAATAAAAAAAAGCTGACTCTGCCGCCTCAATTTAGTCAGTAAAAACAGTCAAAGTGATGTTAAAACTGTTTATTCACAACACTATTTATCTAAGTTACGCGGAGATAAATTATTTTATCATTTTTCTCAGCATTTAATATTTTCACTATTTAAAATACCCAAATTTAAAACACTTTACTCGGTATTTCAGGTGGCCCGCTAGTTTTATAGTAATTTAAAGCCATTTCACTCGATCAGCCAACATGCGTATTACTTTTTCGCACTGTGTGCCGACAAGGAAAGCTATTTTAAGTCATTACTGTAAGTGTTCGCCATTTTATTTATAAACTTTTGTGTCTAAGACACGCCATTCCATTTATTTTCTCTAAAAAGAGGTTACGTAAAGGAAATGAAGTCTTAATTTATATTATTTTAAATAAGATTAGAATTAGCACGCACTAGTAAACAAACTATCTTGAAGATATTTTTAAGGACGCTTAAAACTTCACTCTCAAGTAAGACTTAGGTTTACCTGAAAAGTTGTATGAACTCGCTATTAAATAAGTCTTAACTTTGTATAGCAGACATCTTCAAGGTATCCTAAAGATAATTTTAAGGGCCCTTAAAACTTTACTTTCAAGTAAGACTTCAGTTTATTTCAGAAGTAGTATGAACTTACCATTTATTAAGCCTTAACTTGGTATTCGAGATATCTTGAAAACGAATAAATTAGTGTTAACAAAGCCTTAAAGATATCTTGAAGTTAGTTTGAGGAATCCTTAAAGCTTCACTCTTAAGTAAAACTTAACTTATCTTGAAAGTAGTATGAACTTTGTCTTCACGTTCTCCTAAATACTGTGCCCACTTGAGATTAACTCTGTCTTGACGGATATCTTGAGGGCTATCTTGAAGGCCTAAACGTTTTTTTCAAGACAACGGCCCTGAATTAACGAATTTGATTCCAAGATAGCTCGAATACCTTGTTTAGAAAAGGCAATGCTACTTGGGCGTCTTTTCGTTTTGCCGTTTTTTTTTGCTCCAGGTGTGGTTATACGAATTATGACCAGTGCGACGCCAATTTTGTTAACTGGCGAGAGGTTCAAGAATTATTTTGCCCTGAATGTACGTGTGAAATATATATATCTAAATATTAAAAAAAAACTTCATCATTTAGAGGAACATTTTGTTGTATTGTTTCCTTGTAACATAATTTCGTTCGGGTCTACCGTAGACCTGCACGGGAATATATATATAGAAGGTATTGAAAGCTGTTTTTGTTTGTGAGTTGAAGTTATTAATCTTACTTCAATTAAATAATTTCTAGATAGTATTTAAAAGGTTACAAAAATGACAATTTGAAGTCGTCATTTTCGTGGTCAAGTTTTAAATATTTTTTTATATAGATATCGATTGTCTATTTCTGTTGATACCTGATTAATTAAATAATGCTTACTCGTTTTCTCATTATGATCGGATTTTCATTCAAATAGTACAATTATAAGATTTTAAAATAAACAAAATGTTCTTTTTCGTGGTCTCGGTGCTCATTTTTGTTACCATTAAAATTGGATTTTTGCTTTTTTTAACCAAAATAAACTTTATCGATCTCTTATAATATAAAGCATCTTATCGGTACATATCCTTATGTTCAAAATAAAAGAGACCACATCAAAATGTGTGTTTTTATTTCTGTAACATTTATCTTACACCTCAAATAATTACCCTTATCTGACTGACGATTCCGAATGGAAGATGCATTTATTTTTCTGTTTACTTTTTATCGTGTTTTGTATTACTCTAGTTGACATTATGTTATTTTTATTTTTCCTGTTATGACGATCATGATAACAATTCTTGTAATTTTGACATGTGTGCAAATTTATAATGTAATTCCTTATCATGAAATAAATGATCTAATCTAATTCTAAATTAACTTCAATACGTTGTTTCTCAGCCCGCATTGGGTCCGCGTGGGCATTGCCCGCCCAGCCCGTTCCTCTGTCCAGCAGTGGGACGAATATATGTTGATGATGATGTTTTGTAATTTTGGTAACCGTTACCGCGGCGCACATACACTCAATAGCATTGATATCTGCTATGACAAAGCGCGCATAAAAATTGGACATGACTGTATTTGTAGGGCGGATACGAGTAGGACCCATAGTAGGACTTGTTAGATATTTTTTCCACCTTTGATTTGGTTGTGAAAATAATTTGGAATCCGGAACGTTCGTATCACATCGACCGGCGGAGCGACTGGCCGTGTCGAGAGCTGTTCAAACAGCCTCCGGCGCTGAGCACACACTCGAACACACACACACACACACATACATGTACCGCCTAACACAGTGGGCACCGCTTCCTACGGCTCCTACAGTTAATGGGTACAGGACAGGGTTAAGAACCGGTGAAGATATCTGAGCATCGCTGGATACTACATGTATTAGAGGATTTAAACCGTTCTTTGGGAAAAGGGCAGGTCACGCGTGGAGTATATCATTCAGACTTCTGCTTAACACAATTGATACATCCATCGACGACCGCTTTAGCCTAGTTGGTAGTGACCCTGCCTTCGAAGCTGGAGGTCCCGAGTTCGAATCCCGGTCAGGGCATGTATTTGTGGGATGAACACGAATATTTGTTCTTGAGTCTTGGATGTTTTCTATGTATTTAAGTATCTATTTATCTATATAAGTATGTGTATCGTCACTTGGTACCCATAGTACATGCTTTGCTTAGTTTGGGACTAGGTTGATTTGTGTAAGATTGTCCAAAAAAAAAAATTTATACTTCTATAAAAACTCGAGTAAATAGGTGGTGTCGAAGCGTTAAACTGACGTCAGCGTACCACACGAACTAAAATGGTACATAGATTACTATATTGAAATTAGCTACAACAGGCTCATTATTTGAAAGAAATACGGAACTGTACAAACATTAGCAGTCTTTATAATTTACTAGGTTTTATTTAATAATTTAATTGAGTGCGGTTGAATTAAAACATGTCGAAATGGTTCCGTTATGAGATTGTGAGATTTGAGAGCAATATCCTGTCCGCCGTCCATTATTGCCAGAAGCCTGTTGGACGCGATGCAAACGCTACGTAGCAGTGTTTTCTTGCTTAGGAGCGAAAATTGCATGGAGAGGCATGACTCACCTATACGTCATTTAGCTTCAAATAGCCATAAATAAAATAAAATAAATAAAAATAGCTTTTATTACTGAGACCTAAAGTAAAATATAAAACAATAACTAATATCATGCAAATCTTTGATGTTATAAACTAAGCATTGTCTTTAAACTAATAACTAGAACAATTCACTTTCACTTTAAAACTGTCTCTTAACTTATAAAATGTCCCTTGTCTCAGTTTGCCTTTTGGCAAAGGCCTCCTCCAACTCTCGCCATTGAGCTCTGTCCCTTGTGACTCTTCGGAGTCACAAGGGAATAGCCACTTACTTGACACTTTTATTTTTACGTCTGCCATGTCAATAGAGGAGAATAATAGGTGTGATCTATTAAGGAGTTAAACATCGGAACGTTTACTGATATAGTAGATAATTGAGTTTTTAAATTATCTGTCAAGTTTTATAAGAATCGTAAGTGCAAGTGTTGATTTATTAGTACCTACAATCCGACACCGTTCCGCTCGTTTTACGCACGGCGCGTCTTGGCTTAGACTCGCTCAAAGCGTTCAATCTGCGTCGGTCCGACAGCAATGCGGAGGCATTTGTAACGGCGGGATAGCTTATTATCGCGGGATAACGCTGATGGCATCCGTCAATGTGCGCATTTACCCTAATGCCGCGCGGGATCACTCACCGCCGCGGCTGTAATGTGCCATTAGACTTGACGCAGTGCGCCGACTCAGCTGTGAAAACGAGATCAGAGGAAGCCGCGAACAACCGATGACTCTACTCGCGACTATACTCATATTGTTTTTGGTATGCGAAATATTTATTGTTCATTATATAGTCGCTAGCGGGGTCGCTCCTGTAAAGTTTTTTCCCTGAGACTATATAAAAATAACACTTCCTTCTATAACCCAATTACTAGAATGTGCAGACAGTATAATGAATTGGTGGCTAGTAATGTTCATGTTGACATATTTGATCCACGCATTATTAAATTTAAGAGAGACTTGGCGGCTATCCTCTTCTTTGCTCACTCTAAAAAGTAAAATGTAAACGCTTTACCCTGATTTCCTTGTTTGTTTATTTAATTTCGTTTCAGTTTTATCGTTCAATTAGTACGTAAGAATGTATGCTTATCTCCTTTAATCAAACTTTTGTTACTAGTGTTCATGTTGATACATCATTGGTTCGACTTGGCTGAAATAGAGTAGGGTAATGATGTTATTGAATGCTGAACCTGATTGAATTTAACCATGTAATGAACCCTGCTCTGTGTTGGTCGACTTGCCACTAGTGCTGTATGTGCACTTGGTCAAGTATGCGCTTACTTATTGATCATGCATCATGCTGGTGCACTTGCTTTGGATGTCATGCTGGTCTTTATTCATTTCGACTTCATTGCTATTCCTGAATTAAACTAGGGTTCAGCAGTCAAAGCCGAGTGCTTGCTTTTTGTACACATGTGTTGCGCACGCCCCGCGGCGCGGCGCCTGCGGACAGGAGACCGGTGGCACTCGACCATTCGCAGTTCAATATTGATATGATACATGAGTGTTGCTCGCATTTGTTTGTTAGCTCGATCCCTTCAATGATGGTGAGTTCCGACATACGGAATGCGTCATCATTGGCGTGGCTTGGCTGCGAATGGTTGAAGTTTCATCACATTGTAACGCGAATTTTGATATTACATACAGGCTGTCACAAAACTAGCGAAGATCCGTTTAAGGCCATATTCAGAAATCAGAAATCAGAAATATTTATTCGTGCAAAACACAAAAAGAAGAAGAAAATAAATAAAAACAGAAGAATAAGGTATTGCACGAAATGGTTCTGTCTCAGCGTAGTGTATTCGTTATCGTGTTCTGATTAGCAAAAAGTAGAAGAAAATTTTTTTTGACGCAATATATTTTTAGCCTTTGAATGGACAGTTGGCTGACTTGGACGATCTGTCCCATACAAAAAAATCTCTAGTCTAGTGAGATTGACATGGTAGGATGAGCTGTCAGCAGTCACAGTGCTCTGTGAATCTTATTTTGAAAAGAAAAGTTTTGTATTGTAGCCCCGCGTCGGGAGCTCCGTCTCTTGTCAGTTCGGCGCGCGGTCCGCTGTGAGCGCACAGTTGGCGATTGTTTTTGAATAAGGTATTTAATTATATCATGTGCGTAAAGTCTAAACTAATTTTCATATTAAAAAAAAGCACGAATAAAATGGCCAAGTGGGAGAGCTATGCCTTAGAGTTGTCTGAACTGTCGAGGTTGGAAATTGCTTTGACAAAACAATACAATCGAGCAACTGGCCCCTTGATGATTGTGGATGGATTGATTGGTTTTGACGAACTCTGCACTACATTACTAGCCTGCTATGTTGCCGTTAGAATTGACGGCTAAAGACAGATGCAGGTCCCTCACTCTCGAGGCAGTGCAACCTCGGGACCCATGGACCTTGCTCGCCACCAGGAACACCGCACTCGTGGTCTCACCTTGGGATGGTCGCGCACGGGCACGGCGACGCGCACGCACAGCTTCACGGGCTTGTCGCGCGTGATGTCGAGCAGCCGCCGCTCGCCGCGCCACTCGCCTGCAACAACCGAGCCACATGTCAGACACAACACACGGTTAGCATGTACAAGAAAGAACAGGAAATAAATATGAGAAATCGCAGCTTATTTGGGTCATTGTCAGATTTAGGTTCGCGTCATTTCGGTGGACATATCAAAAGTTAAGGGCCACAAAGCCTAATTTTGGATTGGTCTAGTAACCCGCATAAACGGTGTTTCCATAACTATTAAGTCCATGTAATAAATACATAACTTGTATGTACATAAGCCGTTAACTATTGACCACCGGGTGGACAACTTTTGTTTTTACAACTGATAGTGGCCCATTTGGTATGGAAAAATTGATATCATTTAAAGAGTTTCAAATTGAGGCACCGCTCGTTGGTCAGCAGACTATCTCGACATGGATGAGAGCGAGCGAAACAGATTGAGCGAATATTCAAAACAGGCAGCGTACTAGAGAGTTTTCATTTGACAATAGAAAGATTCAGATTCAGGTGTATTATGTATTCGCTAACACAAACGGTTGCACACTAACTACTACCAATCCGGACTATTCTCGATACGTAAATCGTAGCGCGTCCCGCAACCAGGCCCGGGGCCCGGGGGGACACTAATATTGAATCATGTAACAAAACAACAATAACAAGTCTCCGCCGCACACCGCACATGCTAATAGTTGGCGCCACGTTTCACGAGCCACAAATTTGATGCATTATGTTCGGAAACCCTACCACCCAACTAACATTTATGTACCCTCTGAATGTTCCGGTAATGGCGGCGCTATGCAAATTGCTCGTTTCGAAAAACCGGTCGAGTGCATGTCGAGCCTGCATAAAGTTGTACGATACATTATCATTATGTTCCAAGTTCCAACATTTACAGGCTTTCCAATATTAGTGTAAAGTGTACTTCTATCGCCTGCCGGCCCGGCTAGTGAGGTAATAGTTCGTGAAATATTTGTAGTCGGTGCAAATATTCGTGTGAAAATTCTTACATGCATTTAGTGTTGATTATTTGAGTGAATCAAACTTTTCTCTAGTCTGTCGTTTTTAAGGTTCCGTACCCAAAGGGTAAAACGTGACCCTATTACTGAGGCTCCTCTGTTCGTTCGTCTGTCTGTCCTTCTGTCACTAGGGTATCTCATGCATGATATAGTTATGATGATAGTTAGTTGAAATTTTCACAGATGATGTATTTCTGTTGCCGCTATAACAGCAGTACTAAAAAACAGAATAAAATAAACATATGTAAGGGGGCTATATATGATAATGGTACGGAATCCTTCGTGCGCGAGTCCGACTCGTACTTGGCCGGTTTTTTATAATCAGCTTTATGCAAGTGTGTTTTTAAAAACCGGTTCAAACACAGTTCGAACTGCAGGACGGTCTAGACACAGTTTTACAAATTCTTCCGGAAAATGTTTCTAGTTATTTGCGGTCAGCGACTGAGCATCAAATAATGCATGGTTTCGACTATCCACCATATTTAAATAAATACCGTCGTGAAACAGATCTTTATGCATTCCGCGGCGTGGCGGTTCCATTCCAGATTTATGTAAACTACCGCAAAAACCCGGATCGCGTTTGAAAGTCAAATCTTGACATAGTTTTTAAATTCCGCTGCAGAAATTCATCATTTGAATATCTCGCTCGAGGGCCAATTAGTATGCGCTTTAATGAATATAGCGGAATTCGCACGAAAATGTGTATAATAAAACATATCTGGCATAATCCACAAAGGCAGCTATACAAGAAAAATAATTACCCTGAAGCTTTATCATACCAATCGAAAGGCTTCATCATATGGATTATTTTTTGCTAAATAACATAGTATCAGAAATAAAAGGAAGACCATGAATTTTAACGTTTTTAATACAAAATTAATCAATTGATCACGTGTAAAGGGTTCGATTCCCGGTTCAACCACAAAATTATTTAAATATCTGTGAATTCAGTTTAAGGCGCGTAATAGAGTGAAATACCACATTTTGGTCGAGTTCAAAGGCCTAAAACTCAAAACTGGCCCGAAATATAGGTCTCGAAAAGTTATACTTGAAGAATTGATATGTCCTCTTCAATCTGAGCGATGGAAATTGCAACACGCCTAGATTTTCCTAACAAAAAAGAAATATCAAATAAGGCATTTTTCAACCTATTAAATCGCTACTGCTCACTATCTAGACATGTTTTTTACACGGGATATTCAGAAAATAAAACTTAATTCAGTTTTTCATAATCTGTGCGACGGATATTGTAAAATAATCATTACTTTTGTCAAAAACCTGGAATAACTACCACACCGTCATAAAAGTTGGGGCGGATACGTGCGCGGGCGACGGGCGGCAGTCTGCCACCGGCTCTCGGACGGGAAGGCTGTGTCGCTTTGCGCGCGACGCTAAAATATAAGAGTTCGGTTCTGAGACAATATACCTACTTAACTATTTTATATATTTAATTACTTCAAACATTCCTGTATTTAGAAAATAATAATATAAAAAATACATACACACATACAAAAAATCTGCAAAAACCTGTTACAGCGGGGGGGCGCGGGTAGTGCGGCGGGAAAGGCTAAGCCACGCCCCAACGCGCAAGGTCGTTCGCGGGTATAGGCGCCTTAAATTGTTTTTTAAATTCAAATAATAAATTTTTAAATTCTTTTAGTAACATGTTCCATCTACAATATTCAAGGTACTTTCCCTCCATGTGGCATAGCCGTGGGATGCCCTGTATATGTTATTTATTTAGCCAGTAAATGAAATCACACGAAATGTCTGTATAATTTATTTGACGAAGCGATCTCCCGAGCCCTTCCGCGTCCCGGCGTGATCCTCAAATATGAATGTCAAGAGAACAAAGATATAATCTCGTCCGCAGACGGCGGCAGGAATAATTGATGGGGTGATGTGGGCCGTCCGAAGGGTGGTCAGGGGTGATGCCGGCCTGCGGCGGCCAAGGGCCGGATCAAAGGGCTAAGGCCAGCCCAATGTTTATGGGAACATATCTTCATCACTTACTTAGCTGGATGATTCAAAATAACATGTCATGATTTTATTATTATGATCCAGGAAAATTAACTTTTACATGGCAAACATTGGTCAATGGAAGGGTAAATATATCATAATCATAATCATTTATTTGCATAATGAAATACATTACATTTACACAGAAGTTATTAGCAAAGTATTGGTATTGATACTTTGGTAGGGCATAGCAAAAATATCTTACAGACTAAATTTACATGTCAATTAGAATTAATATTCAAATTACAAAAAAAAAATGTCAAGGGTTGTCTCACAAATAAGAAGATACAATTAAATTCAAATCAAAAATAAATGCATTAAACTTATTGAACTAAAACATGTTAAAAGATGAGAGAAAAGACAAGATAACTAATTATTACTATATAAATAAAAAATAATAAATCAGTCTTAGTTTCATGCAACGTCTGTCATAAATTCGTCAATTGAATAATAGGCCTTTTGTATAAGAAAAGTTTTTAGTTTCTTACAAAATACTTCATGTATGTTCTCCGCCTTAATATTTTCTGGTATTTTATTATAAATTTTAATTGATCTATAATATGGTCCTTGTTTGTATATATTTAATTTTGATTCGGGGATTTCATATATATTATATAGCAACACTATTATAAAACCTGTAGTAACGTGGAAGGGGTATAAACGCATTGTGGAGGGTGAACTCCCGACCAGCTCACTTGGTTGCGAGATCAGCTACTAGACGGACCACTCATACCCCTGAGGCTGCACCCTAGAAGCAATCGTAATAAACACAAAAAAATGCCATTGGACCTTTGCCTGTAAACATTTTCAAACGACTATTAGGATCATTGTTTTATTCAATGCTCGTAGCGATCTGTTGTTGATATATGGCTGTGGTAAATATAAACAAACTCACAAAATAACAGAGCCTGTGTACTCCGAACTACGTATCATACTATAGCACTCCCGTGAAAGGGATAAATGAGTGAAAGGGACGGCACGATACAAAGTTCGGAGAAGTCCCTCAGCAATGTTCGTCCAATCACTATTTACGTGTCATGTTAAGAGCTGTCATCGAAACGATTCGTATTGTGCCGCGGGTAAGTTAGCCTTTTATTTATTTATTTATTCAGTCAACATTATAAGTTTACAGTGCATGACACCAAAGCACTTACATGTTAGGCAACAGTCAATAATATCAAGAAACGATCATAACTTATTCATCAGATAACACCAACCAATTGAATTTAAAATTAATATAAAAAAGAAATATATGTCAAACATACAGTCAAGTTACAAATGTCAAGTATAAATTATAAATATAGTATTGTTAGCAAAAATTAAAATCTATGTCAAACACGTCAAATGAAATTAGAAAAGTCAAGTTTAAGCTACAATAATAAATTAAAGCCAATTAACAAATAAAAACATGATAAAAGCCATTATTATTTAATAGATACTATTGAGAAACAGTCTAGTCTAGTTTTCAGTCTAATCAAATAAATCTTATGTTTATAAAGCCCTCAACCAGCAAGCCCCGAGTCGAGCACTGGACGCATTAACCCCCACCTGAGCCTATCGGCGGTTCCGCGGCGACGCCGCTCGTTATCGCGTTATCCGCGGTATCGCGCGAACAGTTTCCGCTGCACGGCGCGGAATGCTTGCGCATACACGGGCGGTTCCGGCGCGATAACGCAGGTGCGGAAACGGCCCGCCTTAACGTGCCGCGTTACACCGGCTAGCCTTTAGTGCGGGAAGTCTAACCTATTTAGACAAGAATTTCTTCCTGTTCTGTTTTAATAGATGTCATAATTTTTTGAAAATATAAATCGTAGGCTTGTAAGGATTATATAAATGATAATTTGTAACTAAAGGACACTGGACTGGATTTGATCCTGTTTTGTGGAAATATTTTATTATTTAGGATAGAAGTGTACAGCTTTTTAGATTTCTTAGTCGGAACTAGGTCACAAACAAGTCTAGACTGTATTCGTCTAGATATTGCCCAACTAAAGTGACTCGCAGCACTCCCATAACCTTAACTTTACTTGAGAAAAGTCTTTATATGCCTGCCGGGGATGTGTTAAGGGGCGGTGTATATTCTTTACATTATACATATGCAGTTACAAAGTATATCTAAATAAATTGAAACATTTTTTTTAATGTGGCGTAGGTCCGTAATATCAACATGATTAAATACTGTCATTCTTTACGTTGATCCTTCATTCCTACCACTATACTGCCAATTGTACATGTGTAATTAATTAAATATATTGTCTTTATTACCCTATATAGCCTAGTTGGTAATGACCCTGCCTACGAAGTTGGAAGTCCCATGTTCGAAGGGCAATTATTTGCGTGATGAGCACGAATATTTGTACCCGAGTCTTCTACGCATTTAAGTATATATTTATCTATATATAAGTATGTATATTGTTGCCTAGACCCCATAGTACAAGCTTTGCTTAGTTTGGGACTAGGTCGATTGGTGTAATATTGTCCACAACTAACCTTAATTGTACTAGTTGTAAGTTTCTCATGTAAGCGAATTGTATAAATTCTTATGAGAATAAAAGAATCTACTAGAACCTAATAAGAAGAACCGATAGTGTCAGGATCGACACTGGTACAAAAAATTGGTTGCCTGTAAAGTCGGTATACGGGCGAAAGTTTTACGTGACAACGACTTTTTATGTCTGTCTCTCTCGCTCTTAGGCGGGCTAACCATGCCTCTCACTCGCTCTCATTGTGAGCGCATAACGTGAGCGGAGCGTAACGCAGTTTCTTGAAGTGTCACCCGGCAAACCAATTTATAAGACGTTGTCACGTCAATAATATATTTAACCTGGGTCCACACAAAATTGTTCACTGCTTGTGCTATAGGTGTGCATGTTGAATTGTTGAACGTGTGGGCCAGCTCTGGCAGAGGTCGTGTTTGCCAGGAAGTTCAGCCGCTCGCTGCCGTCCCTCGGATTCGGGAAGATGAAAGATCGCTTCGTCAACGGATCGTATATCTATCCGTATAACGCAATATTAGGGTGAAATGGCTTGAACTTCCGGTAACGGGACGGAATTAAATTGAGTAGTTCCGTCAGAGGGAACCCGACAACAGACAAAATCGACGAAGAGAAGAAGGCTTTGTAAGCAACCGCAAGACTAAATAAATAAATAAATATTAGAGGACAATCTTACACAAATCGAAATAGCCCCACAGTAAGCTCAAGAAGGCTTGTGTTATGGGTACTAGACGACGATATATTTAATAGATATAAATACTTAAATACATAGAAAACATCCAAGACTCAGAAACAAATATTCATGCTCATCACACAAATATTTGCCCTGACCGGGATTCGAACCCAGGACCGTCAGCTTCACAGGCAGGTGCACTACCCACTAGGCTAAACCGGTCGTCAATGATGATGAAAGATCGCTTCGTCAACGGATCGTATATCTATCCGTATAACGCAATATTAGGGTGTAATGGCTTGAACTTCCGGTAACGGGACGGAATTAAATTGAGTAGTTCCGTCAGAGGAAACCCGACAACAGACAAAATCGACGAAGAGAAGGCTTTGTAAGCAACCGCAAGACTAAATACGTAATAGTGCAGACTAAATACGTAATAGTGCAGACTAAATATGTAATAGTGCAGACTAAATACGTAATAGTGGAGACTAAATATGTAATAGTGCAGACTAAATACGTAATAGTGCAGATTAATTGACGACCGCTTTAGCTTAGTTGCTAGTAACACTGCCTACGAAGCTAGAGGTCCCGGGTTCGAATCCCGGTCAGGGCATGTATTTGTGTGAGTGACATGAATATTTGTTCCTGAGTCTTGGATGTTTTCTATGTATTTAAGTATCTATTTGTATGTATATCGTCGCCTAGTACCCATAGTACAAGCTTTGCTTAGTTTGAGACTAGGTCGATTTGTGTAAGATTGTCCACAAATATTTATTCATTTATTTATGTTTCCAGTTGAATTTGCCATACTAATCCGAGTAGGAATAGTCTCGCGTCTTCGTCTAATTGAAGCACTTTGAAAGAGACCGGTAGCTCTTTCCCTCTCGCGCGACTTCAGCGATTCCTTCATTCGATTTTCTTCATCTCTATTGCATTCAAAAGAAGCTTGAGGTCCACTCTTATCCCAAGGATTGGACGGATTAGTTACTTGTAGATGACTAATCTTTCAAAGTGCTTCAATTAGACGAAGACGCCAGACAATTCCTACTCGGATTAGTATGGCAAATTAAACTGCAAACATTAATCTGCCCTATTACATATTTAGTCTTGCGGTTACTTGTAGATGAGGGGCAATTGCACAAAAGATCCCACTGGGTCGAAATGCATCCGCTAGGGCCCTCATCTAAATAAGATAAGATACTTGTAGATGATATCGTAGTCATATTTTGCTACAGTAAATTACTTTATTATATATTTAAATTTTTCTAAAAAAAAATAAAACACGCACGCAACAAAATATGATATCTTTAGATAAATATTAAAAATGAAATAAACAACGTACAAAAACTCGACCATCTGTTGTGTCCACCCTTTATTCCAATTTTTAATCCGCAATAGAGCCGTCCCGGGCGCCGGCGCCCGCGCCAGTCAAGCGGCTGCATTGACGCGCGACGAGGGTCGGGTCGGGAATGACAGCTGTCAAACGGAGATTTAACAAACGGTCTCGTTACACATACGTATAGACAGTGACCGCTGACCGCACTGCGATGATTATCCTCGCTATCCATAATCTAAAACGACATTACAATTTTTAGGGTTCAGTAGCCAAAATGGCAAAAACGGAATCCTTATGGATTCGTTATGTCTGTCCACCCGTCCGTATATCACAGCCGATTTACTCGGAGACTATAAGCACTACAATTAAGAAATTTGGTAGGAAGGTGTATTCTATGAACCGCCACATAAAAGTGATGTGAAATTACAAAAAAATATTAAATTAGTCTTGTCCAAACAAAAGGTCGTAAGTGCCGTGAGTTCCCTATGAAGATACGACTTCTTTAGATTGGATAGTGATTTTAAATGTGGACTAGTAGGTGTTGGTACGGAACCCTTCATTGTGCGTGCAGACACGCACTTGGCCGGTCATTCTTGGTCTCAAATTTTCTGTTGTACTTACTTTTAAAGTGCCTATATAGTATAAAAACAAATTGGAGGAATGGTCTCACATGCCTATACTTTTATTAGGTCTGTGAATGGATTAGATGCTGCCATCGATATCCTCTGCTCCTGTGGACCACTTATGCGCAAAAGAAGTATCTACCAAGGGAGGCACATCATGCCCCCAGAGGAGATACAACAGATTACGACCCAAAGAATCTGGAAATTCCTGGAAGAAACGGGTATAAGCAAAGAACTTTAAGGGCTGCCACAATAGATCAATACTGGTCGAGGCGGCAACGAAGCCCCACAACAAACAATAATAATAATAAACATGGATTAGATATAGCTACGAGTAATACGAGTATATTACAGCAGTCAGACTGCTTAGTACTCGTTGACCTGTATTATAAAATGCCCCGGCGGCGGCCGCGCGCCGAGCCCGAGCACTGCATCCATCGTTTAAATTCCTACCGTCTCCGGTAAATTAACGAATGGCGCACCCCGTCTCCACTACAAATAATATGGAAGTTAATTACTGCGAAATAGCTTTTGTCCGACAAACTGATGATATAATACGTACTTATAAGACATTAATAGACGGTCTACTTTAAGCCAGGGACCGATACCGGTATTTAAAAAAAAACCCTGAATTAGTTCAATATTTTGGATTATTTTTTGCTCTTTACGTAGGACTGAATCATGTATTTAGGCAGCAACGTCGTATTATTAGATTGTCCCATTAAAAACGAAATAATGAACCGGTGACCGTAATAATACCGGTATTTTTCTATGGAGAAAATACCGGTATCCGATCCCTGCCTTAAGCACGCAATGAGGGCTATCGTTTTTGTGTTCACCAGTTGGCGCCACTGTCGAGTAAGGAGTAATTGTTATTGGTTATACGGGCATGAGAACGAAGTTTACATTTAAATCATATTTAATACCTGGATTTCTAACTGATAAAATAGTTAAAGTCAGAAATAATCACTTACGAGTCGTTAACAATTAGGGCCCGGTGAGGACAAATTAAGAAAATGTTAACTTTTGGAATGAGAATCACGCACACCTCTTTACTACTTACGGCAACATTACTTGGTTACACACCCATTCCGGAACTCGATTACCACATTTTTTTTTATACAACGCCAGTGCTCTCTCTTTTGACATACATTACAGTAATTCATGTATTTTTTAAAATTTCATATGCATCAATAACTTGCTCTGAATAATTAGATTCAATTTATGTAATATATAACTGACGATTCAAAAGTGCTTGTTGCTAGGCCTATTTGAATAAAGAATATTTTGAGTGTGAGTTTGAGTTTGAGTGGCAAGCAAGCGTACGGTCCACTTGATGGTAAGCGGCCACCGCAGCCTATAGACGCCCGCAACTCCAAAGGAGTCACGTACTCGTTGCCGACCCTTTATGAAATTTGAGAATTCACTGTGTTGACAGCAGAAGGCACAAATTTAGGTCCCTCGCTCTCAACACAGTGCATCCTCGGGAGCTCTGGCAACCTTGCTCACCTCCAGGAACACGACACTACATACTTGATATACATACTACACTATCTTATAATAAAATCTGTAAAGAGGTTGATATTTTTCGTTTAAGTCTGAACTCATTCAAAAATAGCGTTAAAGATTGTCTCATAGTTAAGTAATTTACTAATACATGATCTCATTAAATTTAATTCTTATAATTTGTTATTAGCATGTCATTAGAAAGTTGTGCTTGGTTATTATTGAAATGTAAATTTAACACTTGTCTTATTAAGCTATTGTATATGTCTGAAATAATTTACATTTTGTTACCTTGCCTAAATAAATAAATACTTGTATAGTAAATAATGTATTATGGCTGTGGTCTTCTGCAAGGCGGAGGTACTTCCCCAGTTGGGCTGCTCCAAATTCGAGCAAGATGACATTTTGCTGTGCCCTACCTCTCTGAAAGGGTAACGCCAAATACTCGCTTGGTACATACTTACTCCATTAAATTGTTCAAACTGCCATTGTTAGCAAGTCCCGCGCACGTTCCGTAGCTAATCGCGCCTCGGATCTGTTCGTTGCCTCATTGTTTCAACATCATCGGATCTTACAAAGACTTAATTACTTATTTGTTGTTTATAATAAGGTATAACGGAGTTTGAATGAGTAGAATCTCTTTAGATCTATATTTTGGTATTTGACTTTTAAAATGTATTAGAATTACGATTTGAAACGGGATGTTTACCATGTATATTTGTATTTTTGAGTTCCCGATATTTCGGCACTGTTGTAAGCGCCATTATCAAGGATTAACTGACGTGCTGCGAGTTATAGTTGTGGTCTACCCACACTCCATAGCGATCTACCCTCTTCCTGGTTCGCTTTTTTCCCACAGTGTCACCGTCACTACCACCGTCCGCCTTGTCACTTGAAACTCGATTACGGTCACGACACACCACACTCACAGTATCAATATGCGAGTTCTTTCCGGAAACAGTCTCTTTTCGATTAGTGAACTTTCGGATCATTGGACGCCAGACACTTGACAGTTGAAACCCATCTTCCCGGTTGAAATTCTTATGCCTTTGGATTTCAATGGCTTCCTTAACCAACCTAGGTATGTAATGGCGTTCTGTCGAGAGGATCTGAGGGTTGTGCAACTCAATCCAATGATTGATTTTTTAAAATGTAATTATACTTTTTAACCGACTTTAAGAAGGAAGCGATTCTCAATTCGGTTGTATTCTTTTTTAGGGTTCCTTACCAAAATGGTGAAAAAGGAACCCTTATGGTATCACTTTATCTGTCTGTCACATCACTAAATATCTCAAGAACTACTTATGCTAATGATTTGAAATTTGGAATAGTTATAAAGAAGGCTATTTTCTGTAAAAAATTACAGATAATAGTTGGTTCAAAATTTGAAAGTCTTGTGACTATGTCAATTAGTGGGGTGTCATATGAAAGGGCTTGAGTTGCACATTCTGAAACAATTTTATGTTTTGTTTCACAGATTCAGATTCAGATTCATTTATTTCAAGGTAAAAATTACAATATGAGTGTATGTCAAAATTACAAGAATTTCTATCATGATCGTCAATACTAAATAATATGTCGCATTAAGTCGTTTTTGTTTTATGAGGGAAAATGATAAAAAATAACTATAGTAAAAAAATACATCTGTGTACGGAACCCTCGGTCCGCGAGTCCGATATATACCGTAAACCGGGGTTACTTTTAAATTCAGGGGTGACTATTAAAATCTAATTTTAAAGCCGTATTTCTAGTTCTTATTTGGTTAACCTGGGTCTGTGTCATACCTAGGTATATTTCCTAACTATGTACTGAACTGAATCAAATTAGAAATACTTAGTGACGATTATATTAATGTTCTTAATCTATCAAAGTGGCCCCGTTTTTTCCTAAAGTCACCCCAGTTTACGGTATTCCAAATGCATATGATATGATAGGTTACCTATCGCAAATTCGAAATTTTTTATGCCGAATATTAAAAGTCCGAAAACGAAACGCCTTTTTTCGTTTTATATTTTTTTCATTTGTCCGAAGTTTCATTTTCTATATTTTCTATTAACAGATTTTTGTGTGGTCACAATTTTATTATCCAGCTGATTAATCTCCTTAAAATAAAATTATTTTAAGTAAACAGACTAACGAAAGAGTAGTCGAAAACAGTTAGCTATCATAACGAAACAGGTATATGTGATGCAGTGTCATTACGGAGTTGTCCGTTCAGCAAATGTCCCCATGACATTTCGTGGCGGCTGCAGAATTGATGAGCTACACAGCGCAGAGAGAATTCACCTTGGACGCGAACGAACGAAGCAAAAACATTATAACTTTTATTTTTAATGGTAAGTGAAGCCTGAAAACGAATGAACATGAATAAACTGTGGCTTTGTGATTCTGGCTAATTTCATAAAATATTTACCTTTTATTTTTCTCAGGCTATAATTTCCTTCTCAATATCGTTTATTTGTGTATTTATACTTGTCCTTAATAAATTATATGTGTATGTATGTTTTATATCTCTTGTCTTTTTTATACCTTGTTGTACAGGTTGCTGAATTTGTCTACCTCCGTTCATTTCTTCTCTCATTTGCTCAAAGGTTAACTGGAAGAGATCTCTTAAAGGGATAAGTTCGCCTTTGTACATACCATTTCTTTTTGTATTTGTAATCTTTGTTATTGTGTACAATAAAGAGTTTTACTACTACTACCACATCCATCCTTGTATGTACAAATCGAACGTAAAGAAAAAAGAAAGAGCTAAACGTAAAGATGAAAACATTTTGAGCTCGTCGGCTGTGAAACGGTTAACCACCGGTTAAGAGCGCTTTAATAAAATGTAACAGGTCCACTAGCGCCACTCGTAAATAATTGTGATTGTTTAAATTTAACGATAGATATCTAAAAAAGGGGGCCGCTACGTACTGTAGTTTGTATTTAAGTATGTTTTGAATCCATCAAACTAGTTATTACGTTGCTGGATTCGTCAATCTATGCGTCCAAAGTTAAAACGACCGTTTTAATTTTGAGCTTATAAAGAGACCAATTTAGCAACGTAAAAAATAGTTTGATGGATTCAAAAAGTACTTAAATACAAACTACAGTACGTAGCGGCCCCCTTTTTTAGTTATATATCATTAAATTTAAATAATTACAATTATTTACGAGTGGCGCTAGTGGACCTGTTACATTTTATTAAAGCGCTCTTAACAATGCAGCACACGGCGTCCAGGGCTGCTACCGCGAACGGCATTCGAAGTTTTCCCTCCCTGTCACACTTGCAAGTTTGCACATAAGTGCGGCAGAGAGGGAAAACTTCGTTTGTGGTTCGCGGTAGGCGGACCACGTCCTACCGCGCCGCGGCTGACATTCGTTGCCGAAGCCATATTGTTCGGTGGAATCAGAAATGAGCATTGAAAAATTCAAGTGTCGCTGGCTTACGAAAGCCACAGCTCTACATTACAAATGTATTTTTAATAAGTAGACTTGTATATTTGCAGGTTTTTGACTTAATAATTTCCTACGCAAAATATGCAATATGAATACGTTTGTTCTCAAGGACAATAAGATTTTATTATTATTTAAGTTTGATATCACTTTTACACGTCTTTCACAAAAACTTATACGTCATAAATACACATCTTACACATTATTCTTATCACACTTACGCGTCTTCGTAATTAAGTGCTTGTTCACATATTTTGAAATTTTCAATCAAGTGAGCCAGCGTGGGTATCCCTTGTGCTGACGAATCTTTCAATCATTACACTCTTTTAATTACGCCTTAGGGAGGCTCGTAGCGACACCTACCGCGAAGTTACTACAACTTCAGAAAAATTCAATTTTCAATTCAATTTCTCACTTCAATTGAAAATTGCAATTTCGTTAGCGCATTCGCTTAGCAAAATTTAAAGTCACATCTTTCGGTCGCTCATTGTTAAAATACCTCTGGTTTCCGTCTTCCTGTCTTGCATGTTACAAAACTATTTACTACCTAATTGTGTTACACACGATGTATTAGCTCGCGTGCTTCCCGTCGCACATCCTCGAGCTATTACTTGATTCTTTCACTAAACGTATCCATTACGTTCACGCTCAGTGAAGCCTCGAGCAAACGCGTGGCTGGCCCTTAGAGAATTATGCAAAGCAGATCTAACGTAATTTCACAGAGAAATGAGACATTCTGGATATAATAACATGAATAAATGTTTACATCAAGAAAGGAGTGATTGTAATTTCAGTATTTACATATTTATACGACTTTATACCGCATCACTACATAGTATAAAACAAAGTCACTTTCTCTGCCCCTATATCCCTATGTATGCTTAAATCTTTAAAACTACGCAACGGATTTTGATGCGGTTTTTTTTTTAATAGATAGAGTGATTTAAGAGGAAGGTTTATATGTATAATAACATCCATTAAATAGTGCACCCGTGCGAAGCCGGAGCGGGTCGTTAGTATTTATATAAAGAAAAAGGACACGGTATATCTAATTTCCACGCAAACTCTCCCATTTGGTGACTTTTTAGCCTAGTTGGTTAGTGACGCTGCCTTCGAAGCTGGAGGTATCAGATTCGAATCCTGGTCAGGGTATTTATTTATGTGATGAACAGAAATATTTGTTCTTAGGTGTTGGATGTTTTCCACCTATTCGAAGTATTATTTACCGTCGCTTAGTACCCATCCAAGCTTGTACAGATTTGCTTAGTTTGGGGCTAGGTCGATTTGTGTAAGATTGTCCACAAAATATTTATTTTATTGCACTTGGATGCATGTCCGGTTATACTATGTTTATGACTCAGTTTACGGCTCGTGTGTATAAATACATATAGTATAACCACTTCGACCAAGTCATACTCGTCACCCTCAGGTACAAGCCCACAACAAAGCCTCAATGTGTCTCGTCAATCAAAATCCGATGGACTTGCTTCAAGTACAATTAGTTTAGGTACCGTCCGGCGCCGCCGCCGGGCCGGGCCGGGCCGGGCCTGACGCCCCGGGCGGCTGTAATGCAATCTTGCACGTCAATGTCAGCCGAGACGGCGGCGGCGGTTGCCTTATTAGTCTTCGATGGATGCATATCCGCTTAACTTAAGAAAGTGCCTCTGTTGACATTTTTATTAATCGCATAAGAAAAATACAACGGGAGTAGTGGGAGTACCCTCGCTATCAAATATAAATGAAATAAAATAAAATAAATAAATATTATAGGACAATCTTACGCAAATCGAACTAGCCCCACAGTAAGCTCAAGAAGGCTTGTGTTATGAGTACTAGACGACGATATATTTAATAGATATAAATACTTAAATACATAGAAAACATCCAAGACTCAGAAACAAATATTCATGCTCATCACACAAATATTTGCCCTGACCGGGATTCGAACCCAAGACCGACAGCTTCATAGGCAGGTGCACTACCCACTAAAACCGCTCAGCTAAACCGGTCGTCAAATATATCTGTACTCCTCAAGGTGCTCAAAATATCTGCGCGTACACTCTAACTCCTTGACAGATGTTTAGATATTTGTGAACAGCTCCTTCGCTCAAATATAGGTGATGGCGACTGTACAACGTGCTATGTTGGTTATAGTATCCACTAAATGGTGCCTTATATTTCCGCTCAGCATGGGTATAAGTGTTTTAAATTTAAAGCAAACACAACTTGATCCGTCTAACCGGATATCGTTCAACACTTGTTTAGATAGCATAATTACTATTTGATCCTTTTTACAAGTCCAAGTTTTCTTCATAATACTTACTTCAAGTATTTCACAGGTTTTAATGAACTCTCACAGCTAAAGAATCTTTTACAATGTTTTTCATAAATATGAAAAGTCCTTCACCGGAGGAAGCTTTTAGTTTGACTAATGCACAGAGGAGCAGAGCCGGGTCTCGAGAAAGCTCTCAGATATTTTCAGAAGAAGCTTTGTCAGTTCTACTTGCTTTATTAAACTTAAAAAATGATGACTGGACATTAAAATAAATCGAAGCTCAATTTAAGGCCACGATAATAATTCAATGCGCTTCATAAACCAGAAAACTTAAGAGTCCTTATCAGTTGAAAAACGCTCATCTATTTAATTTAGTCCATTTTCTGTATGAATTGACACATATCTTGACATTTTCTCAATGTTATTATCTAGAATTGGACTATTGCGAGTTAATGTCATACATTCTAAATGTATTTTTTGGATTTTTCATTAAGAAATATCATTTCAAACACCACTCCAAATCGACCATTATCAAGCTAAAAACTGTTAATTACCCGCTTAACTTCACACATAATAAATACAAAAAATGGCTATGTTACTATCTAAAACGTTAATAAAATCATTGTATCCTTTAACGACTTTACCGGGATTATCTATATTTTTGTTAAAATTTGAAATATAAACATGTAAAAACTTGTAAGGTCTCTTAAAGCAATAATTTCGACAGGTTGATCTCCTTACAATTTCATGTGTCTTTTCCAAGCCTATCTATATCTGTTTTGATTCTCAACAAAGACGCATTTAAATCTGATCTGATCTGATTTCAGTGCTAAAAGTCCTACCCTGCTAGTACCTAATGAGACAACAAATTAGTACTTTTCGCCCGGAACGCTTCGAACATAGTATCTTAGACAGCTTACTGTAATAATTACAGGACTCTGTTCTAAGAAGATTAAATATTAGTAACTATGCATTTTTGAGGGTGTCCCCTTGTTTTGCAGATAGAAATTTCATAGAATTTTGTTTCGCAGAAAATGTTTCAAATAATATTTGGCCCTTGTATTTTTATTTCGACTATTATTGTTTCAATGACTATTTACTTGAATGAGACATATTTCACAGGAACACAATTCAATGAATGTTGTAATATCATTTTTTTATTTAACAAACTTATCAAACCGTAGAATTACGTTTGGTGTTTCATTGTTTCGCAGACAGAACCAACCCTACCTACCGAGACGTCCAACGGATCTAAACCGAGCGAAATGGTCCAAACCGTGTCCGTTCCCAAAGTAAAGTCCAACACAGGAGTAAAGTAATTCTATTATCGTGCCCGCGAGTTGGGGAGTTCCGAACTATCATGCTCAGTTCGCAACACAAACAGCGCCGAATATTTGCGCTCGCCCGAACCGGCTTGTTTTATATTTCCTTACATGTTTTCAGTTTGCCAATAGTTGCCGGTAGTTGCCAACAATTCGTGATGGAAACTAGATTAGTGGAAAGTTCCGGATCGGCTTGGAACCGTCGGTGGATTTGATTTTTGACCAGTTTGGTAACTAGTCCACTTTAACTCTAAAACTAATCGGTGTCGAAACGACATTGCTGAGCTGAAGTTTTTAATTTGCAGGTATTTAGTTGTCTTGACAGACCAGACTGATATATTTTTTATACAAACGCCTTAAGGGAGGCGTACAGCGACATCTACCAGAAGACTCATGCTTCATTAATGGCACTAACGTCTCAAATCATATTGAGAATCGTCAGGTACGATGCGCCATCATGCGGTTGATGAATTTGGAACGGGTAGCGATTGCACCTATAGCTCAGTTGGCTAGCGCGACTGGCCGCGAGTGCCGGGAGGTCGCAGGTTCGAATACTGCTCGGTGCCTAAATTTTTCAATTTTTCCTTCATTCTAAATTCAGACTGATATAATAATTGAAGTACTTTTGCTATCGGACCATATACTTTAAACAGAGTGACCTAATCTCAAAGTATCATAGTATAAAAAGTTCGGGGAAGTAAAATATCGTGGAGATACTTCCACACATCTGCGAAGAATTCACAGGTGTGGAACCCTCAAGCTGCACTGGGTCTGCCAGGAGCGTATTTTGAAATATGACGCCCCGGGCCAATAAGTTTCGCCGTCCCAGAAGCCAAGAAAGAACGATATAAATAAAAAAAATACAAAAAAATATATTAACGTCTAAATTTTTGGGGTTGTACAAATTGTTTAAAAAGTTTCATGAGGGGACTATGCCGCCCCTGGCGCATTGACGCCCCGGGCCATGGCCCGGATGGCCCTAGGGTCAATACGCCCCTGGTCCGCGTGGAGACTACTGCCTATACCTATTAGTCCATAAGAGGAGAGACCTGAGGTAGGCACGTGTGCTAGTGATGATGAAAATTCAATAATGGATATATTCGTACACACGCGTCATCATACAAATGCCCTTATCCATTAACTCCTGCCATTACACTGACGTGATGGGATAAACAAGTGCTTATTCTCTACAGCTTAGTTTTTATACATTGAATTAAAAACTGCAACACTCTAAGCTGCAGTTAATAAGCCATTGTTTGCCATTCATACTCTTCACAGCCTGTTTCATCTCACCTCACTGGTCCAGTTTAACTTGGCCCCAAGATTTGTAAAAACTGACCGTGACCGGAGGTCAGACGTATATTGGTTCCACTGCGGCGAGGAAGGCTTTGTGACGGCCCCTGCGGGCTGTATCCGACGCGTCATTAGGAAGCCGTCAAAAGCGCAACTTTCATTTTTCCAACAGTCTTAAAGTATTAGCTACAGGCTGTGTGCAGACTGCTCACTGTCGATATATATTCACAGTAGGTGTATATGGCTTGACGGATCCGCCGTTTTTTATATATAATCTCCGCAAGTAGCAAGTGTAAGTACACACCGCATATTATAGATGTTTCATCAAATTTTGTACTCTACCAAAAACCAAGCAAATCCATAAAATACCTCAAGCAAAACGCGATCATAACTCGCAATAAACGGCAGCGTTCCTCTGCTATCATTAAAACCACATTTTCCTAGATTCAACAGCGGCTCTATGTGGCATCGCGCCGTCTTTGATATGCCTCTTGACGCCGCCCACGCCTGACGGCCACGCTTCACGGCGCGCGCCGCGTCACGCCTCACAGATCACGCTCGAGTCTGAGAGCCCTCCTGCATCGCTGTCAAAGTGCTGTAATAATTTTCCGAGCGCTTTCGTTTGCATCAAATGTGGCTAGGCTATGAGGCTTCGAAAACGGTGAGAAGACTGCGCAATAAAACCGTAAGATAAGTATAAAATATTTATCCCGGTAATTAATCAGTATTGTTTATTACATATTACAATACAGTATTGCTGCTGTAATGATATAGCCCAAACAAGTTTTGTCTAGTTTAGTGGAAAGAAGGAACCACTTAGGTATTGCTTTAAGTAGCCATATCACCAAATATTAAGCTCCGTTCCGTAAGTGAGTCAGCATCCCTAAAGTTTAAGAACCATTCGCTCTAAGACTCTAAGCTAACATCAAGGAATCCTCAAGACAATAAAGAGTGTCTAGAGTTGAAAGCGTCCATTGGCTACGGTGTCTAATATAGCCAAAAATCATACAATGGTCTGCGGATCCAATATAACAATGGTTTTAGAGCGCTATTGGGGTTGCCACGCTTTTGCAGCGCGTCTACGATGTTTGCTGAAGCTCGCACGGATGGCTTCCACGCCATCCGGCGACAGAAAATAGCGTCACTATTGAGCAGACTGCGGGGCAGCAACAATGGCGTTCTCAGAATGATTGCCGGGAGTTTCGAGTGCCCGATACTATTTGATTTGATCAAAATTGTCAAATCGAACTTAGAATTTATTTTTTAAATGTATTGAATCAAAATTAATTAAATAATTATTTACTAACTTTAACTATAAGCCACATGTACCTACTAACGAAATTGGATCACTGTTATCTGTAAATAAATACAATTTGAATTTGAATTAGAATTTAAAAATTTGGTGTCTGCTCACCATAAGGCAGGTCGTTAGTTTGTCTGTTTTAAAAAAAAGTATAACTAGAGCGAGTGCATGGTTAAAACGGATTTCTGTGAATCGAGCATTTCAACGCTTTGCACTGGAAACCTGCTCGCGTGCTCACAGACGAATGTCAACCTTATTCCTGTGCACGAGTCTTATCTTCGGTCGGTAACAGTGGTTTCCATTTATTAATGTAAAGTAATTTAATATTTCACAATTCATTAGTCCCCGGTGCGGGCGTTGGATTATTACGGATGTGCACCGTCTCTGCTGAGTGGAAATTTCTATACAATTGTTTTGACGAGAGAGTGAAGACAATATTGTTATTGTTACTAATACATACCTACTGAAAAGTGGGACTAGGTATAAAATAAAATATTAAAAGCAAAATAATGAGATATAAAATAAATAATGAATATTTGTGGACAATCTTAAACAAATCGCCCTAGTCCCAAACTAAGCAAAGCTTGTGGGTACTAGGCGACGATATACATACTTATATAGATAAATACATAGAAAATATCCAAGACGGGAAAAATTCGTGCTCACACAAATACATGCACAAATAATTCAATGTAAGTATGCGAATGAGGTGTGACGAAATAGATGGATTAATAGAGAGCTCGCTAAAGTATCATCGCTAGCGAGTGTCGCTGAAGTGTTTGTTATGGGTATGTGTGAAGTGTTTTATAAAAACCAATGACAAAATGTCTATTGTAGAATTTGTAGATGTTACGAACTATTAATGTATAGTTTTGTTAACATTTAAAGTCATGTCTTAAATCGTACAAAATTAGTTTTATATTATTATTATTTATCCTGTCATATATGGTGGTAGGTACAAAATATGTGCTCTATGTTTCGCCGTCAGGCATACAAATTCATTTTTAAATTACATAATATTAAAGTTTTATATTGTCAACATTCTCATATTCCAAATAAATTAAATTAGCAGCTGTCATTGCAGCAACGTTTACTCGTGTCCAAATGACCAGAACTACCCTCGTGACAGCAAGTAGTGTCATTACACACAAAATATGACATGAGATGCGTCCGATATTGCCTCTAAATCATTTTTGCGCAATAAAACTCATGTTATTACGATAAATGGCATGCAGGAGTTATCGGACGAGTGAAAGTCGACACGAAAAATTGTTAAAACCGTAAAAATGTCCACGATTTCCACAATAACATAATTTTATGACATGTTCCCGCAAAACCATTTTTAATTCAAATTTATTCACATATGTTTACAGTCATGTACAAGATCAATTTGAGGTGAATAGTACATTGCTATGTCATTCTATCGTATTAAACACTGAACTTATACATTTCATATATTTGTATTAAAATTCAAGTAAAATACATATTGCGTTTGATTGATACAGATATACTTTTTTCTCAAACATGCAACGAAATATTGTCGTTGTGTTCGTTATAACAAGCTGCGAAGTATCACGTTTCGGGTGCGACGCTTTTTTTTTTGAACCAGACTGTGGCTTTATAGGCCGGGCCCAATAAAGCGATAGGAGTGCGCGGTTGGAGAGTAGCCTGGGGAAAATCCAGGGGAAAACCTCCGACACGACAACGCGTGTGGTTTGGAACACTGGAATACTCTTAAGAGTTTGCGCTCCAGTGAGATTGGTTGAGCGGTTTCAACCGAATCTGAGGTGTGAGTGGAATCGAGCTACTGGGAGTTTTGTCGCTGGTTCACTAAACCTAGCCTAGCTGAGAAGAGTCCAGCAAGAAACTCAGCTAGGCCCGACCTGGGTCGGACTGACGGGTGCGACGCAACGAGCGGCCCATAATGGGCCAAGCCGCCTCGTGGGAAACCAGTTCTGTCAAGCTGGTCTAACTTGACAGACATTTAGATGTATTAACTGTTTGAGTAATGATTGCGAAGGATAATACATGTTGAGATTAAACATGTTGGTATTTCATGCGATAACCTAGGCCGGCGAAGTGATCGTCTTTTGTTTCCGGGGCGCGCCCTACCGCCCACTCCCGCGCCGGCTCGCCCCGAAAACAAAACACGGCGCCGGCCACCCGCTGCCGCAGCAGATATTTTTATTGCTGAGTTCTTAGAATTTCATTTCGGGTTTTCTTATAATTTTAAAATTTCATTGCATTTTTTGAGAAGAACACTATACAGGCCTCGGCGCGAACACGAATTGTCGGCCTCGTGTCTCTAGATGGCCGAGTTAACGAGGCTATCTATAACTACTCGGCCGGCAATCACCTATTTCGCGGCCTCTGCAGTAATGAACTATTAATGTTTTACTTACATAATTAATTACTTTTTTAGTGTATTTATGCACATAACAATGACGAGCGACAGCGTGGAACAGTGACCCACTTCAAGAGTTCCTCGCATCTGTCGTTCCAAAACTATTTTCCTGAGCCGCATGTTTGGCTCACTATTGTCCAGTTTTGGCCACAAGGGAGACAATAGTGTTGAAATCCACAAACAGACGTTTTCCTCCACAAATGAAACGTGGTGGTGATTTTTGTGTCGTTTCCTTCATCTGTTCTGGTTTGCGAGTGTGTTTTTGAAAAAAATAGGTCACACCTTAGTTTTAGTGAAAAGTCTAAATACAGAGATTTCTATCTATTTTAAAAAATCGTATTTGGTTGGTTAAGGCTCGGTTTTATAAAAATTCGTTAGACCTTATGGGTCCTTATCAGTTAAAAAACGTTCATCTATTTACACGATTTTCTGATTGAATTGACACGTAGGTATCTTGACATTTTCTCGATGTTACTATCTAGAACAGGACTATTGCGACCTAATGTCATAAATTTTAGATGTATTTTTGCATTTTTCATTAAGAAATATCGTTTCAAACATCACTCCAAATTGACCATTTTCAAGCTAAAAACCGTTTTTTTTTCGCTTGAATTCTAATACACACAATACAATCAAAAAATGGCTATGTTACTATCTAAAACTTTAATAAAATCATCATATCCTTTAATTACTTTATTGTGTTTATCAATACTTTTGTCATAATTTGAAATCATAACATTTTAAACCTTATAAGGCCTTTTATGCCGATTTGTTATGTCAAAAAATGTACCGAGTTACTGAAATTTGATCTGACATTTGGTCTAACGGATCTTTATAAAACCCGGCCTAGTAAGTACATTTTTATTCTGGTTAAATTGTGCATTTGCGCAATAATCTTTCGCAAAAAGACTCATACATGTAAGCGAAGTAAGTGCCTATGTTTAAAACCCGCGGGATGTAACGGCCCACGTGCGGTGAATAAGCTAGCAGCTCTCCTAGATTAATGAAACCCACTTCATTGATGGAACTTGTCGAACGGCGGTCGCTCGCGGGAGCGCGCACGCAGGCCGCATGCCGAGAGCTCTGGCGGTTCTCCAATATTAAAAAAGCTCATAAAATACATTCACTCACCAATCTTACAGACCACCACCAATCTTGACGACCGGTTTAGCCTAGTGGGTAGTGCATCTGCCTGTGAAGCTGACGGTCCTGGGTTCGAATCCCGGTCAGAGCAAATATTTGTGTGATGAACATGAATATTTGTTTCTGAGTCTTGGAGGTTTTCTATGTATTTAGGTATTTATATCTATTAAATATATCGTCGTCTAGTACCCATAACACAAGCCTTCTTGAGCTTACTGTGGGGCTAGTTCGATTTGTGTAAGATTGTCCTCTAATATTTATTTATTTATTATTTAATCTTCCATTCATTCGGTCAGTGACAAATATTGGAACTTCTGATAATTTGCTTTAATATGATATCAAAGTCAATACACATTCACTATATTAAATCAAATTAAAAATAAGCAAGGATTAGGTAAAGTCACCACAGAATCCTGGAAATGGCAGCTAACAGATTTAACTGCACATTATTTCTACACTAGATTGGGCAAGTCAAATCTGTGGCTGTGCCTAACCATGTCTTCGAACCTGAGTATAAGTTATAATATTACTAACATAAATTATGGGTCGATAAGGACCTGAAATTAAAGGTTTCATTTCATTAATAAAATTTTAAAAATACACGTCAATGATATATAAACAAGTAATGTTCATTTATAAGGTTCCATTATAATACTTAGTAGTAGAGGTATATGAAATGAGGTTATCGTAATCCTAATATCCAAATAATATTATAAAGGTGAAAGTTTGTGCCGATGGATGGATGTAAGTTCTCTCAATAACTACTGGCTCATTCTACTTTGACATGACCAGTTTTCTATTACAAAAAATCTGTGATATATATACAATTCATTTATGCATAAACAATAATACATGTGTTTGAACATTAAATACAAATTATTTAATTAATAAAGCTACGTTTTATATTACGATTAAATATAATATAGGAACCAAAACAAAACAAGATCTTAATAACTACCTAAACCTAACCTAAATGGCATGGGTCACCCAAGTCGCTGCCACTGGGCAGAGTTCCCATGAGGCTGGCCGCGTTGCCTCGCTGAATGGCAATGCCAATTCGCTACGCGAGGAAAAAGCCAGCCCTACGGTCACCTGAGGACCGGATAAGCAAATAACTTAACTTTTGAAAAGTGTAATTGCTTCCGATCCCCACGGACCCAGAGTCTCCACAGCAAACGCCGCAAATATGTAACTATCGCCAAGAGTTGCATATTTGCGGCGCTTTGATTCAGCCACGGCGGCCGCTCCACCGGCCCTCAAAGACGTCGTGCCCAAGTGGGACGGCGCTAGAGTGTCCACGCATGTGGCATCTAAGATCAACGGTCATCCCTGTTGCCAGGGCACGAGAGTCTACCCGTCGGGTCTCTTGCTGTCGTCACTCGGGGCCAATAAATAAATAAATAAATATTAGAGGACAATCTTACACAAATCGAACTAGCCCCACAGTAAGCTCAAGAAGGCTTGTGTTATGGGTACTAGACGACGATATATTTAATAGATATAAATACTTAAATACATAGAAAACATCCAAGACTCACAAACAAATATTCATGCTCATCATACAAATATTTTCCCTGACCGGGATCCGAACCCAGGACCGTCAGCTTCACAGGCAGGTGCACTACCCACTAGGCTAAACCGGTCGTCATATTGTGTGTGTTGGTCGTATTGTGGAACCTCGTCGTTGCCACTGTGGCTCAACTGAAGACAGGACCGGTCACACGGCCTCGTCTGCGCAAAAAGCGCTGGCCGCATGTCCCGCCACTCCTGCCTCAACGACAGCATCCGTCGGGCTCTGGCCAGCGTCAGTGCACCGGCCACTTTAGAGCCAAACGGCCTTGCACATGATATATATTGATTTCATCATCATCATCATCATTTCAGCCGAAAGACGTCCACTGCTGAACATAGGCCTCCCCCAATTTATTTACCCTTGGGGGGGATTTGCCATAGTCGCCACGCTTGGCAAGCGGGTTGGCGACCGCAGTTTGATGGTGGGATATATTGATTTAGTGTACAAAAATAGGATTTCAAAATAGTACCTGAACCTAATAAGAGGAATTGATAGGTAAAAATACTTCAATATTAACATATTGCTGTAAAAGGCGGGTAACACAGTGGTAAAAACCATTTTTTCATACAAATGGTGAGACATCCAAGAGTTACTCGATTTATGGATATTAGCTGATGTGGTTCGTCAATTACCAAAACTATCGGAAGTGATACTGCAATTAAACCCCTTTCTAAATAACAATAAAAAATATGAAGTGATGTCCAAGTATTCCAAAATCTGCATTTTAAAAAGGTGTCTGATAATTATATACATGAAAAATTAGAATGGCCCTACTAATTTGGTATCTATGAAACGTTCCAGTATTATATATAGCTTAGACATCAGATTAATACATAGGCTATAATTTATTTCAAAATTCATCCCTTTAGAGTGTAAAAAAGGGGGTTGATGTTTGTATCGAAAACGTTTAATATCCGAAGTGAGGGACTATAAAAACTGGACTATACCCGTGCAAAGCTCGGGCGTGTCGCTAGCTATTAATATTTTTCAGTATGTCAGATTAAAAAATTACACTAAAAGAATTAAATTTCGTAAAATACTATAGAATTCACTTGTGATACTATTATATGTCTGGGAGCGACTAAACTGAAACTAAATGAGAGATTTATTTCTCTTATGTATTATTTTTTCTTTTGCAGTCATATTTAATTATTTTTCTTTTGGTTATTATTTAGTGTATGGCGGTCCGTGAGTCACCGACTACTGTACGGTACTGGCTGAAAATCAGCGCTGTAGGTGTCTGACACCTCAGCATAATGCTGAGCCAGTGTCCGTTTCACTGCCGCGGGGACACACATGTTGTGGTTTGTTTTCTTCTGTTGTTGTTTTTTTTTTAATATGTGTGTCTTCTGTGTCTGTGAATAAATGTTTCTTTCTTTCTTTTTCTTTCTTTCAGATGCGCCAGCCGTCGTGGCGGGGGCGCTTCGCGTGAGGAGATTTTGAGCGCGACACCTCGCTTCTAACGCACAGTTATAGTTAGGCTGGCTAGCCCTACGTATTAACAAGCGTTTAGACTAACTGCAGCTACAATTTTAGTAAGCAGTCGTCGCGTAATTTAGCTCAAATAAATCCACGTAAGTGTTATTATGATTTATTTGACGCAGCAAACGGGCACATCCCTCGTAATAAACTTCAGCCACAAACGTTAGGTTGTCACCCACAGGCACCCGCACCCTCGGCGCCGACTCGCGCAAACAACTCTCGCAAATATTTGCGACGTTTACTACCCGCTGGCCCGATTTATAGTTTTCGTCGACGATAAATAAATCTAGCCACACTGAATAATTTACGACGGGCGCGCTCTACAGAGGACCTACTCCGAACTTCGTATCTTGCCGATCCTTTCACTCTCGTGTTATACACTATATGGGTGAAAGGGACGGTACGATACGAAGTTCTGATTTCGAAGTAGTAATAGCCCCTCAGGCCTAGAGGAAGGCGGTAGAACTCATAAAACCTGTACGACGTTACTGCGTTCTAATTTTGGGTCGGATTCGTTAGTTTCTGTGGTCAAATCGAACAGTAAAACTTTAAAATGGCTCGTAATTTAGCAGTTCACGTGACGGTCGGCGGTTGTTTGTTAACCCCAGCCACAGCTCCGGTATTGGAAATTGCTTTGTTAGGTATGGGTGAAATATAACACCCTATTGGCAACTGAACAAGATGAATCATAAACTATAGTCAGTCATCACTATTAGGTATTCAATCAAAATCAAAAAATCAAAATCAAACATTTATTCTGCAAATAGGCCACAAGGGCACTTTTACATGTCAAAATATTAATTTACAATTTAAGAAAGTCTGACTATTATAAGTAATACATTTTTCATGTCAAAATATTAATTTACAGTTCAAAAAGGAATAATAATTTCGAGTTTACAATTATAACAAAATTAATGTCATACAGTGAAGATAAACTTGCAAATAAGTCCGGAACTGCCTATAATGAACAGAGTTGCAAATTTACTTCAGCTGTACAGTCGCCATCAGATATATCGGAGCGAACAAGGTTCTCACAAATAAGAAGACATAAGACATAAGACATAAGAAGTTTATTCGTACATAAAAGTTTACAGGTATAGTTGAACATATCATCATTTATAAGTAATGTACAGAGTGGATTTTTCGTTATGCGGAAATATCTGAACACGACTCTATGGCCAAGGCGTTAAAGTGCATGTTCAGATATTTTTGAGCACCCTGAAGAGTACAGATATATTTGATGGCGACTGTACATTAAAATAAATAGTATAAGAGTAAGACGTTGTCAATTGTCACATGTATGACATATAGATGAAAAAGTTTTTTGACATACAAAGTCAAAAGTCAAAGTCTCCAACGACTTGTGATTTGGTTGTTTGTGGTGTCCGGTCTGTTCATGCTTGCTAGGACATAGTGACTACGTTAATACTAGTGTCTTTTTATAGGGGATTGACGAGAGACATCATCCTGTTGTGGATTCGTTTTTATTATCAGTGACTTAGAGACCATATACATCTCTAACAATATTAAATTAATTTTAATTTTGACGCTCAGAGACCATGTACATCTCTGGGATAATATATTAATTTCACTCCTTGTTTAATCTTGAGACCTTATACATCTCTAACTTAATATTTGTAATAGATAACTTTGCAAGTTTATCTTCACAGTATGACATTAATTTTGTTATAATTGTTAAACTCGAAATTATTATTCCTTCTTGAACTGTAAATTAATATTTTGACATGAAAAATGTATTACTTATTATAGTCAGACTTTCTTAAATTGTAATTAATATTTTGACATGTAAAAGTGCCCTTGTGGCCTATTTGCAGAATAAATGTTTGTATTTGTATTTGTATTTGTTGAATACTATATATATTTATTTATGTATATTAATCTAAATACGTATATATTTATAATATGTATTTATTATATGTTTGGTTGTTATATATTTATTTAGTTCTGGTTTTAGCTATAAGTTTCCTTATTGACAAGTTTTAGTACACTGTGTAAGTTTGTCTATCTCATTCTCCCACTCTACACTCAATCCCTCAAAGGTTAGCTGGAAGAGATGCCTCATAGGGATAAGTTCGCCTTTGTACTCTAATCTTATGTAACATGTATATTGTTTTAACCTGTTATTGTGTACAATAAAGTGCTTACATACATACATACAAAGTTTTTATTTGCGAGAATTATGGTACATAAGAGGTGACAAAATATACATTCATTAAATATAGAACTGCACAATTCACCATTACAATGGCAAGCAAATTAATATTTATAATTTTAAAGAAAATTAATTTATATAATAATGTCACTCTACATAAGAAAAAAAAACAGTGTCAATTATTTCTAGTTATGTTTTTATGGTCATGTCAAAAAATTCCTTAATTCTATAAAAACATTTATCCTGATACCTAAGGCCTATCAAATTTCTGCAAAAGAATTGTTTGGATATTAGTATTAACAATATCATTAAATTTAATTAACTAAGCAGCGATATATGTAATTGAATTAGACCTCATCCATTCGAATCTACTTTTCGTTATCAATATTTTCAACTCCTGATCACCGATAAAAAATCACCGCATATAAATAAATAAATAAATATTAGAGGACACAAATCGAACTAGCCCCACAGTAAGCTCAAGAAGGCTTGTGTTATGGATACTAGACGACGATATATTTAATAGATATAAATACTTAAATACATGGAAAACATCCAAGGCTCAGAAAAAAAATATTCATGCTCATCACACAAATATTTGCCCTGACCGGGATTCGAACCCAGGACCGTCAGCTTCACAGGCAGGTGCACTACCCACTAGGCTAAACCGGTCGTCACATAGGTACATATATGTACTAAACTAGCTTTTGCCCGCGACTTCATCTCCGTAAACTTTCACTCTCTATTCCATCTCTTCGAATAATGATTTTCGATTTTTGGGATAAAAACTATTATTTATGTTAATCCAGGCTATAAAGTCTTTGTATACCAAGTTTCATCATAATCCGGTCAGCCGTTTTTGCGGGTTACCTATCGCAAATTCGAAATTTTTTATGCCGAATATTAAAAGTCCGAAAACGAAACGCCTTTTTTCGTTTTACATTTCTTTCATTTGTCCGAAGTTTCATTTTCTATATTTTCTATTGACGGTTTTTGTATGGTCTCAATTTTATTATCCAGCTGATTTAAAATCACAATGATTATAATTCCGTACATTCATTTGCCAAATTTTTATTTGTCCGTAGGGTTAAAATACCGTAACGTCATTATCCAGATATTTCTAAAGATAACAAAGTTCATTTCATAAAAAAAAGTTCATTGTTCATTGAGTAATTAACATCCATCATCTAAGCTTTCGCGCTTAATATTAGTAGGATTTATTCGATTTCAACCATTTTTTAAGCCAAAAGCTACATTTGAGAGCTCAACACCGATGCTTTTCGTCAGCGGTACAACTCAATTTCGCTTCCCAAATGAGTCCACACTGGCCGGCTGACCAATGCTGGACATTCTCATAACTATAACAACCTAAACGCCAGCCTGTCCACAGTAATCGTAGCCTTTTAAACTTACGAAGCTGAAATCAACTTGTTTCCAAAAGAGCTTAAACGCCATGCTATGTCGCATTACATATGACTTTTCTGTTCAGTGGAGGAAATGTTTGTCCGTGATGTGGACTCGGGCCGGCCGGGCTAACGAGAGCAGTAATTGGCTGCGGACGGACTGTTTTTTAAAACAATACGGATGATAGTTAATAGGACAGCTGACGACAGCTCATTAAGTGATGGGGGGGAGGGGGGGAACAGTTCGCAGTTCCTGTGGATATCTACTCTGTTTTAAAGTGTAGAAAAATGTCGCTGCGATACTCGTGACGAGAATGGAGAGCGCCGAACTATGTTAAATTAAATGTTGACAATACCAGAAGTTTGCTTGAGAAGACAAGTGAGTATTGGAATAGAATCAGAATCAGAATATATTTTATTGCCTCAAATTAATATAAATAGATAGATAGATACGAACTCTTTACAGACTAAACATAAACAGTAATATTTAATATCTACAGTTAAAATTGAAAACAAAACATTGGTTGGGCAAAGGGTTCCAGTTTCAGCTTGTGCCAAGCACAGGGCCTGACGCTGGTTTTCAGAAAGGACCCTAGAGAGATCGGTCGGTCGATCACTGGTTAACAAATTACCTAACCTATTAAATTAATTATTGGTTAATAGAATATAATTGTTTCATTTGCTAGAATACTTAAGATTATGTGCTAGAATACTTAAGATTGTATGTATTATCTTATCAATAAATCTTGACAATGATGGATCTGAGCCATTGCTCAGGTTGTCATTCACGAGGATTCCCTACTCCAGTCTAACTAAAAGAATATAAACTGATTATGTAACGACATTCTCGCTCCTACTCGCGGTAACCAAACGTGTAAGAAAGAACGGGAGGCAAGTTACCAATGCAATTGACGTTCCAGCATTATAAGAATAGCTCGGAGACACGATTGCGGACCGCGGCTTTTACACGCAATTTGATACGGGAATCGTCTTGATTCATGCTCAAGTTATCATCAGCCCACTGGACACGGGGCCTCTACCGTAACATCAGTGTATGCAATGCAATAAGTCTCAGTCCGTTAGTTAGGAAGGCTGTCGACTACGTTCCCATCCCTCCCCCCTCTGTCGTTTCTCGGCGATCACTGATTAGGGGCCGCACGGTCCAGCGTCCTAGGCACACACTCACGGACCCGGACGACGTAATCACAGCGTCTATCGAAAGATGGAACGCTGCGCTTGCGGCGTCCAACTCTGACACGACGCGTACACTTAGGCATTTCCGCCGGCGGGGACGTCCACCGCGCGATAGCGACAACAGTGACAGATATAGTCCCTATTCGTCCCGGTACCGCCGCACACCGGGTAGAGTCAGTCCGACCCAGGTCGGGCCTAGCTGAGTTTCTTGCTGGACTCTTCTCAGCTAGGCTAGGTTTAGTGAACCAGCGACAAAACTCCCAGTAGCTCGATTCCACTCACACCTCAGATTCGGTTGAAACCGCTCAACCAATCTCACTGGAGCGCAAACTCTTAGAGTTTTCCAGTGTTCCAAACCACACGCGTGGTTGTGCCGGAGGTTTTCCCCTGGATTTTCCCCAGGCTGCTCTCCAACCGCGCACTCCTATCGCTTTATTGGGCCCGGCCTATAAAGCCACAGTCAGGTTAAAAAAAAAAAAGTCTCAGTATAACACATTTTGGCTCTATAAGCTTATAGAGCAAAAAGGTATAGCCTAGCACCTTCTATCGAGTGATATCAGAAAGTGACATATGCTTTATCTTGTCGTTCTTGATTTTGTACAACATGTTTTATGAATAAATTATTATTATTATTTGTTTATCACGCTATCGCACGCGACCATCATAGAGCCCAAGGCCGCGGCTGCGCGCGCGACACCCAGCCTCCATGCCACGTCTCGCACCAACGTTTTTCGAGATACGATCTCTCTCTAGGCTAGCACAACTTGCTGCCAAGTCGTAACGCGCAGCGATTCCTGTCTCGCTCGTACCTACTGTGTGGGGTCGAAAGAGGAGTATAGATTTTCCTCTGTTCCGTTGTGTTAGCTCTGCAGGTACGTACAACCAGATGCCAAGTCTCGTCTCGCGCGACTGAGCGGCTCCTCTCTTACTCACACTGTGGGAATTAGAAAGGGAAGGGTAATTATTTTGTTTTTCATCTCGACATCAGAGGTTTTTAGGGTTCCGTAGTAAACAAGGAACCCTTATAGTTTCGCCATGTCCATCCGTCCATCCGCAATTTGGCTCAGTAACCGTTAGTAGGAGAAAACTGTAATTTTTCATGAGCATAATGTATACGTAATTGAAATATATGAATTACGTAAATAGTACAATAAAATCTTGAATAAAACATTTTTTTAGGGTACCTACCCTACACGTAACGTAGGGGTGCATTTTTTTTCTTCCTAACCCCATCGTGTGCGGTATCTTTAGATAGCTCGTTCAAAAATATTAATGGGGTTTCTATAACCATTTTTAGATGAATGTTTGCGATTTGTAGATATAATTTCATTTCATTTCATTTATTACACAATACAAGACTTCGTTATAAATTACATTTATGTCAATTTATAAGAATCTCTATTGTGGTCGTCATATATTGAATAGAATAATAACACATAATAAAACAATTAAGACAAAAGAAAAACAAACATAAATTAAATAAAAATAACATTTCAAGTTTCACCCACGGGGATCGTCATACTATTACTAATGTAGACATTGATAACAATATAATAATGGATAAAATACGAAATTACCTACCTATTTATCTAAATAAATACTTACAATGTCAAAAATCTCAAAAATACTTAATATCAAATAGAATGTCACAATAAAACATTACGAAGTTAATTTACAAAATTCATTTACAGAATATAATGGAATTAAAAGGAAAACTGTCACGAGGAAGTAGACGTTGCTAGTTAATGATTAATATGAACTTAAGACATCATGTACTTAGAAAAGTAAACTTTCGTACAATTTCTATTGATAACTTAGATAATGTTATTAGTTGTGTCAAAAACATAGAAAATATAGGATTGTCCTCCCTATATATTTATGTACTTAGTGTATTTATCTATAAAAATAGGTCCAACTATTCTTGTAAGGGCAAAAACAAGTTACGAGTTCTACGAAATAATATGGAGATTGTCTTACCTAAATGTAATAACTATGTTCAATTTAAAAGAAGTGTGGAGTACAATGGAATAAAAGAATGTAGTAATTTTAATGAATTTACAAATAAATTGAAATCTTATTTATTGACAAGACCATTTTATACACTAAGGGAATATTTTGAAAACATGCTTGATTGACTAGATACCTACTTTTTTCTTTTTCTTTTTATGTATATCCAAAGTGCAATTTAAATGTGAATGTAAATTTTATCGATACTGAATTATTGTAATTGTTTTAATCTTAATAATTTTGCATGCCAGCTGTGGCGGAACATGCATTCATGAAAATGTAATACCACTGACGTGACTACTGTACCATCTGTGTATGTTTTTGCAAAATAAATGATTATAATTATGATTATGTGAACTTTTAAGCCCGGATAACGTTGGTTGCCCAATTACGGAACTCTACATTGCCCGTGGCCCGACACGCACTTGGCCTATTTTTCAATTTTAGTAATGGAATTGTTAGCAGCGAAGTGTTGGCCCTGGCGCACCGCTCGGCGGCGGCCATTCATCATGCTCGCCGCGCCGCACCACCACCGGCAGGGCGGGACCAGGTGAATAATTCACACCCTAGTTATCTATATGGCACTTCCATTTCATACGACAATGTTTCATCCGAATTTCCCCGTGTTTTTTTGAAGGTGTGAAATTATTTGAGTTCGATATAGGGGATGTCAGCGGATCGATCGGCAGGGAATGGTCGAATATTTTTGCCCATGAATTTGAATTTGGTTATACGTAATACCAAATTCAAGCGAGGCTTTAATGTGCATGTGAGAATGGTTTATGGGTTTGGATAGAAGTGTACCAAAATCAAAATAGAAACATTTATTCTGCAAATAGGCCTCAAGGGCACTTTTACAAGTCAAAATCTATCTAGGTACATCAAATAAAAATAATACAATAATCAAAGTATCATTAATAAAATGTAGTGTTACATGTCAAAAATAAGACTAAGAAACTAATAACAATTGAGATTTGTTAGAGATATATAAGGTCTCTAAGCGTCATGATAAAAGGTAATAAAGTAGGTACACATACCAAATAAAACATCGCTAATTATGTCTGAAATCAAGTTAACTAGAAGTAAAATTTGATCTACGGTAAAGGCTATGATCGTGAAGATACCTACATGCATTTTTCCCGCAACACTCACGACAATTTCAGTTTTTTTTATAGTTTCGTACCTTTTTGTACCAAATGGGTACAAAAGGGAAATAAATAAATATCGCTCAAGACCCATGTTACCAAATCTAAAACGCAAGAGTATCCTTTGACTCTCGTTTGTCCGTCTGTCATATCGCTAAATATTTATGGGTTGGTATACGCTCTGTTGCTCTAAAGCTAAATATTTGATAATGCTGAAGTTCTTTTTATCATTAAAATAGACAGTTATTTCTCATAAACCACTTGAAGGAGGAGCTGCGAGTGAATAATTCAGCCGACATCGTTGTTATTATGCAGCGCGCCGCCTGCAGACGCTCATGGAGCCACAAGTCTCAGAACAAGGCTGCGACCAGTGTAACTGGAACCGCCTTTTTTATAATTATTGATGGTAGAAGATGACCCAATGTAGCCAAGCCGCCGACTTTTGAAGCCTGTACGGTTTCATCACCGTACATTTCTTTATGCTTACTTGCGACGTACTTTGAGTCGCGTGGCAGCGAACATTAGTAATATGTTAAGTTATAAAGGACAGACAGTGCATTACAAAATGGTGAACTATACGCATCTAGAGAAAGAGCAACCAACTATTAACTTTACTGTATCTTTACGTTATTTTAATATACTTCTACAAACTTCAACGATCTTTCACCGCACTCCATCAACTACCCGTAACTACAAGTCAAGTGTAGCTGCTAACTGGCCGCTACAAAGCTTCTGGAAGCCTCCATTGTCAACGTTGCCAGCTTGCTATTATCAGGCAGACCATAAGCGTGCGTGGCAGGAACAGTGTTGCCAGATGGTTACATTTCTTACATTTTTCGTAATTTTTTGACCGGCTCGCGTAACATGTAAGTAACTTCTGTTGAAAATGAAATTTTCGTAACTTTTGAAAATAATGAAACTGTATTTAAAAAGAAAGGTCAATTGTATCTAACCGGAACCAAGCGAGACAATTTATAGACTTACAGATACAGAAAAGGTGACAAAAGAACCTACATGGTACGACTCTGTCTGTCCGTCTCTGTATGACATTTGAGACCACCCATCAACCTGAAGATATTCTGTCGCCGAACTCGCCGAATTGTAGCTGTACGTGGCTACTCATTTCTTAGAATAAAACGTTTTGACAAGTAATTATGAAAAATAGAAAAAATTTAACTTTTGCATCAAGAATGTAACTTTTCAAGAAAAGAAACGTAATTTTTGTCCCAAGGGCCCTGGCAACACTGGGCAGGAAATAAGTGCGTATATTTGCCACTGTTGTTGTATTTAAATGAACCTCTCTAAAGCTACACATATATCTGAAAATAAGGATCAAATTATACAGGATACCTCTGAAGTAGGCAGCGGTGTATGAATGATCGGCCCATATCCGCGAGTGCCGCTGAATATTGCAGCAGCTCGCGCGCGCGTTTGTACGTAGCCTCGAGTTCGGCAATTGACACTCATACGCGTCATACTTACTTGAATTACTTACGATGCGTTTCGGTCTTATTCGTAAAGCCTCGGTCTCTGAAGCACCACATTGGAAGTAAAGGTTTTGCTAAAACTGTTCTGTATTATAAAGGGGAATCCATCATTTTACCGAAAATCGTTACATCGATTATCGTTTCCTAATATTCGCAGAATTTTATTATCACTTAGGAATCATTCATCGAACTCCGTTAGATTGCTCAAACATTTGATCGAATTACCTTTTACACAAGAATCAACTCATCGAATTTTAATTCAGTACTTTATTTGTTCATCGACGTCGTCGTTCATCGAATGGCCTTTAGTATAATTTTGGTTTAATGAAGGTTTCAGTTCCCAAAATTCTTATTACCTAGAACATCATTTCACCACTGTTTACTATTCTTGATATACGTCTAAAATTAAAATTTTCCCGGATTCTTGGTGTACTCTGTAAAAGTACTCAAAAACAAAAATACCCAAAACCTAAAATGTACAAAATACCTATTAGGGCAAAACCGACTGTAATGCGGGTAGGTTAGAAGATTAAGACGGGAGCTTTGCTTTGCTCTCGTCTTAATCTTCGAGGTAATTTTTTTTCATAAGCCCAGAAAGATTATGCTCCTTGAAAAATCATGCTTGCTTGGTTGTTCGATGAAACATTGTTCTTGGAAAGAATACTATATGTAACGTACTATCTGTGAATCATGTTTCGTTAAATTAATACTATGAATAACGAATATTTCTATGAAAGGTAAATTCGATGTACCGTTACGCTACGACTAGAGACGGATTCGAAACGATTAACTATGTAAAGTGGTTCGATTATATAAAATGCAATGAATTGATGATTATGTGATTAGAAAAAAAAAACCTAATGAAATTCGTGGAACAGTTTTCGGTGAAATGAAAATCGATGTAAGATATTTCGATAAAATAATAGACAACCATTATAAAGCTATCATTTTGCAATATTTAAGAACACGGAATGTAGGTATTAAGACATTCTCTGCTATGCATTCACGTCCATACAATTTAGGCGGCCAGGCAGCGAATGTGTTTAGCTATAGTTCATAATCCCTCGTAATAAAGATGTATATGATCATTGTATCCACTTGTGCCGCTAACTAGACTAGTTTATAGCGATATTTATTCTCTACTCACAAATAAGCAACTCCAATAAAGAATAGATTCTAAAATAGAGACCGGTCACACCACGACCGGTTTAGCCTAGTGGGTAGTGTACCTGCCTGTGAAGCTGACGGTCCTGGGTTCGAATCCCGGTCAGGGCAAATATTTGTGTGATGAGCATGAATATTTGTTTCTGAGTCTTGGATGTTTTCTATGTATTTAAGTATTTATATCTATTAAATATATCGTCGTCTAGTACCCATAACACAAACCTTCTTGAGCTTACTGTGGGGCTAGTTCGATTTGTGTAAGATTGTCCTCTAATATTTATTATTATTATTTATTTATATGTCATTCAGCATCATAATATATGAAGTATTGCAGTAGCATTAAAGTAGCCAAATATAGTGAAATATCCTTATTTCTAAACGGCAATGTGCTACGACATTTAAGCAACAGTTTGGTTGTCAGTAACTGGGTCATTCTACTTTTTTATGACCAGTTTTGAATTACAAAAAAAAATCTATGATATGTATTCAATTTTTTTTATTTTTTTTATTTTTTTATTTATTTTTTATTTTTTTTACCTGTTAAACTTATTTCTTTATTAATATACAACAAAAAACGAGCAAAAAACAAACAACACAATAATATAAAGCATTATAAATAAAAAAATTGCCCTAAGTCTTCGGTGCTCGGTAGGGTTCCCAGAAGGCTGGCCGCATTTCCACGTGTATTCAATTAGTGTACAAAAAATAAGATTTCGAAATAGGACCTGAACCTAATAAAAGGAATTTATAGGTAAAAATACTTAAGTATTAACATATTGATGTAAAAGGTGGGTAACACAGTGGTAGAAACCATTTTTCCATACAAACGGTGAGACATCCAAGAACCACTGAGTTACTCGATATATTTATATTAGCTGTGGTTCGTTAATTACCAAAACTATCGGAAGTGATACTGCAATTAAACCTCATTCTATATAACAATACAAAAATATGAAGTGCGGGCCAAGTATTGCAAAATCTGCATTTAAAAAAAAATTGTCTGAAAATAATGTACATGAAAAAGTAGAATGGCACAACTGCATGATGCTGACTGTACAAGCCGCCAATTTGGGATCTGTTTTCTACTGTCGCGGTGTATACACGATTGTTAAAGGAAGAAATAGGATCCCTCGTCTCAATTCAATTTTAATTAGAAGTCCTGTACAATAATCGTCGTGTCCTCTCAAGACGGCTTCCAAGATGGCGGCCAAGTTCCGAGATGGCGGGTAATTGGATGTGGCTGCCGGCGGTTCCGGACACCTGTAATTGCTCTCATCGTTCGGGCGTCGGTCGTGTCCGGCTTCCGACCATTTCCGGCGATGCGAGTACCTTTCATGTGCAGTGTTGCCAGGGCCTTTCGGACGAAAATTACGTTTCGTTTCTTAAAAAGTTACATTTTTGATGCAAAAGTTACATTTATATATTTTTTAATTGATTACTTATCAAAACGTTCGATTTTAAGAAATGAGTAATCACATGCAGCTTTTATACGGCGAGGTTGGCGACATAATTATGCCAGGCTGATGGGCGGTATCTCAATTGTCATACATAGTTCCAACAGACGGACAGACAAAGTCGTAACTTGTAGGTTCTTTTGTTACCTTTTCTGTATGGAAGCCTATAAATTGTCTCATTTGGTCCCGGTTAGATACGTTTGACCTTTCTTTTTAAATAGAGTTTCATTATTCACAAAAGTTATGAAAATTTCATTTACAACAGAAGTTACTTTCATGTTACGCGAGCCGGTCAAAAGTTACGAAAAATGTAAGAAATGTAACCATCTAGCAACACTGTTCATGTGTATTTTCCTATTGTTTTTCTTTATAAAATATCAGCCCGCGAGGTTGATTTGACTTTGAGATGCGCTTTGGACGAAACGTTGGTTGGTTTGTGACACACAGAGGTACAGTATCTATACGCAATGAGAAACGGAGCGTTTACTCCTTAATTGTTGAGCGGGTTCCAAACACAGGGTCGCTACAAGTGGGGATTCTTTTCTGTCATGACGTAAATAAGTATCCCACCAAAAAATGTTATTATTTTATGATTTTATTGTGCCTCTTTGACTGTGATATGCCTATTATGTTAACTTTACTAGTATTTCAATTTGTCTTCCTATATTTATTTCAATTATTTTTATTTTTATTCTTTTGACATTTTAATGAACTGTAGCTTTTGACATTTTATGTATTTGCACGCTTGCATGCCGGCTAGATGCATGAAACAAAATGTATTGTAACATCCCTATACCTACTGTGTCTATACAAATAAATAATTTCTGATTTCTGATTTCTGAAAAAAATCCATGTAAAATGTTGCCAAGATGGGTCTGGGGACCATTTACATGGCATACAAAACATCCAAGATTTATCAACAAATATTTGTGCTCGTCACACAAATAAATGCCCTAGTCGGGATTCGAACCAGACTGAACAATATAGACGAACCGATTGTAATTTTTGTAGTCGGTGCCATTTCGTCAACTTTAGACAATTTCTTTGAATGGCACCGGCTTCAAAAATTACAATAGGTAAGTACGTCTACATTGTTCAATAAGAAGCGTAAAGTCTCATATAAGAAGTAAGGCAATTATTTTTTACTTTTCAGTGTTTTTGTATTGGAGTCGGTTTTATTTTTTTATAAAAAAAATATACAAATAAAAACATGCTCTGTTAGATTAATGCTGACCCCCACACTAGGCACTTCCTGTCCCGGGGGGAGATATTACGATTAGCATATAACTATATTTATTTAGCAGCTACATCGGCAAACGGTAAAAGTGTTAATAAACGATATAAATAAAATTAGTGAATTTTCATAAAAACTGTAAGGTTAGGTTAGGTATACATACATATATAAACTTTAAATCAAGAAGAACAAAAACGAAATAAAATCAATGCTGGAAAAAGCGTTTAATAAAGATTTTACACATACACAGTACTTTAGAACTAAGGTGTCTTCGGGCAACTTCGAATGTCGGGTAATTCCGAAAATAACAGATTCCTGTCTAACTAAGCGATTTTATTGAATCTCTTCATCATCATTATCAAAAAGAAATGTTAAATATTTTTGTTTATGTTTGATAGTGCAACAAAATCACTTAGTTAGACAGGAATCTGTTATTTTCGGAATTACCCAACATTCGGAATTACCCGAAGACACCATACTTTAGCCCTAAAAATTTGGAACTACGGTTTTTTTAATATAAAAGTAATTCTAAAGTAATTCTAAAGTAATGTGTTTGTGTTAAATCTTAAAATACGTCTTGCATTTCTCCGAATTGACGCCTTAACATAGTTGACCTTGATCCAATCGTGAGTGAATGTTGTGTTTAGGAATTCACTACTAAATACCACACTCATTTACTACTCGATGTTAGAGGAGGCATCGATTCATCATGTCTGACGTTTTGTAACCAACCATTAGTTAACCGACGGTCTAATTAGGCAGCCTAACTAACCAACGGTGTTGAATCGTTCCTAATTAGTCCACAGGACTCCGGCTAGCTCAGTCGTCGTCTGGTCAACCGCAGAGTATTTGGGTTGTATCGATCTGTACGGAGGCGCCCCGATCGCTGGCCGCAGCTGCGTCCCTCGAAGAATGCCCGCCCGCCGCCCTCCAGCCGGCGCCGCGGTCCTCGGTATACAAAGAAAGAAAGAAAAGAAAGAAAGAAACATTTATTCACAGACACAGAAGACACACATATTACAAAAAAAAAAACAACAACAGAAGAAAACAAACCACAACATGTGTGTCCCCGCGGCAGTAAAACGGACACTGGCTCAGCATTATGCTGAGGTGTCAGACACCTACAGCGCTGATTTTCAGCCAGTACCGTCGGTGACTCACGGACCGCCATACATTAAATAATAGCCAAAAGAAAATAATTAAATATGACTGCAAAAGAAAAAATAATACATAAGAGAAAAATAATAATAATATCCACTTACTACTTACATACAGATATCTAGGGTAGAAACAAAAGAGAACTAAAAATTTTAAATAGATTTTAACCGGTTGGTATATTTGTTGCTGCTGTAGTGCTGGATTAGGATTGGGATTTTTGGAGCGTCAAAAAATAGCTTTTAAGCTTACGCTTAAAGGTATACCTGCTAGGCGCCCCTTGGATAGGAGGTGGGAGGTATACCTGGGCCCTCGACCGACATCATCCTTGCGATTATTAGCCATCGGATATATATTTGTCGCTAACAACTGAATACAGATCAACTTTAAGGATTTTTTTTTTATTAAGAAGGAACGGTTGATGAATTTGGAACTGGGTAGCGATTGCACCTATAGCTCAGTTGGCTAGAGCGACTGGCCGCGAGTGCCGGAAGGTCGCAGGTTCGAATCCTGCTCGGTGCCTAAATTTTTCAATTTTTCCTTCATTCAAAAAAAAAATTAACTTTAAGGAATACCCGGTTATCTGTTATTTAGTCTGTGGTCCAAATTTGAATACATAGTGCATATAGTGTGTATTCACGGAGTTTCAATTGTCATTCTTTCAGTTTTCGGCTTTTGTTTTCTTTTTCAAACTCAAACTCAAAATATTCTTTATTCAAATAGGCCTAGCAACTTTAATATAAGTTCAAGCATTATATAGACATAGATATAGAAAAAATTTATTTAACACCAAATTGATAAGTGTTTACAATGCAATAAAACATTACAACCTTTACAATAAAACTTAAATAGGCACAGTAGGAATAAAGACTTAAAATTATGATGCTAAAAAGGAGCGAACCTCAGTATGTGTTGCAGCAGGCTTACCTACTACAACGCTGGTTTTCAGGCCGACCCTTCGTACAATACGGATTTGCTTGCTGCTTGTCGGAAACTGTATGGCTAAGACATTATAGTTTGTGTAGAAAATAATATAGGTATGTATGTATATGTTTATGTTTGTGGATATATTTATAAGATTATACTGTATGATACTATGACATATGTGAAAATAGGTTTGATGTGTAGGCTAGAGAGTAGTCATAGATAGAAGACACGGAAACAGCTACATCGTGTTGTCATGTCGGGTTTTAATATATTAGCAAGTTAAAATTTAATTTGATTTGATGATGTGTATGCTTAAAGAAGCGGCGCATGAATCGAGATGTGTAGTGTATGCTTGTGTTTCGAAGACGTGAAAATATGTCCTGTTAAAACACTACCCCATACATTATTTATCATTGTGTAATTCTAAGCTTAGTGGATCTTTCCAGTATCATTGTATAACTTTAAATGTAATATAATATTGGTGTGTATGTAGTAGGCATGCGTACTTACCCCACCCTGGTTCGAAAATATTACAACTATTGTTATTTCCTAAATAACTAATGGAACTCCAGGTTTGTTAATACATCTCTTAAGATACATTCTCTTCTGTACATGACCGTTTGTTTCCTGAATAAATAAAAAAAAAAATCTAAAAAGGTCGTATCTTCACAGGAACGGCACTTACGTCCTTTTTTTTGGGAAAGACAGTTTTTCAGAGATTACTCAAAAACCGTTAGACATTTCGTGCTATAACCAAATATCGTTGAGTGTTTATTGATATTCACCATCGCAATTTTTTTAATTCTCAATTTGAAACTTCTTAGTTTGGACTTTTTACGACTAGACAGCTAATATCTCACCAACGGTTCACTTAAATGGAAAAATTAAATAGAAACCTCCATATCTTTTTTGAAGGTCTATCCAAAGATACTACACACGCCTAAGCGCTTTGACTTTCTAAAGATAAAGATAAAGATAAATTTATTGTCAGAAACTGTGTAGGTACAATTAGGTCGAATGTCAAAACTATAGAAAGTCCAACAGTTTGCCCGTTTCGGGCGTACAATAATAAATTAACATTAAATACAATCTCCAATTTCTTCTTTTTTTCAACCCCCCGTTTACGTGTAGGTATGAAGTGCCCCCCCTTATTTAATACTTTTTTATAATTTCACATCACTCTATCCTCCATTTTGCCTTCGGAACCCTAAAAAACTGGGATAAAATTTATTTGTTATCTATGTTAATCCGGCTTGTAAATGGGTGGATCAACTATTCTGTGTTGCTCGTTACCATGGTTACGTCTCTTGAGTCACTCTTGAACACTGTGATTTTATAGGGTTTACATTAACCAAACATGAGTATTAGCGGTGAGCATCTATCCATTTGGACATGGGTCATCTGTTGACCATGCTTGAAGTCCATATCATCATTCATTCATTTTTCTAAGAAACTCTGTTACTGTTGTCTCCTCGCTGACGGGACCGAATAACAACAAAGAAAAGTTGATTGACCCAAATAATAGAGGAAAATTTATGCAGCATCTTTGTGTGTGCGTCAAGAAGCGAACTTCACGAGCACTTTGAGGATGCCGTGCGGTAATTTTTGACTTCGTCTGCTCGAGTGCTAAGGTCTTGAACGTGGCTTTGTTTTTACAGGATTTTTTTTGATAGAAGTTAAAATAATTGGTGATGTACAGTTGGCGTATAGCTTTTATTACACGGTTGCACAGACGTTTGTCAGTTTAAGGCACACTAATATTGTAAACGGGCCATTCTAATTCTTCATGTATGTACATAATTTTCAGACGTTTTTTAAGTGAAGATTTTGGGATACATGGCCCTCACTTCATATTTTTGTATTGTTATTTAGAAATAGGTTTAATTGCAGTATTACTTCCGATAGTTTTGGTAATTACCGAACCACGGCTAATATCCATAAATCAAGTAAATCAGTGGTCCTTGGATATCTCACCATTTGTATGAAAAAAAATGGTTTTTACCACTGTGTTATCCACCTTTTACAGCAATATTTTAATATTTAAGTATTTTTAGCTATAAATTCCTCTTATTAGGTTCTGGTACTATTTAGAAATCCTATTTCTGTACACTAATTCAATACATATCATAGTTTTTTTTTGTAATAGAAAACTGGTCATGAAAAAGTAGAATGACCCAAACTCTCGCGGTTTGTTCGCATACTAAAACCGGTGCAACTTGCGTCTGAAGCAAAGGTAAATATATACATATCGCATTACACCTGTTCAAACAAATCTTTTAAGTATTTAAGGCACATATTCTGAAGGGTGATTGGTGAGATGTGGTTGCGTTACGCGGGTTAATATGTATTGGAACAATATGGTGACTATTTTGAAATACCTGAGCTTGATTATGGCAAATATGAGTTACGGGTCAATGACTGTCAGACGTCAGTGCTTTGAGACAGCTTTGTCTTTCGGAAACTTATGTCCTCCTTTCCTTGTCCTGTTTTCCTTTTTTTCCTTTTTGTATTGTTATGTTGTTTGTGACTTTAGTGTTTTTTGTCCTTCGTGGCTTCTCGTGGTCCCAAAGGAAGACCAGCGCTAGCCAATGGCTAGTACTATGCTGATTTGGGGCCATTTCGTGGCTATTTTCTGTATTTTGGTGTTATGTTAATTTGTACTGTGTCTGTGCCAAGAATAAATATTTTTCCTTTTTTCTTTTTTTTTTCAAACAATACGGGACTACGCTATAATACGGGGTGTTGGATACTTTTACGGTTTTAAGGTATAGAGTAAATTGGAGTCAACAATAAGTTTAAATCGCACTCTGATTTCCTTAACTTTCACATAACGTTCGGACCGGTAAGGACATCAATTAACTTTAACGACGAGAATCACCCGTGCACGACCTGCCGGATGGTACTCAGTGGCGATCTTGGGGCACAGCTATAGATAATAACATTAATAACAAATAAAAGGTGTACTGAGGCGATATTTTTGGGCGCCAGAGCAGCCAAGCTGATGCTCAGAAGCTCTGTTAATATTAATAAATCGGGAATACTGTATTTCTAACGGCGAGTAAGTTATGTAGGGTACACTTTAAACTACAGAATAAGTTATATTATTTAGTTATTAACTATAGTTACTATCAATAAATATAAGTACAGTAGAATCCGCTTATAACATTTTACCGCTTTTAACGATTTTGAAATCACCACGCATTAGATTTGATATTAAACATTGTCAAAGTAAATCAGTCCGTTTTGTGCGACGTAATATCATCGGTCCCTTGACTGTCGCTTTATCCGGATTCCACTGTATTGACATTTGGTACTGTCATAATAGGCAGATTTTTCCCCAAAATGGGCTGCTGAAAATTTGAGGAAACTTCAAAGGCATTTCAGCAAAGTGTGCAGTTGTATTAAAGTCGGCATTATTTGAAAATGAAACCGTACACAACCGCGTAATGAAAGGCCCGGTATTGGGATCAATATTTGGACTCGGTCAGGCGGGAGGTCTATTCACATCCGCTGCTTCCGATCCCAATTACGAGTCAATAGGGTTAATTATTTCAATAAAACACTATGGCACTGAGCGTAGAATTATAGTACTGGTAATAAAAACTTATGTATCAAATATCATTTGATTTAACAGTAACAGAATATCAGTAACATATTAGGTTAAAATAATAAATTGCACACAAATAATACAAAATTAAAGAACGTAATACATACTGATGTAAGATATACGTATATACATTTAACAGTAGACTTTCAGTGAAATATTGTGAGGTAGACCGGATTGGTCCAATTCTCACACTTACTCAACTCGACTCACTCAATTTTTCATTTGACCACATATCCCAGTTTTTATTTTGACTGGGGAGTTTAATATCTTAGCGGGAAAACGGCTGAAGCGATTTAGTGTGGGTTGCACCAAACCGTCTGTAATCGTAAGCGGTGTTCATTAAAATCTGATTGTATGGAAAGTTTGACAAGTTTCTATGGGATGACAGCTGCCGGCGCCATATTTGACGATAACCGGCCTGTGATCGTATGATGGTACAACCGACCCTTATATTGCGATTGTTCCTTCGTGGGCCAGACTAGGGTGTCGAAGTGGGTTTTATGTAATAATAAGATGCGTGTTGATTCTATTGTGTCTATTTGGAAAGAGAAACTGTTTAGAGCTACGTTCGTTTATATACTTAAATTCTACATTAATAACAGCGCCCACTATCGGTGGAGCTGTGAACTATGCGGTAAGTTAGATAGCCTTATGATCTAAATATATCGATAATAACCAAGCCATCGAGGTCCCGGGTTCAATTGCTGTGACCTAGATGGCGATATTTCCACATTTGGACAGCGATTGTTACGTGAAAGATATGGATGGATGGCGTCCCAGCGGGCCCTCGTTTTCGCTGACTTTTGCAATATGCACTGCATTGTTCTGCAACTCTTTCAGTTTCCATGATTTATTGACGAATAATGAATTGGGACTAGAAATTTACAGGGACTCATTTTTTTCTGTTTGCCATTTCTCGCGTAGAATAAATAACAACGTAAAATATGGGCATACGTCTTTTTTTCATACAGATAGTAGGTACTTAATATTTGTAGAACCTGTAGTTTATACACCTTCCGATCAATTTTTAATAGAAATAAACAAATGCACATGAATTTTGAATGTGATATTAAGAGTCCTTATCAGTTAAAAACCGCTCATCTATTCAGGCCTTTTCTGTTTGAATTGACAGGTAGTTTGCCAGTTTCTCAGTGTTACTATCTAGAATAGAACTATTGCGAGCTTATAATCTAAACTAAATTAAATGTATTTTTTGGATTTTTCATTAAGAAATATCGTTTCAAACGTCATTCCAAATCGAACATTTTCAAGCTAAAAATTTGTTTTTTCCGCTTAAATTCTACTACACACAACAAAATCAAAAAATGGCTTTGTTACTATTGAAAACTTTAAAAAACCTATAGTAGTCTTTAATCACTTTATTGGTATTATAAATAATTTTGTCATAATTTGAAATCAAAACGTTTTAAAAATTACGAGGCCTCTCGACACAAAAAATGAATAGAATAGAATAGAAAAAGCTTTATTTCGCATTTTACACATAATACATAGTACATTTACACTATATTAAAATTAAGGCTTGCGAAAAAGGAGTCTACTTAGCATGATGTCGATCCACAGAATGTGAAACGACGCTGATATTCTGTGGATCCACATGTGGTGCACCACAGAACTGCACGTCTCATAATTGCTATTAAGCGCTCCGTGTTAACTACTTATATAATTCTAAACAATGGTAAAGTATCAAATAGAAACAAAGTCACTGAAGTCTATGAATGAATCTGAACACATATGATCGATGTACCGCCACGTCCCGCGAAGTCTGCATCAGTTTATTGTAGCGACGAGTGTCTGTCCTGCGCCTGCGAGTGCGTCGAATCAGATGTTCCGACTTTGCGAATCACTGCGTGGGCGTCTTAAATGTCTCCATTATACGACTCCGTGAGCACTCACCAGGGCCCGTAACCGGTATTCTTACTACCGGTTTTAAATAAGGTATAACCGCGGGGTAATCACGTAACTTTTGTACTACCGTTAGGTAGATTTTAATGTCAAATTTTAATTGTCAGCTCATATATTTATACTTCAAAATTGACAGTAAAATCTATCTACCGTTAGTACATAAAGTTACGTGATTCGCCTGCCGGTTATAATTACATTTCGCTATTTATATCGCTAAAGCTCTGATTAGCGGTATAATCAAAACCGGTATTCAAATATATTAACGGTTTCGCCAGTTGACAACAATACCTCTATTTGACACTTTACCCATAAAACCATTACCGGTAATAGCTGTCAGTGTCAACATACTCGATTATTTGTTTCCGCAAACTGGCGTGTTGTAAAAGGTATTTACACCTATTTGTTGCGTTTTTGTAGTAATGTTTAATTGAAATCTTGCCTTTCAAGTGCAATGAATAGCGTTATTGAATACAGGTATTTAATATCGCAAATAGTCTATACATAGAGGTATAGATAAAAGCGGAATGACAACAATACCTCTAATTAGAATATAGGTATTCTTTTATTAGCGGTAATAGTTTGTCAATTTGTATATAGGTATTAAATAAAACCGGTTTTACAATCCCTGGCACTCAAAACGCCGTCGACGTCTTTATCCGTGCACATGTAATGACCAGCTGCGTCCACTAATGTTTACACCACACTTCACTGTTTATTATATCATATTATTCTTCTGGGATGGAGGTGGCAAACCATTGCACAATCGCAAATATGTCATACAAAAGTGAATAACGTTCAATATAAAATAGAGCGTGTGGTACTCGTGATAATATTCCGTACCAGCCTCACGAAATTGCCGAATAGCGAAAAAAGCGTGCACGGAATGGCGACGGAACGCAAATAGTGTAGGTGTCAATTTTACTAAAAGCGTGGATGTTGAATACAAGCCAAGTTTGGTAGATATAGAAAAAATATAGGAGTTAGCTAACGGCCACAAATTTAAGGGAAGGCCCATTCAGAGTTTTGACGAAAATACTGAAGTTTCAGCTTCCAGTGTGAAGAAGTAATGTAGAATTACACACGAAAATAACGGTGGACTGAAAAAGAAACAAAGAAATGAAATAACCGAACAAAATATTGAAAAATGAGTCAACTCTGTCAAAAAATCTTAAATATCATCGTAAAAATAAACTTTCATGCTGCAGATTTCGTAATTATCAACGACAGTGATAACGTGTTTTTTTACAAAAACGATAGTTTTTTTTATTCTTCTAATGCAATAACCAGACAGATTTTTCATAAGTGTTCCAGTGTTCCAAAAATCAATTAAAATGGACTAAATGTTTACGAAATTACGCGTAGAGCTTCCGTAGAGAGCGGGATGGTCGATTGCAAACTCACGCGTGTTAGAAGGGGTCATTTGCATTGGAATGGCCTTGCCTTAATGCCTTTTTTTCAGTTTTAGACCTTGCGCTGAGTGTTACGGATCTACATATGTGTTTAGCTGCCAGTGTCAACAAAACAAATCATCAAGTCAATAAAGAGCTGGCAGTGCGCTTGTGATTGTTTTGAAGTCGCAAACGTCTATGCCATACCATCAGGCAGGCGGTAAGCTTGTTTGCCACCGTTAATGTTTAAAAAAAGGAAATGGATACGAGGGTGAATACCTACTTTGCGGAGATTATTGATGGGCTAACGATTTTAGAATAGAGGGTTTTAAAAATATTCTGATTGTGACTATCGAACATGCACATACTCTCTTTTGACATTACAGTAATTCCTGTCTTTTTTTTAAATTTCATATGCATTAATAAATTGCTCTGAATAATTAGATTCAATTTATGTAATATATAACTGACGATTCAAAAGTGCTTGTTGCTAGGCCTATTTGAATAAAGAATATTTTGAGTTTGAGTTTAAGTTCATGTTCCAGCTACCTAGAAAGAGCATACCGTTGACCCTATTTCACCAACTTCACAATTTTCTTTTGTAACCAGTGACGATTCTAAGTAAATAACGTTCATAAGTAACGATGCTGTCAAGCGACCAACTTTTATTCAGCGACCCAGTGTACGACGATTGCGATTGTCTTATGACAATTTTATTGTAAAGTTGGTGAATGATGGGGCTCAAGGATTGGTTTCCCAACTTGTCTTGACACTACCTGCCACCTACGTGCAGCATTTGAAAGGTTAGCGCGAATTATTTAATGTTTTACCACTCGCAGTTGACGGCCGCGCAGAATATTAATGCGTGGCGTTGCCCGGCTCGGGAAACGAAATTCAGCAGTCATGTATGCAACGGGATGCAATGTAAAACTTTATTCGCAGCCTTCGATACAGAATTGCGTTTGAACATTGGTGTTCTGTTGTATTCATTTTCAATGTTTGACTCTCGCATATATTACACTCACTTTTGTCTTTTGCGAACGTTGCAGTGTGTTTTTGCCCATGGGGCATATTAATAAACGCACGGATCGATTTTACTTCACAAACTGAAATTTCTTCTAGAACTTTAAACAATTTGATTATGTCTAATTTGTCCCGATAGTCGTCTCTGCGAACGGTCTAATAGCGAAGAGTCTCGACCAATACCTCAAGAGACTCGCTAGATGGCTGGGTCAAGGGTCAGATACAGAAGGCGGTGCTCCTGGACACGGCGCGGATAGTCAGGAGGTTCCTCTCTCTGTCGCCCTAACTACCGGTAGCCCTCTAGGTTTGGTTTTATAATGATTTTAGGTTTTGTAAGTGTATTTTTATATTTTAATTTTTATAAAGATATTGTAAAAACCTAGCCTAAGAACCAAAATAAATAAAGAGGATAATAATAACTTTATTGTTCTCATGTTGGCATACCGCAGGCCCCTATTACACCAAGCTGATAATTGTCAGTGACATACATCGGCTGACAATTTGACAATTGTCACGCCTGTCAGTTCTGGTGAAATAGCTGTTTAAGGTACGATTACAACATGACACCCTGTAAGAATATTGCGAATTCTACGTATATTTTTAAAGGTGCACTATAAAGTCACAGGAAACTATATTATGTTATTTATTTACACAAAAATGTCTTGCAGGGAATAAAAACAGTTTACTAGTAGATGTGTTATTAACTTTTTAAGAAAAATATTTCATTTGAGCGCTTTCATTAGGCACACTATTGTAAATACGTATGGTTGTTAAATGGTTTTTTTTGGAACCTGACTGTGGCTTTATAGGCCGGGTCCAATAAAGCGATAGGAGTGCGCGGTTGGAGAGTAGCCTGGGGAAAATCCAGGGGAAAACCTCCGGCACGACCACACGTGTGGTTTGGAGGGGGTTTTTATTACACAGAAGTAGTTCAGTATAAGGAGCAAAATTTAGTTAATACCATATAGGTATGTAATTTCTACGCGTCCAAAGTCATGGGCAGAATATGGTATTAAAAGGACCAAGTGAATGAATCCTGCTCTCGGAAATGGCGGTGCGGGCGCACAAATTGCGTTAAATTAAAAGTTCGCTGGCCAGTGCAGCCGCATACTCACAACGAGATCCCATTGTCACTGTCCGGGCAAAACTACCATTGGTGTTTTGGCGATTTTCGCCCCTATGCTATACGTACGTAGTTGTAATATATGCATCTTTACTCACAAGTTAGTTATAATAAATCCTGAATAGAAACCAGACGCGTTTTGCTTTGAAAATCACCTGCATTCAAAAGTGAACCTTATTACGCTAAGAACAATTGGCTAATACTGCTATTTTTGTTGATAGAAAAAGATTAGTTAGTTGGTTATGTTATAAATCTAGAAAGTCAGCCACTTCTGCAAAAACCCTGACAATGAAGTATTTACTTCAAAAATCAGGCATAAATATCTGACACTTCTTTATAGGGCGTGTCAGAATGGAGGAGGACCAAATTATTGGTGCATAAGGTATTTAATACGCCCACATGTTAATTGATTCCGTTATGACACGAAAATTACTCATACAGTTTGCATGGGTAACTCATTCATATTGTTGCCACCTTTTTTTCGGCAGATATGGTAACTGTACCATTACAGAGAAAATAAATTAAATATAGGAAGTGTCAATCGTCATTTTTTGAACCTGAATGACAGTGGTTTTGTCCTAATGCTCAAATGCTCTAGTGCGTGAGTTTTACTTGCATTTTAGAAAGTTTCTGCGTGCGAGAAAGAATGAGATAATGTTCGTTAGGTATGTGAAATGGAAGAACGTTTAAAAATGGGAATGAATAAGAATCGCTGTTTATTAAGAAAATCGCAAACGGAGAGCATGTATTAGATTTCAAAAACGAAATCTAAATTTCTTCATTAAAAATATCGGAATGTAATATCGTTTAAGACTCAACAAGAGATTCGATGCCACTCAAAATAACGACGACCGCTTTAGCCTAGTTGGTAGTGACCCTGCCTTCGAAGCTGGAGGTCCCGGGTTCGAATCCCGGTCAGGGTATATATTTGTGTGATGAACAGGAATATTTGTTCTTCAGTCTTGGATGTTTTCTATGTATTTAAGTATCTATTTATCTATATAAGTATGTATATCGTCAGTTGGTACCCATAGTACAAGCTATGCTTAGTTTGTGGCTAGGTTGATTTGTGTAAGATTGTCCAAAGATATTTATATAACCTGAGTGCGATAGCATCAGGTCGCCAGCCCGCCAGGAGACACCAGCGCGGGGCCTTTATTCGTGGAACTATGTCTATGTATGTCTGGGTTCCAATTCGTGATGTCCTCGGTATGTTAGAGATAACATCACTTATCTCTCAAAACGACAGAGACATTATGAAACAAAAGCGACCTCAAGAAGTCCCCTAACACCTATAAGTTGTTAACTTGTGCCCCAAGATTGAAGGATAGAGACCATAAAGTGAATGAATGAATGAATTAATGAATGTTTATTTTGCGGAATATGGGTACATTACTCGTAGGTTAGTACAATAATTTTATGGCCCACCATACTCTGCTTGAGTAAGCATGTATAAAGAATAATCGAAAAAGTAACTCATGATTGTGCTAACGGTTGAGCTCAAACAGAATAGAGTTTACTTAATCTACTACTTATACTAATTTTAAGAAATTAAATTACTTATTGTATAATGTGAAGATATTTTTATAATATGCCAAGTATGTAACGGTAGCTCATGTTTCACTTAGACATGATAATTATATAGGTACAGATCACTTGAACCCTCGGCGCGGGTTCTACTCGCACTTGACCGTTTTTTAAGGTGAAGTTGACAGTTGACATGCCTTAAAGCTCGTTCGAAAAGTCAAGCTGCCCTACAGCTATTGTAATCAGATTCCAACTGTCAGTTCAATAAAGACCGTTCGCAGCCGCGGATTTGAATTTGGGATATTTACGTTCCGAATTCGAACGAGTTTGAATTTTAAAACCGCGTGGAACCGGCGGGCGCCTCATGAATGCGGTCTAGTGAAATAGATGCAACATAGCAAATTTTAATTAAAGGAAAAAATTATCCTCTGAGAAGGATTCAAATTCAAACCTGCGACTTTTTGGCTTTTTTTAAGGTTTGGAATTCTCTGCCGGCGTTTGTGTTTCCGAGCTTATATAACCTAGACCTTTTTAAGGCACGAGTGAATAGGCACCTTCTGGGTGAGCTCGCTTCATCGTCGGCCTCATCTTTGCCCCCTGGCTAGATGCTGGCCAAGAGCGATCCCATTTTAAAAAAAAAAAAACAAAAAAAACGCGGCCATTCGCTCTCGCCTCTGAGCTATCGGTGAACTACGCTCGGTCCCTAAATTTCTCAACCGTTCCCTCTTACAATGCCTTAGGGAGGCGCAGAGCGATATCTATCTAGCTTCTTTAATGGCACCGACGGGTCAAATTACATTGAAAAATCGTCAGTAATGATCAGAGACAAGAGCAATTGGCAGCGTATGCCAGAAGTCGTAGGTTCGAATCCTGTTCGGAGACTAAATTTTTCCTTTTTGTTTGATTTTTAGTTTACGTTACATGGGGTCATAATATTTAAAGAAGGATCCCTTTTGATTTTATAACTTAATTGTCCGAGTGAAATGAAGGTCTCTGCTTCAGCTTCGATGAAAATTCTTTCGTATGTACATATTTCCGTTTGGTCTCCTCTACAAGTCGCATTTCTCAACCGATTCTCTTGAAAATTATTGAGCAGGTTCGATCATTTTATTGATTTTTTTGTCGAGTCAGTTTTTGGAACATAATGGTTCTTTCCTCAATAGTTTGTCTTCCTCTACAGGTCGCATTTCTTAACCGTTTCCCGTGAAATCTTGTGAGCAGGTTCGATAAATATATAATTTTTTGTCGAGGTAGTTTTTGGAATATTTCAAACTCAGCCACTAGGCTGCAACAGGGCCGAAAGCAAAGAAGTAATAAATCATTGTATGTACATACAAGATTTCTCGTTCGCACTCATAAGTCACACTGAATTGGGAGCGAGAAATCAGGCGTAGTGATCTTTGATCCTTCTGCACTTTGATTCAAGCTCTGCTAAAGGCTCTTAATACTAAGTGCCCACGTAACATAATGACTAATGAATATAATTTAATTAAACAGTTTTTATTTTGATAATATCCGCTCTCTAAAACGACTACTCTAGCGACCTTCATTATTTAGATAAGGAAGGTCGCTAGAGTAGTTCGTCGTAGTCACCTAACCTTTTCTATTTTCTCCTAATGTAAATGAATCGCTGCAGGCACATAAGATGTTGTTCTCCAGTAGTGGCTGTTTTAGATTTCGTCGAAGAATCCGACTAAAAAAAAAATCAAATAAAAGTGAAACATGTTCTTTAAAATGCCGGAATGCGTGATGTATGGCCGCATCCGTCTCAGTCAACAGAAGGCGGCGAATATTACATATTTAGCTACTCCAGTCAACGCAGCATTCTTTATTAATATCCAGAGCCATTATATCAAACCAAATTTTTCTACAAGAATATTAAACGGGAATAAAAATGATATTTATTCTGAAAGTAGGTTGCAATGGCACTTTTACAAGTCGTAACCTACCAGCGTTTCAGGAAGACTTGGTCAAACAGTGGGCTTCCTTTTCAGGAAAACTAATGTCGGGAAGAAACTAAAAAAACAAAACGAATTTAAAATATGACCATCAAAACGATAATGCTTGATATTAAGGGCCATACAAATACAAAGATTGGAAGCCAGGGAAGAAGGTATTTATTTCATAAAAACAATAAGGCACCTGCAACAAGCATATGATGCGTTTAGACTACGATTTATTTGTCACCCAAGAATTAAATGAGTTAAATTAACAAATAGGTATGGAAACTTACAATATTGTGCCTTGGAACGGTATAATACACTGCACTGTAGAAAATAACAGAATACAAATCTCTCGATCACAATACAAATAATATAGAACTTCACTGTTTTCAGTAGGTATTTAGGTCTAATATATTTAATTTTTATTTAAATAACAGCATAACTGAGAAGATGATTATCGATCGGAAATCTAGATCGAACTGCGCTGCCGGTAATGGCTGCGCAACGTCACGTGGAATTCGAAAATGTAGTTCAAATTTTAAAATTTAGAGAAAAGATATGTCAGAAAAATGGCCAGAAAGTTTGTATGTAACGGTCCGATTCACGCATCGTTACATAGATGGCTCTATTTACCCAATAAAACATACTATTTGCTTCTTGGAGCATCTATTCCTGCATCGGTATATATTTACCCTATTAATGTGTGCAGCAGTTAACGTTCAGCATATATCACTGAGTTGGTATCATTTGGCACCGTTTGATGCATTTATAAATTATCACGTCACTCAGGATTATACGAGTATTCTCACTAGACTACACGCGTCTAAATCTGTTTAAGTGTTCCGATTCTATTCGTGAGGCAAATCCTGCTCGGAAAAGGTGTTTTTAGGGCTTAAGGCTTTGAAACTAACCACCAAACATTTCGTAATAAATGCGTTTGTAGGTTTTTTTTTTGAATCTGACTGTGGCTTTATAGGCCGGGCCCAATAAAGCGATAGGAGTGCGCGGTTGGAGAGTAGTATGGGGAAAATCCAGGGGAAAACCTCCGACACGACCACGCGTCTGGTTTGGAACACTGGAATACTGTAAGAATTTGCGCTCCAGTGAGATTGGTTGAGCGGTTTCAAACGAACCTGAGTTGTGAGTGGAATCGAGCTACTGGGAGTTTTGTCGCTGGTAGACTAAACCTAGCCTAGCTGAGAAGAGTCCAGCAAGAAACTCAACTAGGCCCGACCTGGGTTGGAGTGACTCTACCCGGTGTGCGGCGGTACCGGGACAAATAGGGACTATATGTGTCAGTGTTGTCGCGATCGCGCGGTGGCGTTTGTAGGTACTTTGCTCACTAACAATTTAACTTTCGGGCGACAAGTTACTGGATTAACTATGATTTTTGAATTTTTGACGTGATGACGTGTTATAAATCGATGAACGGATACCAACACGAAAAAGTGTGACGTAATGTATGACTAACCTGAGCCTTGTTAAGCGATTTTCTATAAAAATGTTATTGGATTTTGAATCTTATTGTTCGAATGGCAAAGTAGCTTTTTGAACGAATTACTTTTATGCAACTCAGCCAAGTAAATTATTTCAAGTTATACCTAAACAGTTAACGGTCAAACCGGTTTCGCTCCTCAAAGGGTAAAACGCGTAATCGTCCGGAAATTAGTTTCTTATTACGACCGGTTTAGCCTAGTGGGTAGTGCACCTGCCTGTGAAGCTGACGGTCCTGGGTTCGAATCCCGGTCAGGGCAAATATTTGTGTGATGAGCATGAATATTTGTTCCTGAGTCTTGGATGTTTTCTATGTATTTAAGTATTTATATCTATTAAATATATCGTCGTCTAGTACCCATAACACAAGCCTTCTTGAGCTTACTGTGAGGCTAGTTCGATTTGTGCAAGATTGTCCTCTAATATTTATTTATTTATTTTATTTATGACGTTATCACGTAAAATTACCGTCCGTAAACCGACTTTACAGACAACTACTTTTTTAGAATGCTTAATACTATTTGATAAATAATTAAAATGTTTTTGCTTAATATTTGAGACCACTTGTAGATTATAAATAACAATTATTTAGTAATATTTTGATCGCTCTTTTGGGACCTCTTTTGACAAAAAACTAATTTTCCCAGTTATCTCGCGCGGGCGTCGAGCACAGCATGTCAAGCTAACATTAGCGAGCGAGCGAGACATTATGACGGCTACTGTACAATCGCCTTAACCCTTATTTTGGCAACGTACCTTCGATTTACACTCGTTGACCATATGTGATAATCCATATCGAAAGGGACCTTATGGCGGCCGGCACTTACGCCTTTATTGCCGCTGTTCCAATACAATAGTGAATAGGTGCAACGTAAGCGCCTGCCGACATATTAAATTTAAATTTGTGATAATCCACATCGAAAGGGACCTTATGGCGGCCGGCACTTACGCCTTTATTGCCGCTGTTCCAACACAATAGTGAATAGGTGTAACGTAAGCGCCTGCCGCCATAAGGTCCCTTTCGATGTGCATTATCACATATCTTGATTTGGATTAAGTATTCAGCGTTACCGAGGTCAGAATTAGGGAATTTTCCATTTTTTTGTAAAATTAAGGGCACAATATAGTACCTACCTGCACATACATAATAAATGTAACTCAAAAACATGTAAACTGGTGTGGGGTAAAGCAAACAGAGCGAGACAAAGACAAACACTGCTCAGTAACGTAGTGAGTTTGTTTTAGTCCCCCGGGGTTATGGTCGTAATTGAATCACTCGGGAAGCCACTGCGGCCGAGTGCGAGTGGTGACGTGTCAGTCCCGGGTTCGAATCCCGGCTCGTAATTACAAAAACTTATGTCTAAAACATACTTTATATTGAATTAATTACAATAAGTAAATATTTATTGAATTACAAACGTTCAATAAAAATAACGTAAATAATATTTAAACTAACTTAAATCTAAAACAGGCCCTTGGGGCATTGTACCGAGGATGCTGGCGGCATTTCCTCGCTGTACCGCAATGCTGATGCGTTGTGCGAGGAAGTCGCCAGCTCTTCCCTCACCAGTTACGTCAACCGGACGCTTCGCGATTTCAATAAATAACTTGTGCGCGCTAGGACTAGAGTTTCGACACAAAAGGTGCAAAATTGTACTCTCTGCCGAGGCCCTTATATTTTTCACGCTTTAATTTTTTGGCATTTTACGCCGCTGCACCCGCTTTTACTGTAGTTCGTTGGAGGTGGGTCGGTGCCAGTGTGTCTACACAGGTAGCATCCCACACCAACATCCATCCCAAGCTCCAAGGAACTAAAGACATCCCAAAAAACTTTCATATTTTGACATTGGCACTTCGTTGAAGGATGAAACATCGTTAGGATACGTGTCTAATCCCAACAAGTTCTAGTATTTATTTATTTACCATACTTACTATAGATTGAACATTGTAAAATTTTGAGAAATAAACCTTTTTGTATTTTTTGTATTTGTATTTGTATTTACTAACTCTTGCCAGCGTCCTCGTCTGCGTAAAACTCGTTTATCGCTATAGAATTTAATTGCTATTTTTTATATCAGGCCTAGTCATCGCTCTTGCATACAAACAGGGGGTGGCCCCTTAAGGGATGATTACCGAGATAAAAATCCTGTCCTTCTCCAGGACTCAAAATATATCTACTTACCAAATTTCATCTAAATCGGTTGAGCGGTTTAAGCGGGAAGAGGTAACAGACAGACGGACAGACAGAGACACTCGTATTTATAATGTTAGTATGGATTTATCGTGTGGAAAATTTCTTAGCAGTTTTATTGTACTTTTAGCACGACACAGGGGTCACATGTAGGGTAACGGTGGATACTCCCTACGGACGTGGTGCAACTTCGACCCCCTTTGTCAAGTGAGTGGGCAAGTTGACTGTTAGAAGTTCTCATGCCACCCGAAGGCCTCTAACTTGGCTTAACGACTGCTATCATAGACAGCAGCCGGGATCAACGCACGGGAGCGCTCAGTTAAGAATCACTCAAAGCGCTCACCCATCCAAGAACTAACCTGGGCCGACGTTGCTTAACCTCGCATACCGCACACAGAACGCGGGCGCCGCTGGGCCACGAGCGCTCAACAACAAGGTCGAGTTTCCCTCGGTTGGAAGGTCAGATAGAGAATACCTTAATCTAAATTCCTGGTCATGCTATTGATTGAATTTTTTGCAGCCTAAGCACCCGTTAATCGGAGTACTGGGTATCACGCACGGGCGTGAAATGCTTCCCGAAGCTTCATTATACGGCTCTATCTAGAGCCACGATTTCGATAACTCTAGAACAATATCCCTTTGCTATTCTGCTACAAGAACGTGTATCTTCCCCGCTCGGACAAGTAAGTTACCTGTTTAATTTCGTCGCCTTCAAACGCTTACCTGAAATATAAATAAATAAATATTAGAGGACAATCTTACACAAATCGAACTAGCCCCACAGTAAGCTCAAGAAGGCTTGTGTTATGGGTACTAGACGACGATATATTTAATAGATATAAATACTTAAATACATAGAAAACATCCAAGACTCAGAAACAAATATCCATGCTCATCACACAAATATTTGCCCTGACCGGGATTCGAACCCAGGATCTTCAGCTTCACAGGCAGGTGCACTACCCACTAGGCTAAACCGGTCGTCAACTCGAAAATAAATCACACACGTTAATTTTGTGCCAGTAAATAGAAAAATGCTGCAAGATGCACAGCAAACCTCAAGGTTGGACTTACAATGAACAGAGCGAAAGCTCAGCTGAAGGCCAGCAGAGCTAAACGAAAAGTCACAGTAGATGGGTAGGATATACAATATGTCAACGAGTAGGTACTCGTTCAATAAGTTACCAGTGGAACTGAAATCTGTCACTAGCCTACACCTCTTTAAAAATAAATTAAATGCTTTTTTGTTGAAGAAGTGTTTTTACTCTGTGGAGGAATTTATGACACAACATTTAATGCAGACATATTAGCTAATCTGAAGCACCTTAGTACGACATTTATGATTCATCTAATTTAAATGGATTATGGTGTGATATTGAAATCAGAATGTGACTAATTAATTCATTAATTTATCTAAATTGTTTGACATTACTTTCTTTTTTTATTATATTATTATTATTGGACATTGATGTTATTATGTAAATTTATATAAATTTAGTTTTACACTGATAGACATAAGTGTACCTATTATTATTATTTGGTGTTAATTATTTTATCTTAAATTATGTAAATTCGCATACAATGTATATTGTTTCTTGAATAAATAACTAAACTAAAACTAAAAACTTGTATATCCTACCCATCTGGCTGACCCAGGTGGATCAGATAGCTTTCTTCGAAAATATGCAGTCTATTGAAATGGATCGTTTCGAGAACGCCTGGAAAAGCTACTGGTCCATGAAGGCGCCACTGAAGGGCGACCGCCCATTGTGTCTGAAGCGCAAACTTGTTGACATGTGCATCCTGCCCGTCCTAACTTACGGCTCTCAAACTTGGTCATTGACTCAGAAGTCCAAACTCAAGGTTTGCCAGCGGGCGATGGAGAATGTAGAGGTTGTTACGGTATGAGGCTGGCCGTGTAGGTCCAGAATCATAACGTATACAAATTGAAATTAAACTATAATTCGAGAATGCGTCAAACTGGCATTCTTCTGGAAACAATTGGTTTTCCAGGGTCTGATCTTCACGACACCATCGGAAACACATGTACTGTAAATCATTTAAGAGATCATTGTTGTATGTATATTTCAGTACAGTAAGAGATATACTAGTTTCATATGTGCTACCAGTGTTATATTTTAGCTACGATCTCCTCCCAGTACCTCTAAACCCGTACCTCTCGTGCAGCATACCCCAGTAATAATATATATATACTCGTACCACGTATTATACCACAGTAGTATACTAGGTGATCGCAGAACTGATCGAATCAAAAACACGGAACTGCGCTCCAAAACACGAGTTATAGATGTGGGTGTGAAAACCGCCAAACTGAAGTGGATCAGGGCCGCACATGTCTGCCGTATGCATCGAGAAAGATGGGCCAAGATAAGCATGGAGTGGGCTCCGCAAGGTTACCGGAGCAGAGGCAGACCGAAAAGAAGATGGCGGGACGACTTGGATGCGTTCTCCTTAAATTGGCGGGAGGACGCAAGAAATAGGTCCGAATGGAGGAAAAGGGGAAGGCCTTTGCCCAGCAGTGAGACACTAGAACAGGCTATATAAAAAAGTAAATAGATATCTTAGGAAATATAGCGACATGATAAGCACCGATAACTTGTTTGTGTCTTTGGTTGTGGGTCAGCTCGCCAGAGCTCTTGAGAATGCACTGTGTTGCGAGTGAGGGACCTACACATCTTTAAATTAATAAAGAGTTAGTAACGTGCTTTTAATTCTGGAGTCGCAAGCTTTTTCTTACCGTTGCAGTATAAAAAAAAGGAAAAACAACACATAATTTGAAAAAAATTAGCACTTCATCTTTATAAGAATCAAGATTGCTGAATGATTCTGAGTAAAACCTAATTACTTCTGAGCAAAGTAAACGGTAAACATTTTCTGAGTGAAAAGGTCCTCTAGACTGGCAGTCATTGAGATAGCTACCTATACTGTTTGAGTAATGATCGCAAAGATAATGCGCCTCCTTCCCCACCGCCCCTCGCGAGGGGGGCTGTAGTCGAAGGGCAATAAGACCCTAATTACGGACAAGGGTCCAGTCTAGACGGTTTACGAGGCGACGGCGTTTAATTCTAGCTCTGATTTGTAGTTTCAAATAAGGCAAATCGTCAATAATCTATTTAAGGAATTGTCTTTCAGTTATGCTGATCACCAATGTTGGATGCTGATTACTGATTCCTGTTTTAGGAATACTTTTAAGGTTATTTCAATTCAAATTCAAAAATACCAACAACTTCTTTTTAATACCGCTGGAATGTTCAGTAATTAGACAAAATACCTTAGTTGACAAACGTATCGACATAGCAGGGACGGAGGAATGACAGCGCCCCACTTTGCCCCCTGTATAGCAGCGAGGGTTTATGCCGTAGAGGTTTTAGTGGGTCTCTTCCTCTATGAAATGGTGTCCCTCATACCCCCCACCATGGGCTTTAACCGGGTTCGGAGGGGATGCGTAAATGGATTTCCTCTGGGTCAGAAAAAAAAGGAGGGATGAAAGATGTAGGTAGGATATATAGGCTAGTATTTAATGACTTTGTGGCATCACTCCTGTCACCTGTCAAATGTGACATGTTCTGCATCGCGCTATTGAAGTTTCTGAAGTCAGTTGCATAAATATAATACGCCTTGTGATAAGTACTTTCTTGTTGTTTACCAATGAACTGAATGTAATGTAAGTCCTAGTCCGAACTCTAGCTGTAAATAAGCCATTCATGGCTTTAGCAGTTAAGCAATTTCATACTCTGCGTTAAATTATTTGGAACTTTAATAATAATAAAAAAAAAAATTCCAACCAACTCTCATTGGACTTCGGTCCCTGAGGGATCTCTCTATTGTCGTTTCTTCCTGTGTCTCCCATCTATTGTATACTACTCCTACTTATCTACAACCCTGACCGATACTAATTGCGATATTACGTACAGCTAAATGCTAACCCTGGAAATTGTACTAAAAGTCAGTCGGAGATGTAATTTTCCTATTCCAATTTGATGTCAATATGTATCGCGATCTCGTGCTGGGATGACCTAGGGTCTTTTTTGATTTTATCTCCGCTACCTGAAGGTTGTCAGGAAGAGATCGCGATCGCGTCATTATTATTGTCAATATAGCTTCTATTTGTATTCCAAGTTATACGTTTTAATAGAGTAGTTAATGAATGAAATGAAATGAAATCTTTTATTTCAGGTCTTTATCGACCCATATTAATTTATGTTAGTAACATTAAAACTTATACTTAGGTTAGTAGACAGGGATATTATTTAATATACTTAGCTACAGATTTGACTTGCCCAACCCAGTACTGAAACAATGCGCAGTCAAATCTGTTAGCTACCATGTTCAGCATGCTGTAACAATATTAAATTAATTTTAATTGTGACGCTCAGAGACCATGTACATCTCTGGGATAATATATTAATTTCACTCCTTGTTTAATCTTGAGACCTTATACATCTCTAACTTAATATTTGTAATAGATAACTTTGCAAGTATATCTTCACTGTATGACATTAATTTTGTTATATTTGTTAAACTCGAAATTATTATTCCTTCTTGAAATGTAAATTAATATTTTGACATGAAAAATGTATTACTTATTATAGTCAGACTTTCTTAAATTGTAAATTAATATTTTGACATGTAAAAGTGCCCTTGTGGCCTATTTGCAGAATAAATGTTTGTATTTGTATTTGTTGTGACTTTTCCTAATTCGTCCCATTAATGACACAATTTTGTAGCGCATTATCGCGTTAAAGTCATTGGTGTGTGCCTCAGCAAACCATGCCCGAGGCACTAAACCATTTAGGCAGTCCCAACAACATCCTGAATAGGGATTGCAGAACCGGTACTGTTTTCAAGAACCGGGATTTTCGGTGCCAGCTAGAAATGGAACCGGGATTTCCCGGTATTTTCGGTACTTTCGGGACCGCACTAATGTTACATATAATTAGTAAAGAAACCGAGAAAGGCAATAGTTATGATTCTAAACTTACTGTTAAAAGAAAACAACTGTAGGAATGTCAATGCCTTTGCCTACCTACAGTTACTTAATTACTAAAGATATAAACCGCCTTATACATAAACGTTCATTAAACCTATTTTAGTTAAATAGCCGCTGAAATTCGGTTATCCTTATCTGACACTGACTCAGAAGTGGTTTCAATGGTGAGGAATACATAGTTTTCTTTGAATTGCACTTTTCTCCTCTATGCTTAATGGCTGTTTCGTGTAATTTAACTAGATTTGAGAAAATATACAGCAAAAATGGATTTCCCGAAATCCCGAAAGTACCGGGATTTCAATTTTGCAGTCCCGGTTCTTTGCTGGTCTAAAAATTCCTGGAAATCCCGGTATTTTCGGTTCCGGTATTTCCCGGGAGCAAACCCTAATCCTGAAGTTAAACATCACGTAAAGCTATAATTCTTTCCGCTGTTGCAGTCGGCAAAAACGCAATAACATTTTATGTCACTGAGCGTCGAACACATACATTATATTTATAATACACAGTTATCGCATCTCACAAATCATATCCAGAATTCCACACCCATCCAAATTCAATAACTGTCCCTCTCTCACCAGTATTTCATAACACCCGAGTGAGCAAGACAGGATTAATGTTCTAGATTTATTTTAACTAGCGACAACCCTACTATCTTAGATTGTACAATATAAAGAGAACCTTAACGCGGTGTAGTATGGTTGGATTTTGCTCGTAGCTAGAAAGGGTTGGCATTTGGCAGTAATCATTTTCGGAGCTGCTCAAAGGATTTGGCGGCAGTCGTATTTTCGGCTTTGTTTTTCAATATCTACATGGTAACTGAGTGACTGTGAATATATTTATGAGTTTGTACCCGAAGGAAAATTTTTCGAGCTTGCGAGTGTTGTGTGAGTAAGTTATTTGATCATTTTTGACAGATATTCTACTAATATTATTATAAATGCGAAAGTTTAGGTATTTAGATGTTTGTTGCACACATGTCATATTTGCTCAAGCACAAAAACAGCTTATTATAAAACTTGGTATACAACTGGTTTATAGCCTGGATTAACATATACAATCCTTTTTAACACGAAAATCATCGTTAGGAGGAATGAAATAAAATAAAAATAATAAATAAATAAATAAAATAAATATTAGAGGAAAATCTTACACAAATCGAACTAGCCTCACAGTAAGCTCGAGAAGGCTTGTGTTATGGGTACTAGACGACGATATATTTAATAGATATAAATACTTAAATACATAGAAAACATCCAAGACTCAGAAACAAATATTCATGCTCATCACACAATATTTGCCCTGACCGGGATTCGAACCCAGGACCGTCAGCTTCACAGGCAGGTGCACTACCCACTAGGCTAAACCGGTCGGTAGTAAAACTTAGTTAAATAGTATAATTATTTTATATTCAAAATATCGATATATCGAATAGTGCTGAAAAAACTGAAAACTGACTGTAGATCGCAATATAGACTAGCATATGTTGCTGCAATGTTAGTATGAATGTAGTTAACAAAGTATATGCGAATTCTGTATAACCAATAAAAGATTTCAAGCTTACATGGTTATTTACATTAGAATTACGATTTGAAACGGGATATTTACCATGTATATTTGTATTTTTGAGTTCCCGATATTACGGCACTGTTGCAAGTGCCATTATCAAGGATTAACTTGCAACAGTGCCGAAATATCGGGAACTCAAAAATATCCCGTTTCAAATCGTAATTCTGTATAACCAGTTTAGGGTTTTGTCAAGATTTTGCCATAATAAAAGCTAATCGATTTGAAGCTAATTCACTTTGACTCACATAGTATAGGGATTGTAATTTTGCTGGCCGGAGTTGGTGCTTAAGGACTTATCGCCGGTCGCCGCGGCCGCGGCCACTACTTAGAGGATTACAGAGTACAACTATTGCTTGTTGGCTTGCAGTAGTTTGTCGAACTAACAAGTCCATCCCCGGAAGGGACTTGCCTGTGGGAATTATCAGAAGCATATACATTCTTAGGGAAATGTAATAATTTTAATCAAGATAAATATTTTTTTAAAAACATGCATAAAAAAAAAACTCTAAATTACAGAATTTATTTTGTATTAAGCAGCACCGCTGCTAACGTAAACTACAAATTTAGAAATAAAAAATAAATAAGAAAAAATTCTGCTCGGTGCCTAAATGTTTCAATTTTTCCTTTATTTCTAAATTACAGATTAGAAAATAAATTAGAAATATGAAGAAAAAAATTAAATTGTATTTTGACATCAAAGTAAACACAGATTATGCAATAAATGATATGAATGTGAATATGTACATAATGTACACTGAAGTATCGTATATTTTTCATAAACTGCATAATCAAGTCTAATGCCTTAATGCCGTGTCTGTATGGCTTGATGATTTGAAAACTTAGAATAGAATACATTCATGACGTTGACAAAATAAAAATAACAAGTGCGTATATAAAATCGTCATTGAAATGGCCTCCACTCAGATTGAATGTCAAGGTACCTGCGAGTATCTTGACGCTAGTCTTCCGTGGACACCTTTCAAGAGAAAAATTCTGCAAAAGTTACAGTTTTAGCAAAAATACTGACTGCAAAAAAATAGGATTAAAAAAGGAGACGAAACTAACGTACAATAAATAAATAAATAAATATTAGAGGACAATCTTACACAAATCGAACTATCCCCACAGTGAGCTCAAGAAGGCTTGTGTTATGGGTACTAGACGACGATATATTTAATAGATATAAATACTTCAATACATAGAAAACATCCAAGAGTCAGAAACAAATATTCATGCTCATCACACAAATATTACAACAATATAATTAAATGTAAAAATAGTGTCAGACATACTGTAGGAGATGTTGTCAGGAAACAGGCTCAGCTGCGCATGCGCGGGCATTACTCGTACTGACAGCGCCGAACTTTTATTTATTTATTTTATTTATTCAGGACAATAACTGCCGTAGATATGCATTTTACAGGAGTTTGATTACATAGCAGGAGGCCAATAACAGTTGGATAACAAATTGATTGATTGATTGAATTACAAATTATACATGGAAGATTATAAGGGCTATTCTACTTTTTCATGTACATAATTTTCAGACACTTTTTTTAATGCAGATTTTGTAATACTTCGCCCTCGTTCATATTTTTGTATTGCTATTTAGAAAGAGGTTTAATTGCAGTATCACTTCCGATAGTTTTGGTAATTAACGAACCACAGCTAACCATAAATCGAGTAACTCAGTGGTTCTTGGATGTCTCCCCATTTGTATGAAAAAATGGTTTTTACCACTGTGTTACCGACCTTTAACAGCAGTATGTTAATATTTAAGTATTTTTACCTATAAATTCGTTTTATTAGGTTTAGGTACTATTTCGAAATCCTATTTTTGTACACTAATTCAATACATATCATAGATTTTTTAAATAGAAAACTGGTCATGAAAAAGTAGAATGACCCATAATTAGGTAATAATTAAGAGCGCTTTAATAAAATGTAACAGGTCCACTAGCGCCACTCGTAAATAATTGTCATTGTTTAAATTTAACGATAGATATCTAAAAATGGGGGCCGCTACGTACTGTTTTTTGTATTTAAGTACGTTTTGAATCCATCAAACTAGTTATTACGTTGCTGGATTCGCCAATCTATGCATCCAAGTTGAAACGGCCGTTTTAATTTTGAGCTCATAGAGAGACGAATCTAGCAACGTAAAAATTATTTAAATTTAATGATATATAACTAAAAAATTTTTAGTTATATATCATTAAATTTAAATAATTACAATTATTTACGAGTGGCGCTAGTGGACCTGTAACATTTTATTAAAGCGCTCTTAAGTGAAGTGAGTTATTATGACAGCGACACAAATTATATCTAGCATGAAATATTAAATACATGATAACATTGATAACTTAAAGAATCTAAAGAGAAAGAAAGAGCAACGTTCCATAACTTTTAATGTTGTTGAATGAGTTGAGAAGCTACTGAAGGAAATACATACGAATGATGATGAACTTCCGACGACATTTCAATTTATTTAACAAACATTACGTTGCTTGTCAAAGGAAAGGATCTCTAATATTTATACACCACATATGGCTCGGTTTATACAGTATTTGACAAGTTCTTGATATAACAACTACCTATCTTTAACTCAAAATTGGTTTACCCCTAGAAATTGTGGTAAACTAGTTATGCTGCTGATTAAAAATCAATGCATGCTGAGTTGGGTTCATTGCGTGACTCGGCCGTTTTCGTCCACATTTGTTCATTATTATGTTAGATAGTGGGTCACTAATAAATGTTTGTAAAGACAATAGAATACAAAATTAGAAATACATACTCAGATTACGCTACCACAATGAAAATACACAATATGACATCCCTTAGTTATCGCAGAGAACATGCAGATTTTTTAACCCTTTATAAAATTATTAATAATATCATTGACGCTCCTATATTATTGCATTCACTTTCCTTCAGAGTTCCTCGACGTTGTGAACGGGCTTGCAGGAAAAAAACCTCTATTTTATATTCTCCATAGTCGGACTTCGTATCTAAAAAATAGTTTCATAAGAAGGGCGTGCAGGTTGTACAACATTAAATTTCTGAATATAGATATTTTCAACGAAAAATTAAATAGTCTCAAAAGACTATCTTTGCAGTGTACAAACTGTAACTAGGATGGCGCTGTTAAAATAATTGACTTTATCAAGGAAAAAAAAAATTAAGATGTATATATATATATATACATCTTAATTTTTTTATATATATATATATATATACATATATATTAGTACTTAGTTTATATACAATTGTCACGATAGTTTTAATTTCATTATATACATTATGTTAATAGAGTTTTGCATAGACACCTAAATAGCTCTGTTATTTCTCTGTTTCGTAATATTTAGATACTTATTTTATTTTATTTTATTTTTTGTAATATCACTTGTTTTAGTAAGTAAAGTATGGCGTTTGAATATCTTCATTAAGGAAACTGTAAGTCTACGATTTATTAACTTTCTCAATGTTATTTATAACTATAAGACTGTTTGTTTCTTAAATAAATAAATAAAAAATGTTTGAATTTGAATTAAATTGATAATTCTCCATAAGTCGTCCGTGGCCTAGTTACACCTCCAACAATGAAAACTCCAGAAAAAGCAGCAAAACGCAGCATAAATTATAACAACCTGCATTATTCATCGCCTGTAAAAGGGTGAAATGCGACCTAATATCTAATCTTTATACGAAAAGACCAAAGAGCCGTCAACATCGAAGTATCATAGGACCATTTCGCACTAAGCGGGGCCTACGAACGCTGCCAACGACAAAGACTCAAAACTCATGAACGCCATAGCTCCCAATAACCTTTTCGCACTAAGCGAAGGGTATCTTCACCCAAAGGTAAAAGAATACTACATTTTTGGGTATTGTTTGAATTAATTTGTCACGAAGGACTGTAAAACGTCAAAGAGCATTAAATGTAATGCCTTTTTTAAGGCTCGAGCGCTCCAGCGAGCAAGCAAGGGCTCGAGTGTTTTTGAAACAGTATCACGGTTTTTTTTTACTAATATCACATTTGTCTTACCAATATTGAGTCTACGTTCTTACTGTCTGAAGTGCACACATATACATGTAGAATGAGATTACATCATTCCAAATAATGTTATGGCAATTTTATCAGCAGCGCAAAATGAAAAAAACTAACTTTTCGTAAAAAGCCTGGAGGAACATTGTTAATCCCTGAAACTGTATAAATTCCTCGCGGAGTAATAAAACTTCGAGTTTTAAGGCATTAACCAGGTGCAAATGTATGAATTAGGGATTTAATTATAAAGTTGTATGAATGATTCGCCGCCCCCGGACTCGGAACTTTCTTTTCGTCGGTTGCCGGTTGACAAAAGGTAATTGCGGCGAAAGATACTGGTATTCCCTCGGAGACGGAGGCCATTATAAGCCTCATTTTAATTAGAAGTTGATCTCCCATTTCTGCCTGCTGTTTTGGCAGCTTTGATGATTATATAATCCATGGCACACGTGTATTTTCCTTTTTTTTTGAAATGAAATGAAATGATGTTATATTTGCTGAATATGGTGAGTTACAGTTGTTACAATATAACTAGGCTAAGTACATATTCAGCCGGAATACCGGCATGCAAATGTTATGAATACAATAGAATTTATATTGTCATGGTTAATTCATCATCATCATCATCATCATTTCAGCCGAAAGACGTCCACTGCTGAACATAGGCCTCCCCCAAGGCTCGCCATTTAGACCGGTCCGGTGGTTAATTAGTTTACTTATTTAACATGAAAACATTACAAACAGATACTGGTTCTACATATTTTTTAATTTAATTTAAATATGTCAATACGTGTAGATATAATTAATGTCAAATTCTTAAGTTTAATCAAACTCAATTAATATTTATTAAATCTGCAAGAACTGTTTTACAAGAATTAAATATATATATACTATATCGTATGTGAATGCTCGTAGGGTTGCGATCAATCCTGTCATAGGGACCAGTCTGAAGATCAGCGCAGGGCTGCATGCCCAGCATATGCTGAGATTGGTACCCATTACCTAAATACTAAAAAGTATGTATCTATCTATAAGTCGTTGCATACCTTTTGTTTTTGTATTTTTTGTGTTATGGTAATAAATGTATGTTGGAGAATCGGGAGGCCGAACAGGCGTGTGTGAAGGCGAATCCGACATTGTGGGCGTGCACGTGCAGGTATTTACGAAATAAAAGTAGCACAATATAGTTTGATCACTGTTCTATTCGAATTAATTTACAAACACTGAAAACATATCGTGATTACAATAATAAATTTCAATTAAGAGCCAATGGGTTTGCAAGCGACCATCACGGCTGGGATGCTGTCAACGAATGACGTCCCGCGCCGCCATGACATTTACAACTCCATTCGGGGTATACCCGCTCTTAAAATTAATAGACTTGATGTCAGTACCTACTAACAACTACCCGCTTTATAATTAATCAAATAATTTGTGTCAACATTATTCACGACTACTCAATACAAATCATCGAACAAAATAAACCGTGCGCCGTTATGTATTTGTTTTGTATTGTATATAATCGTGTTATGTTTTTTTAGGAAAACAGATCCCAAGTACTAACACAATAATCGTTTTGTAAGGCAGGTCTACGAGAGTTTATCTAATATGGGTCGGAAGTTGTCTGTCCAACCCTCTTCCCTCTTGTAACTTCTAGCGGGGAACCGCAGCCCAGTCACGAATCTGTCTCTTCGAGTTACAGTTACAAGTTTGCGGTTATTAAGTTAGCGGGAGTTTCGTCGGCGCGGCTCACTTTTAATTTACAATAGGTGGTAAATTGAACAGCTAATTTTCCCTTTTTATACAAACGCCTTAAGGCGTACAGCGATATCTACCAGAAGACTCATGCTTCATTAACGGCACTAACGTCTCAAATTATATTGAAAAAGAATAGTTTACGTTAGCAGCGGTACTGCTTAATACGAAGGAACGGTTGATGAATTTGGAACTGGGTAGTGATTGCACCTATAGCTCAGTTGGCTAGAGCGACTGGCCGCGAGTGCCGGGAGGTCGCAGGTTCGAATCCTGCTCGGTGTCTAAATTTTTAAATTTTTCCTTCATTCTAAATTTAGCTAATTTACCGTTCTTGGAAAAAAATTCGGTCTCCGCAGGATAATCTGTAGCGAGAAAACTAATTTACCTATTGGAGTTGGTTTGGTGTCAGAAACATAAGAAAATGTAATATTTAGGTCAAAAGCACCATTACTATTCCTCGAAAAACTTATTTTATAGCCGTTATTGAGATTTGTGATTTCTATTAGAATGTTTAATATTTTGGACAGCTTCTGAAAAGTTCTTAGCTTAGCTTTCTTAGTCTTTCTTTATTTATTATTATTATTATTTTATGTTCATACAGTTACACACCGTGAAATCACTCGACGGTCCCATCGGAAGACCAGCGCTGGCGATTGCCCGCATTATGCCGAGAGGGTACCGTTTCGAGATAACACAACTTTTTTGTTTATTTTTATATTCTATTTTGCTGTGTTAATTGTTGTCTTTTCTCGAATAAATATTTCTTATTTCTTATCAGTTAAAAAACGGTCATCTATTTAGGCCATTTTCTGTTTTAATTACCGAGTATATTGACATTTTCTCAGTGTTATCTAGAACAGGACTATTGAGATCATTAATTTTATGTCATAACATAAAATTTTAATGTATTTTTTCGATTTTTCATTAAGAAATATCCTTTCAAACATCACTCCAAATCGGCCATTTTCAAGCTAAAATCTAGTTTTTTCCGTTTAAATTCACACACAATAAAAACAAAAAACGACTATGTTACTATCTAAAACTTTAATAAAATCATCGTATCCTTTAATCACTTTATTGGTATTATCAATACTTATGTCATAATTTGAAATCAAACATTTTAAAACTTATAAGGCCTCTTAATAGACTTTCAGAAAAAAGAGGTAAAAAATTACCGTTGAAGCAATTTCTAAAACACTTTTCATCAAATATAATTTCCTTGATGGCTAGTGAGTGTGACTTTCGGTCTGACCCGGATTTGTGATAGCTTTTAGAAATAACCTTGTGATTAGCGGGATCGCGGTGAATGTTAAAATCATAAAAAAGAGTATGAAATGTTTATTAACTAAAACGACTACTATACAAACTGTTACTATTATCTAAGTTAGTTAAAGAATGTTAATAAATGTTTAAAGATCTAAGCAGTGCTAACCAGTGCCAAGTGAACTATGATTTAGACGTATCAGCGTCAGCTGCCTGTCTAAAATATATAATAATAATAATAATAATATATTCGAATGCACCCGGTCGCGACGAAATCCGTGAATACATTAATCTAAAACTGATCGCAATTAATGCAACTTAATAATCGCATACGCACGCAGGCGCATGTCACGTGTAAGGTGCATTGCACCGAACATCTTGCCGGGGGCAACCGATGAGATGAAATGAGAAAGAAAAGTTAAGTGATACAAGATGACCAACAATATTTAATACAACTAAGTAATTAATCCTTAAACGATAACTTTCTAAATATCGGCGAACTGCCTCTGTCCACTTGTATCATCTCAATGCCATCATCACAACACTGTTGTGTTTTTCGCGCACTTGCACTGCACTTATCACTAACACTAACACTCTCCTGGTGTGTTCAGTATTTTCGTGAAAATAATTAAACAGGTAAATATTATCAGTTGAAGAAAAGCTCATTGAAACGATTAACCCTTATTCTCATCCTGTTTATCTCCGACTTTTTCTCGAAACAACGTAATTACCGCGGCTCAGCCATCGAATTCAATATTTTTAATGAAAACTGGCGGCTCAAGCCGCAGCTTTGATACCTAAAGCGCCTGTACCACCGCTGGCGATATAACAGAAGCGACTAAGGCTCGGTTTTATAAAGATCCGTTAGACCTTATGTCGGTTTGTTATGTCAAAAAATGTACTGAGTTACTGAAATTTGATCTGACATTTGGTCTAACGGATCTTTATAAAACCTGGCCTAAAGCTAAAAACTAAATGAGTTGGCAAGCAGCGAGTAGCTAGCAATTGTTTTGTCGTTGTCGGCAGTTGAGACAACATGTTTGAAATGACACGACGAATTTACAACGATCGAGTGTGGTTTGAATTGCTTTTTAATGGCGAAAGAGATGACGGATAACGCAGTAAGAAAGTTGGGCTTGATGAGAGTTAAATCAAATGTAAATAAAATCGCCATGAGTTTTAAAAAAAATCACTCTTTAGCGATAAAACCGCCTGTTGTTTGCCTCTACTCATCATTTCAGTCATTTTATACTGTACTGTGTCTTTTAATTGAGGTGTGCAATAAAGAGTATTTGTATTGTATTGTAAAGAATATTCATACATTCCTACCAGTGTACAAGGCGAGCTTCAGAGAAGTGAATTCTTGCCCGCAGTGTGAACAGTCAGCTATTGACTGTAAGTATCAAATATGTCGGAGAATGCGTAAGATAGGCTAGATTCTGATGTACAAAATCAAAATCAAACATCTATTCTGCAAATAGGCCACAAGGGCACTTTTACATGTTAAAATATTAATTTACAATTTAAGAAAGACTCACTATAATAAGTAATACATTTTTCATGTCAAAATATTAATTAACAGTTCAAGAAAGAATAGTAATTTCGAGTTTACAATTATAACAAAACTAGCGACCCACCCCGGCTTCGCACGGGTGCACCATTTAATGGATGTTATCATACATATAAACCTTTCTCTTCAATCACTCTATCTATTAAAAAAACCGCATCAAAATCCGTTGCGTAGTTTTGAAGATATGTCCTAACAAGCATGAACAGACCGGACTCCACAAACGATAAGTCACACTGATGTTGATGTTAAGTGGCACCGCTAGATGGCGGTGTAATACGATGTGAAGGTTTGAATGGTTTGGTTGGAATGGTTTGTAGCAACTTCATTCCGGTCTGTCAGTAGTGCGAATAGTTCTTGGGGTTTTCACTTCTTGCCTGAAATTCGCCTGAGCCGCACATGCCCGCTGACTACGAAAATATGTAACATGGCGGACGATCCACCATCGTCGTTTTACGTTAATCCATTTGAATCTTCAACGGCAGCGGTGGGAAATATATGCGTCTTTTCAAAAAAAAACTCTCAAAACTCAAAATATTCTTTATTCAAATAGGCCTAGCAACAAGCACTTTTGAATCGTCAGTTATATATTACATAAATTGAATCTAATTATTCAGAGCAATTTATTGATGCATATGAAATTTAAAAAAAGACGTGAATTACTATAATGTATGTCAAAAGAGAGTATAATAAATTCACAAAAAGATCGTCAATATGTAAAATAAAAACATAAAAAATTGAATAATCTAGACAGTTTCTAGAATAAAATCTGAATGTCAAGAGGAAAATTTAACGTCAACATCTAATGTCATAGTTATGAAAATAGTCATTAAGATGTAATGTCATAATTATTAAAATATAATTAGTATTTCAACCACAATTATACCCACGGTGTTTTATCATTCATGGAGTCTTTTGTGCTATAATATGCTTTCGATATGAGTTTATGCTTTACATAAGTCTTGAATTTATTAATAGATAAATTAGTCACGTTTGTAGGTAGTTTATTATAAAACTTTACACAATTACACATGAATGATTTTCTTATTTTTTGGAGCCGAGTGGAGGGTACCGCAAGCTTATATTTGTTTCTAGTATTAATATTATGTATGTCACAGTTCTGTCTAAAATTTACAATATTTTTGTGTACATACACAATATTGTCATAGATGTATTGACAATGCATTGTCAGTTTTACGAGCGAGATAATAATCGACAGCTAGTCGCTCGCTCGCCGGCGGTGGGCCGAGTGCCTAATGCCGAGAGCCTGAGCCGGTATTACTGAAAATATTGTTTTAGGTGCGTTTTTTGCGAGAGCCTCTACAAACACTTTCGTATACGGCCCAAATTTGGGTCAGTCAACTTTATCTTTTAGCGTGTTGCTATTTTGTCGCCTGGATAAATAGGGTTACGTGGCCGAAATGGCAAAAACGATACCTTATAGCTTCGTCATGTCCGTCTGTCTATCTGCCCGTATGTCACAAGCATTTCACTCGGTAACTAGATACACTATCTAGTTACCGAGTGAAAAGCTTTAGAATAAAATTTGAAATGTGTGACATACATACGGACAGATAGACTAGACACAAAGACGAGATGATGAAACTGTAAGGGTAGGGTACCGTTTCTGAGAGACATCATCCTGTTGTGGATTCGTTTTTATTATCAGTGACTTAGAGACCATATACATCTCTAACAATATTAAATTAATCTTAATTTTGACGCTCAGAGACCATGTACATCTCTGGGATATTATATTAATTTCATTATACTCCTTGTTTAATCTTAAGACCTTATACATCTCTAACTTTACTGATGTTGTAATATTTGTAATAGATAACTTTGCAAGTTATTCTTCACTGTATGACATTAATTTTGTTATAATTGTAAACTCGAAATTATTATTCCTTCTTGAACTGTAAATTAATATTTTGACATGAAAGATGTATTACTTATTATAGTCAGACTTTCTTAAATTGCAAATTAATATTTTGACATGTAAAAAATATTTGATTTTGATTTTATTTTAATTTTCTGCCATTTTGGCTACGGAACCTCAAAAGAAATTGTATAGTGTAATGACTATGCAATGGTAAGCAGACACTGTAGTCTATGGCCACATGCGACTCCATATGAATGACGTGCGCGTGAGTTGAACCGCAATTAACTTTAAATTAGTGTGGACTGTTTCCAGCGCTTGCTGGCAGTTTTGTCCCTGTTTGTCTTTTGTTGAGTTATAATTGTACAATACGGTCCCAAACAGATTTGACCTTTCCGAACGATGCCGGCCGATTCCAATGTTTAACCACACGCACGTAGGACGAAAACTAACTTACAATTTGCCAACAAAGTTTGTTGGGTAGACTGTTAGGGTTAAAGCGTTGATGCTTTTTATGTGTTGTGGGAGAGATGCAGCAACAGTAAAAGATGGTAATTTCAAGGAAACAATGTAACAACAGATGATATGAAGGCTTTCTGGTAACCTAACTTCATATCATATCTTTGTAATGATTGTTTTATTAAATTTACTAAATATAAAATAAAAGTAATGAATAACACCTCAGGTCAACTGCACTCTTGGATCCCAAGATACAGGCTTTGCCTAGTTTGGGGTCCGCCAGGTACTGTTTTGATTGTAAAATTCTTTCTGTTCAATAAACGAATTTATTATTTATTTATTATTAATGTATTGCGACCATAGGCTTGCACAAGAAGAGAGTAAGTATGGCGACAAGTGCCACAGATAATAATCCAGACAGGAAATACGAATCTTTAATACTAAGTTTAATTTAGAATATCAGTAGTACCAACTTAATGATTTAGGTATCTATTGTTGGACTCAATATAAGATTTCAAGCTTACATGGTTATTTACATTAGAATTACAATTTGAAACGGGATATTTACCATGTATATTTGTTTTTTTTAGCGAACCAGGAGGAGGGTAAATCGCTATGGTGTGTGGGTAGACCACAACTAAAACTCGCAGCACGTCAGTTAATCCTTGATAATGGCGCTTGCAACAGTGCCGAAATATCGGGAACTCAAAAATACAAATATACATGGTAAATATCCCGTTTCAAATCGTAATTCTATTGTTGGACTCTCCAACAAAGTTAACAAGCTATGGTGCAACTCACCCTTAATTAACAAATGTTATAATTTGAGCAAGCCGGTCGGTCGTCAGTCGCAGTCAACTCAGTTATAAACGTATAAAAACGACTGAAGCGATCTCTATCTCATTTCCGCTCCGCGCAGCCAAAGCTAATAAACAATTACGAAGGGCTGCTAACGAGCGACCCTTCCAGACCATGATTCCCGCTTCCTGGCTCTATGCTCGAAGCGATAAAAACGAATTTTAATTGAATATGAATTTATTTGTAACGCGCTGGCAAATTAAGAGAACGGTTGCTCAAATATATTTACAATACAATAAATAAAAACAAATAAAAAAAAATATATTTGTGGACAATCTTACACAAATCAACCAAGTCCCAAACTAAGCAAAGCTTGTACTATGGGTACTAGGCGACGATATACATACTTATATAGATAAATATATACTTAAATACATAGAAAACATCCAAGACTCAGGAACAAATATTCGTGTTCATCACACAAATAAATGCCCTGACCGGGATTCGAACCCGGGACCTCCAGCTTCGAAGGCAGGGTCACTACCAACTAAGCTAAAGCGGTCGTCAAACAATACACAAACAATAAACAATACAAATATACTCTTTATTGCACACCTCACATAATAAAATAGCACATAAAAAACAAAATACAAAGATACAGGGAGACAGAGGCAGAACAACAGGCGGTCTTATCGCTAAAGAGCGATCTCTTCCAGACAACCTTTAGGTAGTGGAGAAATGAAATATAAAGCTGAAAAGTAGGTGGTGCATAAACTATTACAATGAGAAAAAAAAGATTCCAAAACAACTATTCAATATAAATACACATTAAATAATATATAAATATACATACATATAATATATAACTATATATATCACTGCTATAGAATAGTAAGAATAAAATAGTGTCAGCCATAATAATTAATTAAAAACCAACCAACCTAGCTTTTTCATCGCTCACCAAAACGTACGATCTATTGTTGGCAAAACTGCACTATTGAATGTTTTGTTGAATGATAAAAAGCCAGATGTATTAGCTTGCAGTGAAATTTGGTGCAAAAGAAATGAAATTGAACAAGTGAGGTTATGCAACTATGAGCTGGCGCACGCGTACTGCCGGACTAACATAGCGCACGGAGGTGTGGCGCTGTACATACGGGATGATATTCGCTATAAAAAGCGTAATGACTTGCAAAATCTCGCTACTCAATATCATTTCGAGCTGACATCGATCGAAATTACTAATTTAGATTTAATTATTATTGCGACATACAGGACCGGAAAGGGCGACCTTGACATATTTTTAAATGGGTTAGAATTGCTATTAAATAAGGTGACTTCAGAAAATAAAGGGTTCGTATTGGTTGGCGATATAAACGTTGACTTTCTAACTAATAACAGCTCCAAAAGAAAAGTTAACGACGTCTTGGGTACCTACGGCTGCGCGAATATAGTAGGGTTTCCGACCCGTGTGTGTGCGGAGTGTTCTAGCTGTATTGATATCGGAATAGTAGCTCAGACCAGTGACGTCACCGCCGCGCCGATACATACACCCATTAGTGACCACAACGCACAGATGTTTACGTTATCAGTGGAACATTTGCATCGCAAAAAATCTAGCCAATTTATTGAACGTAGACTAATGAATGAGGAATCAATCTATTTATTTTATTGTGACATTGAAAATTATAATTGGGAATTCATATATAATAATAACATTGACATTAATGATAAATTTAGTAAGTTGATATACATATTGACATACTACATTGATATCCATTTTCCTATTAAAAGACTCCGATTAAAGAACAAGCCGAATATTCCATGGATGACTAATGAAATAACAAAATATATTGACAATTTTAATGACCTCTCTAACTTTAGGCAACAATACCCCGATAACGACGATATCTTAAGATGTATCAAATATTATTCGGATTTAATCAAGCGCAAAGTCGTAGAAGCGAGACAGGGTTACACGGAAAAAAGGTTGAAAGACAGCCGCAATCCTGCCAAAGAAATCTGGAAAATAATTAACGAAGAAATATCGACATCACATAGTAGGAAAGACATTACGCTAAACTATAATTCTAATCTGAAACCTGTATGTAAAACAGACATACCAAATTTCCTCAACTCACATTTCCTGAATGTGGCGAAAAAATTAAATATAGGGGTAAATGAGCAACTAGCGATGCAATACTTGACTAACCATTTACAGACCTGCGATGTTCCCACTGTCGAGTTGCCCACTGTTTCACGTGCCGATCTTGACCGTGTCCTTAATTGGATGATGAAAAGCCGTAGCACTCTCGACATTTACGATATCTCGGTGAACTTACTACTATCTGTATGGCCAGTCCTTTCGGAGAAATTGGTATCACTAATCAACGAGATGTTCTCAACTGGTGTTTACCCTGATATACTCAAGTGTACTAAGGTGTGCCCAGTGTACAAGAGTAAGGGTGAAAAAACATCAGTTGATAACTACAGACCAATATCGATAGTGCCCAACATCTCCAAAATGATTGAGTCGATTTTGTCGCACCACTTAATGGACCACCTTGAGTCTGACTTACTGACTGAAAGACAGTTTGCCTATCGTAAAAACAGGTCCACTACAACGGCAGCTTATAAAGTAATAGACACCATAACTACCGGCATCGACGAAAAACAAAAAATTGCCGGGATATTCTGTGACCTGTCTAAAGCCTTTGACGTCATAAGCCATGACCTTCTAATAAAAAAACTTATGCGTTATGGACTCCAAGGAAACAGTTGTAATTTGTTCCAATCTTTTCTACAAAAGCGAACTCAAGCGGTTGAAGTGATGTCGGGTGGCAGAAGATTGAGATCTGAGACTGGCAGCGTGATGGAAGGGATTCCACAAGGTTCTTCTTTAGGAAATACCCTCTTTCTTGGATTTATCAACGACCTGCCATCCGCTATCACTGAAGGTCAAATCACTTTGTTTGCCGACGACACGACAGTAGTGGTGAGCGCGTGTACATATGAACAACTGAATGATAAAATCATCACCGTATGTGATCAGCTGACGAGATGGTTTACGGCAAACGGTTTGATATTGAACGTCAACAAGTCAAACGTAATGATTTTCTCGAGTAGGTGCGTTCCGAGAGCGACTATCCAGTGTCCTATGCCGACGAATGAAAAATGTAGGTTTCTCGGTTTCACGTTGGACCCTACACTAAACTGGAAACAACACGTCGACTTGCTTTGTGGTAGGCTGAGCAGCGCGGTGTTTGCGCTGCGTAAACTGAAGCCGCTGGTGTCCCGTGCTGCGCTGAAGCAAGCGTATTTTTCTCACTTTCACTCGCTTATGACTTACGGTACAATATTATGGGGCAACTCGACCGATGCTGAGAGGGTGATGCGAATGCAAAAACGAGCTCTGCGGACCCTGCTTGGCCTCCATCAGAGGCAGTCCTGCAAGGCGTTGTTTGCTGAACATCGAATTATGACCCATTACTCGCAATACATTTTCGAGGTAATCTTATTTACGCGTAGACACCTGTCACAGTTTAAGCGAGTGGAAGTGACGGGAAAGTGTCTGCGGAGCACGGGAAAACTTCGAACAGTACAACGGCGCACAGCACTACACGCAAAGAATGCGCGGGTGATAGGGCCTACCTACTATGAACATCTACACGAAAATGTAAAAAATGAATGTTCCGAGGAAGTGTTTAAGCGCCGACTAAAGAACCATTTATTGAAGAAGTCACTCTACTCGGTAAAAGAATATATTGACATACCCAAATAGAATTAAATTAACATATTTTGACATATTTATTTTCAAATTGTAAATTATCTCTTATATTTGACATTTTCCCTATTTTAATTAACATTAGACCAGTACTAATTAGTACAATCTTTGTGACTTATTGGAACGAAGTTCCTAACTATTATTATTATTGTTATTCTTTGGATTATTTTGTATGTGGTTTTATTTATATTGAATTTAAATTATGTGCTTTTAAGAATATACTGAACCGTATATTCTTATTTATTTTCATTTTTTGTTACGCAATTAGAGCGCCTGACGATCAATATGCAATAGTAGTATAAGCAAAAATGTATCTATTTCTTACACGAGATTGTATTCTGTGATAAATAAAACTAAACTAAACTAAACTAAACATACTTGTATTGCAAAATTTACAAATGACCTGTAACAATTGTTATTAATAAATTTTTCATTTAATTTCATTTTCATTTCATTTCATTTATTGCACCAACGTAGAGCTAATCGTACAGAAAGCGGATCTAATGGCTTATGTACCTATTACCTCGCGGGAATCCGGTGGAAACGAACGGCACAGGACCGGTCTAAATGGCGAGCCTTGGGGGAGGCCTATGTTCAGCAGTGGACGTCTTTCGGCTGGAATGATGATGATGATGATGATGTATTACCTAATCAGTAAAATATGTAATATTCGGCAGCAGTAATTTAAACAACATCTACTTCACATTAGTGGCGATCAAATCAAAGGTTTTAAAATAAAATACACTCGACTTTGTAACTTTATTAAGCTGTCAAGGACTCATTGATGGCTGACCTTAAAACTACCATTGTCCTAGGAACAGTAACAAAAAGGACATAAAACTAAACGACCACAATTTTAGCTTAAGAGGCCTTACAGTTTTAAAATGTTTTGATTTCAAATTGTGATAGAAGTATAGGTAATACTAATATAGCCATTAAAGGATACAATGATACAATGATTTTTTTAAAGTATTAGATAGTAACATAGCCATTTTTGATTTTATTGTACATAGTAGAATTTAAGCGAAAAAAAGCTGTTTAAAGTTTAAAAATGGCTGTTTTGGAGTGATGTTGGAAACGATATTTCTTTCTAAAAATCCAAAAAATACATTAAAAAGTTATGACATTAGTTTGCAATAGTCCTGTTCTAGATAGTAACATTCAGAAAATGTCAAGATATGTATCAATTCATACAAAAAATAGCCTAAATATATTAGCGTTTTTTAACTGATAAGGACCCTTAAGTCTATTTTTCTGCGTTCCCTAAAAGGGAATATAAGGTACCTAAACATCACATTGCTATGACATCGGCAGTAAATCAGCCCCATGCAATATGTATGTATGAATTTAAATAACACCTGTTCTTTTACGAGCCGAATCAAGCCGTTAGGTGCCTCAGGTCTTTATATATTATCACCCTTACTGCCTTGACATACGGTCCCAAATATGACGACGGACGTAGTAATGCGTAGGCAGTGGCGTATCATCTGAAACGCATTACGACGCGTCACATAAAACATGACGTGCTCTGACTAGGTTAAGGGGATGCCTCGATTCGGTCAGCTACGCCCCCGTGGAAGAGACACGCTTATGTCTTTCGCGCACGACTAAACGGGATGCAACACTCTTCGGGAATGGCATTTAAAATAAAAATAAAATAAAATAAATAAATATTAGAGGACAATCTTACACAAATCGAACTAGCCCCACAGTAAGTTCAAAAAGGCTTGTGTTATGGGTACTAGACGACGATATATTTAATAGATATAAATACTTAAATACATAGAAAACATCCAAGACTCAGAAACAAATATTCAAATATTCTTAGACAAATCTCGATAAATATCTGACTGTGTGCAGTTTTATTACATTTCCTCTTGACAGAATTTAGATGAGTTAAAATACCATGGTTTTAATTTAACTGTATCGTTTAATAATGCGTTGTTTTAGTAGGCTGAGTAAAAAAAGGAAAAATAATGAGTCTTTATTTTTCCTTTTTTTCTATCGAGAAAATTTTAAGCGATCATGTTCCGGCTATAGTCAGAAACACAGTCATATAGTCAAGAATCATATATCTGAAAATGAAAATGAAAATATATTTATTGGGTATCAATACATCAGCGTGGGTGTATATACTAGAGTAGGTACATAGAGTGTACTTATTACTAGATAAGCCTAGGAACGGTGTCCTGTGCCCTAAACTAGGTAAACCTGTCTTATAGGGAACAAGCGAATTCCGATGCTCATTTAGATATCGCTACTTCGCTACATTGATCTAATCAATCCTTATTGTTTCCTCGTCTAGGCAGAACAGAGTTTCAAAAACGCGATATTTCTCGTTGCACGGCCTTAAGGGATGACTTACTTACCTTATAAATTCACTTGGGGTTCCATTCAAATAAACGTATTAAATTGAAATCGAATTTCTACTCTGCTGAGAGGAGTCGCGTCGTAGGCAATGTTTGTAAGCGTAAGATCCGTTTGGCGAGTCGCCACGTTTCCCTCAACCGTATCGAACGGCATTGAAGGCGATTAATGATACTATCAATCACGGTGTACTGAATACCGTTAACTGCCGTTTGTGTAATAAATAAATAAATATTAGAGGACAATCTTACACAAATCGAAATAGCCCCACAGTAAGCACAAGAAGGCTTGTGTTATGGGTACTAGACGACGATATATTTAATAGATATAAATACTTAAATACATAGAAAACATCCAAGACTCAGAAACAAATATTCATGCTCATCACACAAATATTTGCCCTGACTGGGATTCGAACCCAGGACCGTCAGCTTCACAGGCAAGCAGGCTTTTTAATATCAGTTTTTAAATTCTTTAATTCTATATTTTATACAAACGCCTTAAGGGAGGCGTACAGCGACATCTACCAGAAGACTCATGCTTCATTAACGGCACTAACGTCTCAAATCATATTGAGAATCGTCAGTTGCGATGTGCCATCCCATACCCATATTTTAGAATAAAGGAAAAATTGAAAAATTTAGGCACCGAGCAGGATTCGAACCTACGACCTCCCGGCACTCGCGGCCAGTTGCTCTAGCCAACTGAGCTATAGGTGCAATAATAAGATTTGAAACGGGATATTTACCATGTATATTTGTATTTTTGAGTTCCCGATATTTTGGCACTGTTGCAAGCGCCATTATCAAGGATTAACTGACGTGCTGCGAGTTTTAGTTGTGGTCTACCCACACACCATAGCGATCTACCCTCTTCCTGGTTCGCTTTTATCGCACAGTGTCACCGTCACTACCACCGTCCGCCTTGTCACTTGAAACTCGATTACGGTCACGACACACCACACTCACAGTATCAATACGCGAGTTCTTTGCGGAAACAGTCTCTTTTCGATTTGTGAACTTTCGGATCACTGGACGCCAGACCCTTGACAGTTGAAACCCATCTTCCCGGTTGAAATTCTTATGCCATATAGGTGTGTAATAGTATTTGTATTGTATATAATTATATTGGATCACATATTGTTAGTCACGGCTTTAAGGTCGAATATTGCTCGATCTGTTCCGAAAATATATCACGTAAATATCTTTTATTTAAACAACAAGATGATCACGATTGTTCGGTCATGAATACTAACCATGAAAATATCAAACCACATAAAAATGCCAATAAGTTTATAAGCAACCCCATTTCTTGGGAGCTTTGAAGTCGGTTCCGTGGGAGGCAACACGCGGGCAAATGGAATGAGATGAGGTCCTCCATTACTTTGATTTACATACGTCTGTGGTGGACAGGACGCGGAGATAAAACACGCCACAATACGTTAAAGAGACTGAAATCACACTGAAACAGTAAATAAATAAATAAATAAATATTAGAGGACAATCTTACACAAATCGAACTAGTCCCACAGTAAGCTCAAGAAGGCTTGTGTTATGGGTACTAGACGACGATATATTTAATAGATATAAATACTTAAATACATAGAAAACATCCAAGACTCAGAAACAAATACAAAATACAAAATATACAAAATACAAACATTTATTCTGCAAATAGGCCACAAGGGCACTTTTACATGTCAAAATATTAATTACAATTTAAGAAAGTCTGACTATAATAAGTATTACATTTTTCATGTCAAAATATTAATTTACAGTTCAAGAAGGAATAATAATTTCGAGTTTAACAATTATAACAAAATTAATGTCATACAGTGAAGATAAACTTGCAAAGTTATCTATTACAAATATTAGGTTAGAGATGTATAAGGTCTCAAGATTAAACAAGGAGTGAAATTAATATATTATCCCAGAGATGTACATGGTCTCTGAGCGTCAAAATTAAAATTAATTTAATATTGTTAGAGATGTATATGGTCTCTAAGTCACTGATAATAAAAACGAATCCACAACAGGATGATGTCTCTTCATGCTCATCACACAAATATTTGCCCTGACCGGGATTCGAACCCAGGACCGTCAGCTTCACAGGCAGGTGCACTACCCACTAGGCTAAACCGGTCGTCATAAACAAACAGTGCTTATATTCTGTGGAAGAGATTATGACAGGTGTACAGTATAATTTTTTTTTAATCGCCTCATGTCGGTATCTGGAATCACTCGCTAGCGCCAGCTCCATAACATCATAATTCCCAGACTAATTATGTAATGTACTGTCCAATACTGACATCTAAAAAATAAATTGCTATGTATTTGTATTGTTTTTTGGACTGCTTTGACTAATGTAATTATGACTATAAGATTTATGTATTAATAATTATATACAATACACATGTTATTAACATATAATACCAATTAGCACGTAAGGTTTATTTTAAGTAATAATGTAATGTACTATCCAATGTTGACATACGAAATAAATACTATATTGTTTTTGTACGGCCTTGACTAACGTAATTAATGTCTATCAGATTTATGTATGAATAATTATATACCTACAATACGCATGTTATTAAAATAGAATACCAATTAGCACGTAAGGTTTAGCTGTTAGTGCTGATAATTGTTTACAATAAATAAATAAATATATTTTTTTAATTTATTTAAGACAATCATTAGAAACAATTATTGTGTACATATGAGCCAATATTTAAAACCTTTAACGGTTTAAATAATAGTTGGCGAGATCGCGCGGTTCATGCCGCGTTATAACTTAATTTAATTTAACATTTCCAGTTAGAATTATAAGTTAATAAGTAGGTACGAGTAACATAATATTTTTTTAAGTAGCTATCCTAAAGTTAAGTAATATTTTTTAAGTAATTTTTTACCTTTATTCTGGTTAAAACCGGTATTCGTGAGGTCATGCAATAAGTCCTTAGGTAGGTTATTAAGAATGGCTGGAAGTAAGGAATCCATAATTCTTTTGTAATAAAAGAGAATAACTTCTCTAATAAAAGATAAGGGTGCGCTTCTGCTCACATAATTTTTGACGTCCTATCATTCGAATACCGAAAATGTTTCTCATACAATTTTACTCCATAATAATCACATTTCATAAATGGTCGTATTGCTAACTATCATAACTCCTAGCCATTCGAACTCATAACGCCAATAGTCATAAAATTATGACTTCAGATGTGTTCTTGGTAGTAAAATGATGAATAATAAATTTTATGACAACTGACCGTTATGACTTTTTTTTTATACAACGCCGGTGGCAAACAAGCGTACGGTCCACCTGATGGTAAGCGGCCACCGCAGCCTATAGACGCCCGCAACTCCAAAGGAGTCACGTGCGCGTTGCCGACCCTTTGTAAGATTTGAGGATGCATTGTGTTGACAGCAGAAGGACCACATTTAGGTCCCTCGCTCTAAACACAGTGCATCCTCGGGAGCTCTGGCAACCTTGCTCACCTCCAGGAACACAATACTACATACTCGTATAGTAAATAATGTTATTATGGCTGTGGTATTCTGCAAGGCGGAGGCCTCCCCAGTTGGTCCAAATTCGAGCAAGATGACATTTTGCTGTGCCCTACCTCTCTGACTTCGGTTGTTAATAATAGAAATTTATGAACAAAATAAGTATGAATACGAATTTTATGAAGAGTGATTATTAGCAGTACGAATTGGTAGTACAACCGAAAACTGAATGAATTTCATGTGAATATGTACCCAAAAAATAAATAAATATTGGGGGACATTTTTACACAAATCGACCTAGCCCCCAACTAAGCAAAGCGTGTACTATGGGTACTAGGCGACGTTATTTACATGACATTTATGTACTTAATCGTATTACATATATAGCCCTAAGGCCTCTAACTTGGCTTAACGACTGCTATCATAGACAGCGTCCGGGATCAAAGGCTTAACGTGCCTGACAAAGCACGGGAGCGCACAGTTAGTAACCACTCAAAGCGGTCATCCATCCAAGAACTGAACCCGGCCAATGTTGCGTAACTTCGCATACCGCACGCGGCACGTGTGTTGTAATCCCAAAACAACGATAAAATCAGAATACATATAACTTACGTACAGAAGGTTTTCTTCTAACAAAACCGACGTTTGCGAACTGATCATTCACGTGCTCTTTCGTTCCTAGCGCGATAGGGTATCTGGACACCCCGGAGGTGCCAGAGCCGGGATTAGCCGAAGCGGCAAGACGAACAGTGCCTTTACCATGAGTTTGCATGACCGTACTCGCTAGCGACTAACCGCCAGAGGCGCTGTACTTTTGCCCATACAAATTTTTACGCAGTCGCTAGCGAGTACGAAATCAAAAAATCAAAACATTTATTCTGCAAATAGGCCTCAAGGGCACTTTTACAAGTCAAAATCTATCTAGGTACATCGAATAAAAATAATACAATAATCAAACTATCACTAATTAAATGTAGTGTTACATGTCAAAATAAGACTAAGAAACTAATAACAATCGAGATTTGTTAGAGATGTATAAGGTTTCTAAGCGTCAAGATAAAAGGTAATAAAGTAGGTACACTAATCATAATAAAATATTTTGAGCTATATCTATAACACGTCAACATGAAAATAATAAAATCTAATCGGTCATGTAAACTCATGGTAAAGGCACAGGCCTGTCCCTAGCTCTCAACATAGGCCATTCTTGTGAGCTCTGGCGAGTTTACTCACCACTAGGAACAAGAGAGACCCCACAACACGTACCTAAAGGTCATGCCTCCCATTTAATAATGACAATCAAACAGGTACCTGGATAGAAGTACCTTCAGCCGCAGAATCACTCGATTATGCACTCGTCAATAATTGAATTAATTATTTAGAAAACATGTCTGACTCAGTAATTAATTTTGCAGCTGACATCGTGTGTGACTTGGTAATACAGTTATAAATAATATAGCACTAAGCTATTTAGTTTAGTAGATAGCTTTTCAATTACCTATTATCGACAATCTCGTGTCGTGTCACGTCTATGGTCGCGACCATACGTCACTGTCAAAGACGCACACAGCCACACACTTACGTCCGCATGCCGTCGATAGGCTGTGCTGGCTGATGGCGTAGCGCGTGTCACCCGCACTACTAATCGATGTACCGGATTGCCATACCCGTTGTATGTCATTGTATCATTTTAATCATCATCCTCCAAGTGTATTTTTTATACAAACGCCTTAAGGGGGTGTACAGCGACATCTATCAGAAGACTCATGATTTTTCAATTTTTCCTTTATTCTAAATCCTCCAAGTGTTTCTCTGAATGTGTTACAGGCACTATTGTTGGAAATTTTTACCAGTTCCTTTTTGACAGTTATGAGTTGGCGTTTGTAGTGATGAGGGTAAGACGAATCGATTGTTTTAATTAGCGATTGAGTGGTGAATGATTATTCAAATCGATTTCATTACAATTTGTTCTATAATGTTCCCATATATTTCATTACTAGATACGAATCTAGAGTAATAACTTTTGTCATTATATTTTTATTCTACCTACATCAATTTTGTATCGTTCAGAAATTTAAATAGATACTGTATTGCCAAAGTCCGTGTTAAAGGCAATTTCACACTTCATCCGTTTGCAATTTATTGGAATACCAATTTTTTTTTATAACACGTAATTTATTACGGTTATAAATTCATTCATTAGATCGATTTTCATCAACTTACGGAAATATCTGAATCGAAAACGAATGATTTAGTCATTCCACTAGATTAAAAAATAAAAGATATGGTACGTAACTGTTTTTATGGTGAATTATTATCATAAATTACTAGTCATCAGTGATAGAAAAAAAAAGTATACATTCATTTTGCTCCTCTAAAATGCGTATTACAACTTTCTAAGTATTCATGAAGCTCTAATATCAATATTTGATTTTATTCATTGTTTCGATGAACCGTTTCTAAACCCTTTCAGTGTTTGGGAGCATAATTAAGCCGGGTACTCACTAGCGATTTTTTTATAAATGTGAGCTATTTCTAAGATAAATGTGAGCTGTTTCTAAGCTAACATATAAAAGGAATTCCTTGTTATACCTAGAGAGTAAATTACTACTTGTTTAGAAAAAAAAATATTCAAGGCCTGGATGGCTGTGCAAAAAAGTTTAAAATGAGCGCATTAGCTCACTAAACTGTTTGTGTTTTATGTTTTTACTTTCTAGGATCCAAATGTACACTAGATACGTAAGTAACCATTGTATTATTATTAATAAAGAAATAAAAAAAAAAAACTCACTAGCGAGCCGTAACTGTAACCGTTGCATGTACTGTAACCAAAAAACATAGTGTGTACGTGGTTCGCAAACCTGCTGCGTATAAGTATGTATATCGTCGCTTAGTATCCATAATACAAGTTTTGCCTTGTTTGGGACTAGTGGCGCCAACGCAGCTGGAACACCCTCAGCGAGTAGCCAGTCTTCTGGTCAAATACCGACCACTCCGACCGACCATACCGACGACCGCTTTAGCCTAGTTGGTAGTGACCCTGCCTTCGAAGCTGGAGATCCCGGGTTCGAATCCCGGTCAGGGCATTTATTTGTGCGATGAACACGAATATTTGTTCCTGAGATTTGGATGTATTTTATGTATTTAAGTATCTATTTATCGATATAAGTATGTATATCGTCGCTTAGTATCCATAGTACAAGCTTTGCCTTGTTTGGGACTAGGTCGATGTGTGTAAGATTGTCCCCTTAGGCTTAGATCCTTAAGGGGATGAGGATCCTCGTGAAAGAGACACGCTTATGTCTTTTGCGAACGACGAAACGGGATGGGTGTTCTAGACGAATCTCGATAAATATCTGTGTGCAGTTTTATTAAATTTCCTCTTGACATAGTTTAGATGAGGTATAATACAATCATTTTAACTTAATTTTGTCGTTTAATAATTCGTTGTTTTAGTAGGCTGATTAAAAAAAGGAAAATAAAGACTCGACTGTGTATTTTTTTCTATTGGGAAAATAATAACCAATCATGTTTCGGCTATTGTCAGGAAAACAGTCATATATATCTGAAAATCAATCCTTGTTTTGTCGTCTGGGCAGAACAGCGTATCAACTTTACTGATGTTGTAATATTTGTAATAGATAACTTTGCAAGTTTATCTTCACTGTATGACATTAATTTTGTTATAATTGTAAACTCGAAATTATTATTCCTTCTTGAACTGTAAATTAATATTTTGACATGAAAAATGTATTACTTATTATAGTCAGACTTTCTTTAATTGTAAATTAATATTTTGACATGTAAAAGTGCCCTTGTGGCCTATTTGCTGAATAAATGTTTGATTTTGATTTTTTTTTGATTTCAAATAACACGATATTCTAACAGAAATAAATACTAAAGTTCGGAGAAGACGTTCGGAGCAAACATTGACGTCAATTGTTCGTTTATTTGTAGTGCAGAACTAAAACTAGCGTTAACGTTCTGTTCTACACATATCAGTAACTACACACTCTGATCGCTAACAACGCAAACAGGTTATTTTGGATGCAATCGTTGTTTAATGACGGATGGAAGAATAACAGTGAGTGCTTGAAAATAAGATAATAAAATCACGCTTAAAATAAAATGCGTGTTTCTGACTACTTAAAGCTATACTGTAGACGCCGGTGCCGGTGATGATGGAACTCGACGACTCAAATAAAACTTCGATGTAAAGTTGACTGTATAATTTCAATACGTGCTGATTTACAAAATAGCTTGGCCAAAAGAGGTATGTGCAGAAGTGGTTGTATGTGAGAACAAAGAATAGGTAATGACGAGCAAGATTTGATAATTTGAGTTAACGTATGTTTGTAACATACGTTAACTCAAATTGGTAGGGATGAAACGTATGTGAAGCGTTGCTATTGGTGGCTTTAAAAAAAACCGCTCTTATACTAACCGTGCCCGACGGGCGCGTTTTGCTACTGCATACTAAGTTATTATATATGTATAAAATTAAATAAGAGTTGTGTTCGCAACATATACGATGATTCATTTTGTGTTTAATTCAATGTAAAGAGCTTTGATCACATAACTAACACAATTTTGCACCTCACTACCTACATATCAATAGCCTGAAAAAATCAAACACATAGTTTTTGTAGTCTACCACTTTTGTTCCACTAATAGGGGACATAAGTGGTAGGCCACTTTTCTAAGCTAACAGTACATTAGTCAAAATGGTAAAATTACCTACTTTTTTACGATGATATCACATCTATTATGGCTGAGATACGCGTCATACTCGTGATCGGGTGCTGTGTGTGGAGTCCGGTCTGTTCATGCTTGCTACTATGTCCTAGCAACGTTAATATTAATGTATTTTTATAGGGGATTGACGAGAGACATCATCCTGTTGTGGATTCGTTTTTATTATCAGTGACTTAGAGACCATATACATCTCTAACAATATTAAATTAATCTTAATTTTGACGCTCAGAGACCATGTACATCTCTGGGATATTATATTAATTTCATTATACTCCTTGTTTAATCTTGAGACCTTATACATCTCTAACTTTACTGATGTTGTAATATTTGTAGTAGATAACTTTGCAAGTTTATCTTCACTGTATGACATTAATTTTGTTATAATTGTAAACTCGAAATTATTATTCTTTCTTGAACTGTAAATTAATATTTTGACATGTAAAAGTGCCCTTGTGGCCTATTTGCAGAATAAATGTTTGATGATTTTGACTATTTACTTCTCCACTGTGCTGCTAGTTGGTCATGCATTTGTATTGGTTCATGAACTTAATTCACTTCGGCAATATAGTCTGCCGACATTAAGGAGTAATATGCGTTGCATTACCGTTCCATTACAGAATTAGCATACCATTACAGAGTCGTGCTGTTCGATGTAATGATATTAATGCATACTACTACATAATTCTCTGACGATAGGATATTATAAAAGAATATAAATTTATTTCAACATTTATCCAATATTTATTACGGTTCCGCATCCGTTTTTAGTTCCGGCTTCCGGTTCTGTTTCCAATATACCGAATTTAAAACATCTGGTTCCGCTTCCGGTTCCGATAAAACCACATCTGTTACATCCCTGGTCCTGTGTATTCCGCGGTGATTTCATTCGTACCTACATAGTGCTCCTCGTTTCAAATTATTTTGTAAGCGGCAGTGTTGCCAGTGCCGTTAGGACGAAAATTACGTTTCTTTTCTTGAAAAGTTACATTTTTGATGCAAAAGTTACATTTATTATATTTTTCATAATTACCTTACGTAACGTTCGATTTTAAGGAATGAGTAGCCACATGCAACTATAATTCGGCGAGTTCGGCGACAGAATTACGCCAGTCTAGTGGGCGGTATCTCGAATTGCATACATAGTTGCAACAGACGGACAGACTGAGGCGTACCATATAGGTTCTTTTGTTACCTTTTCTGTATGAAAGCCTATAAATTATCTCGCTTGGTCCCGGTTAGGTACAATTGACCTTTCTTTTTAAATAGTTTAATTTTTCTCAAAAGTTACAAAAAAATCCTTTACAACAGAAGTTACTTACATGTTACGCGAGCCGGTCAAAACTTACGAAAAATGTAACAAATGTAACCATCTGGCAACACTGGTAGTTTCCCTTCAGCGGGGTAAACACGTAACTTTTGTACTACCGTTAGTTAAATTTTAATGTCAGATTTTAACTGTCAGCTCATACATTTATGCTTCAAAATTGACAGAAAAATTATGTAGATTTTGCTGTCAATTTTGAAGCAATTTTGAATTTTGAAGCAATGTAGATAAAGTTACGTGATTCGCCTGCAGGGCCCGACTTATCTTTTCACACTGTATAGGTATGTATGTTGAAAACATGGTTTCTCCAAACATCACTTTTAATAATGGTAGTTTCGTCCTGTGTATTCCGCGGTGATTTCATTCGTACCTACATAGTGCTTCGTTTCAAATTATTTCGTAAGCGGGCCGGCAGCGTGACATTTCCGCCGGTGAATATTTGATAGCGCCCTCTTTCAAATCGATGGCGACATGATTGAACTCATGGACAGTTAATGGGTCTAACGGGTGGGCGGGATTATTTCCCATTTATTTGAAACTCGATGAGGTGTGAAATGATGGAAGCAATTTAAGGGACCTTATCAGTTAAAAAACGCTCATCTATTACGCCATTTCCTGTTTGAATTGACAAGTATCTTGACATTTTCTCAATGCGCGCGCGTCGGAGGGCAGTGTTGCGCGGTCGGTTGCCTTGATAACACTCAACCTGATGAAGGACTCCAATTGTAGTCCGAGACATGTCGCAAATAGTGACTTTCCAAGTGAGTTCCAACCGTTGTTCTCTTATTAATTTAAAATAAATTATTTTTCTAAGGCCATGAGTTCCACGCGACCAAAGGCGCGGGCTAAAGCAATTTTAAGCTTATGAGTTATTGTACTTATTGTAAAGAACGCAAATCATTACGATCGAATACTGTTCGCTGGAAACAGATTGACGTGTGAAGCGACAGACAAAAAGGCTTCTTATTAGGCTTTTGAATAAAACATGTTGCGAGTTGTCGGCGTTGCCGGTGTTGGCGTGAAACGTGCTGCAAACATCCGCAGAAGCCGCTGAGGATTGACGAGAGCAGTCAGAATGGCATCTTGAATATTCTTGATTTGAATTGACAATACTTCACTACATAATATAAAACAAAGTCGCTTTCTCTGTCCCTAAGATCTACAATAATTTACCGGAAAGTCTTAAGTCGCTTGAAGGGACACAATTTAAAAAAAAATCTTAAGGGGTGGCTGCTAGACAAATGTTTTTATGACTTGAACGAATATTTTAAATGGAATGTAAAATGATGATTATTATTATTATTTCATTAATTATTATATCACTGTTTTCATAGTTATTTCAGATTATTATCTTATTATTATTGTACGTCCGAAATGGGCAAACTGTTGATAAGTACTCATTATTTTATAACATGTTATAACAATGTACACAGTTTTGACAATAAATAAATAATTATTCTATTCTTATTCTATTCCTATATCCCTATCCTATGCTTAAATCTTTAAAACTACGCAACAGATTTTGATGCGGTTTTTTTTAATAGATAGAGTGATTGAAGAGGAAGGTTTATATGTATAATAACATCCATTAAATAGTGCACCCGTGCGAAGCCGGGGCGGGTCGCTAGTATAAATATAAAGCCTTTATACAACTTAGTGTCTCGACAAAACGATATAAGTTTAGTACCCACGAACATGGGATACAAGCAGGGATTGTATACCTGGTTTTATTTAATACCTGTATAGAAATTGACAAGCTATTACCGCTAATAAAATAATACCTATATTCTAATTAGAGGTATTGTTGTCATTCCGCTTTTACCTGTACCTCTATGTATAGACTATTTACGATATTAAATACCTGTATTGGCTGTATTCAATACCGCTATTCATTGCACTTGAAAGGTAAGGTGCCAACTAAACATTACTACTAAAACGCAACAAGTAGGTGTAAATACCTACTTTTTACAATACGTCAGTTTGCAGAAACAAATAATCGAGTATATTGAAAACTGACAGCTATTACCGGTAATGGTTTTATGGGTAAAGTGTCAAATAAAGGTATTGTTGTCGAATATTTGTTTCTGATTGTTGAATATTTGTTTCTGAGTCATGGATGTTTTCTATGTATTTAAGTATTTACATCTATTAAATATATCGTCGTCTAGTAGCCATAACACAAGCCTTCTTGAAGTTACTGTGGGGCTAGTTCGATTTGTGTAAGATTGTCCTCTAATATTTATTTATTTTATTCACGAACTAAATACTATTGGTAATTAAAGTATTATAACAGATTAGTAAAAGGAAATCATCACCAAATTGTATAAAAAAAGCAACAAACAACAGTTACCAGTTTTCTCTTTTTGTAAGAATTCCCTAGATTAGTGGTGCAATAAAGAATATTTATTATTATCATCCTCTTTATTTATTTTCCATCTTAGGCTAGGTTTTTACCACTACATAGTATAAAACAAAGTCGCTTTCTCTGTCCCTATATCCCTATGTATGCTTAAATCTTTAAAACTACGCAACGGATTTTGATGCGGTTTTTTTAATAGATAGAGTGATTGAAGAGGAATGTTTATATGTATAACATCCATTAAATAGTGCACCCGTGCGAAGCCGGGGCGGGTCGCTAGTATCTTTGTAAAAAGTAAAATATAAAAATACACTTACAAAATATAAAAATATTATAAAATCCTAACCCAGGGTGCCGCCGGCAGCGAGGCGGGGCCTAAAGCTACCGGTGGTGTCGGGCGACAGAGAGAGGAACCTCCTGACTATCCGCGCCGTGTCCAGGAGTACCGCCCTCTGTATCTGACCCTTGACCCAGCCATCTAGCGAGAGTCTCTTCAGGTGTTGGTCGAGACTCTTCGCTATAAGACCGTTCGCAGACACGACTATCGGGACAATGATCGTTGAATCAACATCCACATGCCGGTCACCTCGTGTTCCAAGTCTAGGTACTTGCTGACTTTGTCCTTTATTATTATTACTTTAGTGATATTAGCTATGATCACTTGAATCAATAATTATAGAATTAGGAACAGTAACGAACGCTTTGGTGAAAATAAAACACAAATTAAGTATCATTTTGAAAGACTTAAGGGTATTACGATTTTCTGATTCAATTGACACGTATATTGACATTTTCTCAGTGTTACTATCTAGAACAGGACTATTGCGACCTAATGTCATAAATTTTAAATGTATTTTTTGCATTTTTCATTAAGAAATATCGTTTCAAACATCACTCCAAATTCACCATTTTCAAGCTAAAAACCGTTTTTTTCCGCTTGAATTCTAATACACACAATAAAATCCAAAAATGGCTATGTTACTATATAAAACTTTAATAAAATCATCATATCCTTTAATTACTTTATTGGTTTTATCAATACTTTTGTCATAATTTGAAATCATAACATTTAAAACTTATAAGGCCTCTTAACAATCTGTGACAAGCTGTGTGCCATAGAGTATATTTAATTCAATATGGTATCCTGTCATCTTTACTGTCAAGCATTCAATGGGTTTAGGTAATTCGTCTAGGTATCTCATTTCAAAAGTAGGTGCAGTAGAATTGTCTGCCGACGGGAAACATTCCGTGTACTGCAAACTAGAGTGATCCGCTCTCCTTTACACTTCAGCAAAAGGAAGTCGCGACACGGCATGACACGACACGACCCGCTAATTCCGCGACATGGCAAAGCAATTAATGTTGCTTTGAACACTTGAGACGTTCGCGAGCCAGCGAAATTATACAAGTAGGTAAGTTTAGAGTTATTGTTTTAAGGTTTTGCCAGAACGTCGGCGATGGTAGCATCGAGCATTCTCTGCAACGTCAAATGGTTCTTTTCATCTACTTGAAAACAGAATTCAGTGCATTTACCATGACTTTACATGACCGTACTCGCTAGCGACTGCGTAAAAAATTGTATGGGCAAAAGTACAGTGCCTCTGGCGGTTACGCAATAAAACTAAGAATCGACATCCTAATCGTTTAAGCAGTCGCTAGCGAGTACGGTCATGCAAACTCATGGTATAGGCACTGTTGAATGCTTCATTTGAATATTATTTATGTTATTCACCTTCGTCTCTTCTGTGTTGTGTGGTGTATCTACCTATCTTTAGACATACCTAAGTAGGCTCTCACTCGTATACAATAGATTTGACAAAACATTGCAAGAATTATTTATTGCAAGCTTAGTGCATACTAAATATAACATGAATTGCAAGCTTAGTGTATACAAAACATAACATGAATTACAAGCTTAGTGTATACAAAACTAGCGACCCGCCCCGGCTTCGCACGGGTGCACTATTTAATGGATGTTACTATACATATAAACCTTCCTCTTCAATCACTCTATCTATTTAAAAAAAACCGCATCAAAATCCGTTGCGTAGTTTTAAAGATTTAAGCATACATCGCAAGAATTATTGCAAGCTTAGTGCATACGATTTTAACCTTCGTTTAATTTCTTATTGCTGTTTTCCGCTTTGGTTTTGTTTGTTTGCATGTAGGTATATGCACGCATTTTTGAACTTATATTACAAAGGTATAGAGTGCATAAAGTGTACGTATGACTATTTGTTTTATATAAAATTAAAATGGACATTTCTGAACTGCGCCGAGGCAGGCACTAAAGATAACGAATTAATTTGCTAAAAAAATCCTTATTTAGGTACTTATAAACATCTTTCAAAGATTGGATTGTCTCGACACAACCATGAGTCGACTCAGTCAGTCGAAAACAATTCAAACCACATTCTATGGTTTCTTATTCAGCATCTACCACAATTCCCCCATTATTATACTCACACACGCACATGTCAAAAAGTCTAGAGTTTATACGGTATTACTTTTTCCAATAACGTTTACAGATCATTTAGAGGTCATCTAATTTTAGCATGCTATACTTAGCCACGTGCAAATGCCGTGTTCGATTAGCTATCTAACTGGTGTAACATGCTAACAGTGCTGCCAGGGCCGTTGAGACGAAAGTTACGTTTCTTTTCTTGAAAAGTTACATTTTTAATGCAAAAGTTACATTTTATATACTTTTCATAATTACTCATCAAAACGTTCATAATTACTTAACAAAACATTCGATTCTAAGAAACGAGTCGCCATATACAGCTACAATTCGGCGAGTTCGGTGACAGAATTACGCCGAGCTGATGGGCGGTGTCTCAAATGTCATACAAAGTTGCAAGAGACGGACAGACAGAGTCGTACTATGTAGGTTATTTTGTCACCTTTTCTGTAGTCTATAAATTGTGTTGCCTGATCCCGGTTAGATAAAATTACCTTTTTTTTTAAATACAGTCTCATTAAGCCATTACCCTCAAAAGTTACAAAAAAATCCTTTACAACAGAAGTTACTTACATCTTACGTGAGCCGGTCAAAATTTACAAAAAATGTAAGAAATGTAACTATCTGGCAACACTGCATGCTAACCGCCTTTACATGTGTGTGTGCGCCACACGAGGCGAGCATGAGGGGAGCATGCTAAATTTAGACATGTCTAAAGATCGCGTCAGTCGCTCGGCGCGCGCCTTGGCGAGTGCACGTTTTATTTCCTCTTCTGTAACTACTTTTCATTAACTGTTATACCATTTTATGTGGCGGATATTAGCGCATCTGAATAATATTACTTACGTACGGAACGTGTAGGTAAGTAATGTACTAGAAACATCAAATAATAGCGTCCTAATTATATTTTATAGCGTGTACTCTCTTGCAGGCCCTGGGGCGCTACCGCGAACAGCAAACGAAATTTTCCCTCTCTGTCGCACTTACGTCCGAACGTGCAAGTGCGTCAGAGAGCGTGCGTTATCTAGTTGACACAGTTCTTGCAGGAAAGCATATCAAACGATTCGACATGTTTTGTTTTCTTGTGTAACTACACATTGTAAATACCTATTATTATTTTTTCCTTATTTTCTTTCAATACTCTTTTGTTTTTTACCACTTACATTTACTTAAGTAGGTTAAGTAGTATCATTGTAATAAGCATATTTTGGAGAAAATGACTGACTGTCGAGTTTCTTTCGGCGTTTCTTCTCGGCAGTGGTCTCATGAGAAACGCTAGTAGTTTTTGACTTGTAAAAGTGCCTTTGCGGCCTACTTGCAGAATAAAGTTCATTTATTTCATTTATTAATTCTGTTTCTTGTGCTACACACACCGTCATTAACAACCTAGGTTTCGCCGGAAGATCAGCGCCAGCTCCGTGAGTCGGCATTACGCTGAGGCGAAACCTTTTTGTGGCGATTCCTTGTTTTTTTTAAATTACGTTCATTTATACAATACAATACAATACAAATACTCTTTATTGCACACCTCAATCAAAGGATACAGTACAGTACAAAAACACAATGAGAAGAGGCAAACAACAGGCGGTCTTATCGCTAAAGAGCGATTTCTTCCAGACAACCTTAGGGAAGCGGAAATCTAATCAGAACGATTCATAGCAGGTGGTGCAGTGTTAATACATATGAAGCCTACTAATAATTACAACAATAACTTTTAATTAAGGATAAATAAACACATAAATATAGTATAAAAATATACGTACATACACATATACAAATATATAGTCAGCCACATAGTCTAAAGGAGCTAAGTCTTAAGTGTGTCATGAGAGAGACAAATAGTGATCTTTAAGCTGTTTTTTGGAGACAGCAAGAGATTTATCTATATTTTATGTTTGTATCGTCACGAATAAATGTTTTTCTTTCTTTCTTTCTTTCTAGAACGTTCGGGTGTACGATTATCGTCTCGAGAGCGGATGACCGGGTGTAACTGAAGTTAGAAGATCAGGCCTGACAATGACAACAAGAGAAAAACAAATAATCCTCCAGCTTCTAGAGTCGTACAAGCAAATGCCGTTCTTATGGAACAGACGGCATGAGCACTACACGAACGGCCACCGCCGGAGCGAGGGGCAACGAGCCCTCTTAGAAATATACAAAGATGTCGACGCAAACGCAACCGTCAAGACGCTAGGCAAGAAGATACAAAATCTAAGAACGAATTACTTGAAAGAACTCGATAAGGTATGTTATTTAATTCTTTACTAGCGACCCGCCCGGCTTCGCACGGGTGCAATGCTGATGCATGTATTATACATATAAATCTTCCCCTTGAGTCACTCTATCTATTAAAAAAAACCGCATCAAAATCCGTTGCGTAGTTTTAAAGATTTAAGCATACATAGGGATATAGGGATATAGGGACAGAAAAAGCGACTTTGTTTTATACTATGTAGTGATAATGTATGTGCTCGAAAAATGAGTTTTCTAAGCAACCGAACTGTGCGGAAAGCACCACTATTCCGCATTACTGCTTTATACATTTCATTTTTTTTGACAGAGATAAAAAAGCTCAGCCCGACGCAAACAGAATTTCTTATTTGAGAATAGTTTTAGAGGTTAATAAATTAATAATAATAATAATAATAATAATAATAATAATCTTTATTGCTTTAAAACCTAACGTTACATTACAATATTATCAGTAATGATAGAAGTAACATGTGTTAGGTTTGTGACAAGTTTACCGGGGGTGAGCCTCTGTCTCCCGAACTAGGCTTTGAGCCTGTGACTCGGGAGTCAGTGATTCCTCCAGGGTATTAGCTCACAAGATGGTCACAATAATAAGAACAGTTTAAATTATGTACTATAAGGAAAGTTATTATAACAAAAAGACAAATATTAAAAGATATGAGCCAGCGAGCACCATTACAAGGTATGTATATGTAAATTTATGTGTACATCTCATTATGTCTATATGCTTGTGTATGTGTGCATATGTGTGTGTGTGTGTGTGTGTGTGTGTGTGTGTGTGTGTGTGTGTGTGTGTGTGTGTGTGTGTGTGTGTGTGTGTGTGTGTGTGTGTGTGTGTGTGTGTGTGTGTGTGTGTGTGTGTGTGTGTGTGTGTGCGCGTGCGTGCGTGCGTGTGTGTGTGCGTGTGCGTGTGTGTGTGGGATTAACATGCACACACCCGTGCATGTTAATCGTCAAAATGTCAAAAGTTACTTATTTTATTTTAAGCCCGTCAGTAGGCTTTCTGTTTCCTGGTATGATAGTCGAGATAAGAATGTATTCAGTTTTGCTTTACAGTTGAAGGTGTTTAAGGGGTAGATATTTAGTTTGGTATTAATATTATTATAAATGCGAGCGCTCATTGAGTTGAACTGTCGGCTAGCAAAAACCGTCCGCTGGAGTACAACTGGACAGACAGTCTGTTTACTTCGCTTGCTGAGTGTTTTGGCACATAGAGGGAGATGACGATGTCTGCGAAGAATAGCATGAAGAATATACAGTTGTCTAACAGTCAGGACCTTACACTCAGCGTACAGTTGGGCAGTCGGATGTCTGTAAGGTTTCATCATAGCCACTTTCAGTACTGCTCTCTGTGCACGCTCCATCATGAGCATGATGGTTTTACCGGCAGCTCCCCAGAGTGGCAAGCAATATGTGAGCAGGGATTGGCATAACGATTTATACACCATCAGTAGGATTCTAGTGTCCGCTGAATGTCGGAGTTGTTTAAAAACGAACATTAATTTCCTGACCCGGGATATCACAGAATGTATGTGAGTATGCCAATCTAGTTTCTGATCAAGCGTGACTCCTAGATATTTAATGTTAGCGGTTAGGGCGAGGGAGGGGCAGAGACAATGAGGTGAAGGAGACTGACATATGTGGCTACGTATGGTGAATGACTGTGAAGGTAAGGACGAGTTAGCAATAGCAAAGGGTATGACTCTAGACTTGTCCAGATTTAGAGTAAGTAAATTAGCCTTAAGCCATTGTATTACTTTTTGTAGACCACTTTCTGCATGTATTTTTGTCTCAGCCCAGTTGGCGCCATGGAAGAGTAATGCCGTGTCGTCAGCGTATACGATGATTTTGCAGTTGGGGAGTGGCAACTTGCATAGTTCGTTTATGTAAATCTGGAAGAGCGTTGGACCTAAAATGCTCCCCTGAGGAACGCCATAACTTATTGGTTCTTCGTTACTTACGTATGAGCTTAGTTTTAAAGATTGTGTCCGGCCAGTTAAATAATCATGGAATATATCCAATGAAGTGCCTCTGACACCTAGGTTTTCTAATTTCCTTAGTAGGATAGGGACCGAGACAGTGTCGAAGGCCTTGGAGAGATCAAGGAATATGCCTAGACACCGTCGCTTTTGGTCTAGGTGATTGGTCAAGAAGCCAGTTACTTCGGCAACTGCATCCTCAGTCGACTTTCCAGACCGAAAGCCAAACTGATTATCAGCTATGAGATTGTAGCGTTCAAGGAAGTTAACTAAGGCCTTGTTCATCACCCTCTCCAGTACCTTCGACAGAGCAGTAAGGACAGAGATTGGTCTGTAGTTATTAAAGTTAGTGCGATCTCCACTTTTATATATTGGATGAACGATGGCTTTTTTAAAGGCGTTAGGAAATGTCCCGGTACCTATCGACATGTTACAGATATGAGTAATTGCGGAGATTAGCGATGGAAGCGAATTTTTGATAATTTTTGCCGAAATACCGTCCCAGCCGGTAGCACATTCACTACGTAGATTTCTGATGATTCTAACAATATCCAACTCGGTGACATCAAGTATAGCAAGTGAGTTACTTTGAGATACCGAAGGCATGGAGTGCGTCGGGGGAGTGCCCAAGCTGATATTAGTGGCTAGTGTTACACCAATACTAGCGAAAAACTTGTTCATGGAGTTAATTGATTCTCTAGGTGTGCTTGACGAGTGAAGTAAGTCGTTGGGAGACGGGGAGGTGCGTCTTGTATGGGTAATTGTTTTGATAACATTCCAGGTTGCCTTGGGGTTATTTTTGCATTTATTGAGCTCATTTCTTTCGTATTCTGTTTTTAGTTTCCTAAGTAGCTTATTGCAAAAATTGCGATATCTAGTGTAGGTCACTTTTAATGTCTGATTGTCAGGTGCCTTTTTAGCTTTCTTATGAAGACGGTCTCTATTTCTGATACAGCGTAAAAGGCCGGGGGTTATCCATGGCTTAATGATTCTGTCTTTTTTTGGGATTCTAACAATTTTCGTGTGTTTTTTAATAATTATAGATTTAAATTATTATAACAGGTTTATAAATATGGATACTTCTACTTCATTAAACGTATTATATCATTCAGAATCATTTAGATTCAAACTTTTATCTATAAATAAATTGTAAATATTCACTAACATGCTTGGCTGAATGCAGATTCAGTCTGTGCCTTTCCGCTTTAGCATTGCACATGCGTAGTTAGTAGATACGCTGACGTATAGAGCAATGTAAATTATAACCTATATATTTTAAAGTAACTTTTCGATTCATTTTTTTATTTCCTCCCACATATGTATTATAAAATGTTGTACTCACGATACATGTTTGGTAACACAATTCTCAACTCGTGTCGATCAAAAACACTCGCTAATCGCTCGTGCTTTTGTTCACCGCCACTTGTTGGGAATTGCTTACTTTGTATCGTAAATAACTATTGTTTTACTAACAAACTATCCCTATTTAGTCCCTTATATCCCTATATAAATCCTTTAAAATCAATAGTAAAACATATCTAATCAACTCACAAATTGGTAATGTATAAGCGGGCACTCCATATATACTACTAGCGACCCGCCCCGGCTTCGCACGGGTGCACTATTTAATGGATGTTATTATATATTTAAACCTTCCTCTTCAATCACTCTATCTATTAAAAAAACCGCATCAAAATCCGTTGCGTAGTTTTAAAGATTTAAGCATACAAAGGGATATAGGGACATAGGGATATAGGGACAGAGAAAGCGACTTTGTTTTATACTATGTAGTGATGAGAATTCCATTGGTAATTTTCAATTCAAGTACATTTGTGCACACAGTGTTCCAAACCACACGCGTGGTCGTGCCGGAGGTTTTCCCCTGGATTTTCCCCAGGCTAATCTCCAACCGTGCACTCCTATCGCTTTATTGGGCCCGGCCTATAAAGCCACAGTCAAGTTCAAAAAAAAAACTTGTCAAACTTTCCATACAATCAGATTTTAACGAACACCGCTTACGATTACAGACGGTTTGGTGCAACCCTCTTGTCTAGTCTTGCTACTCTCTTTAACCTAACTTTAATAGCTCGGACAAAGTAGGGTACTTTTCTCCCAGTGTTGCCAGATGGTTACATTTCTTACATTTTTCGTAACTTTTGATCGGCTCGCGTAACATGTAAGTAACTTCCGTTGTAAAGGAAAGTTTCGTAACTTTTGAGAGTAATGAAAATCTATTTAAAAAGAAAGGTCAGATGTATCTAACCGGGACCAAGCGAGGCAAAAATATAGGTTTCCATACAGAAAAGGTGACAAAAGGACCTACATGGTACGACTCTCTGTCCGTTTGTTGCAACTATGTATGACATTTGAAATACAGCCCGGCGTAATTCTGTGACCGAATTCGCCAAATTGTAGCTGTATGTGGCTACTCATTTCTTAAAATCGAACGTTTTGATAAGTAATTACGTAAAATATAAAAAAGGTAACTTTTGCATCAAAATGGTAACTTTTCAAGAAACGAAACGTAATTTTCGTCCCAAGGGCCCTGGCAACACTGTTTTCTCCTTACAATCAGGGCTGTCAGCTGATATTTTTAAATTATTCAGTCGTGACTCTGAAATTATACAAAATTGCGTGTCAGGATACATACACTGCATAAAAATTCTTTACAAACACAATATTGATTGTTAATGGCGTAAACTTACCTACATGATTGATTTATTTATTGAGTATGCATATAACGCGATAACTTATTTGCCTGTTCGGAACGAAAAGAAAAAGAAGTCGATTGGCGCCAAATCCAAAACCCAACAATGACAAGTATGACAACCGTAGCAATTAGCGGCCTTAAACAAAAATCCAAAGTCGAAACTCGCCATATCTCCTTCTCTGTCGCACTTGCATATTTATTGACTTAGACAGAATTATATAGTTCTGTCTCATCACTAATCTATATACGCCCTAATGATGGAAACAGGTCCCCTCTCATGGAAGAAAGGAGTATAATTCTGTCTAAGTCAACTAAAAACTATCAAATTTCGGAATCCTTTTGGTTTAATTTGATCCATATTATATTTTTAATGACTGATTGTTATTTCAAGGTAATTAAACAAATAATATGCAATATAACAAAATTTATAAGTAAAGCCAAATGTATTAAGCCTCTAGAATAATACAGTAAATCCCGGGAAATCTCGCATTCATTAAAAAGAAATAATTATTTTTGTTGCTTGTAACCACTCTTAGTTACGTCCTCCCGCGAAGTTTAGGTAAATAGGCACTACCTATTCCGAGCTCTGCTAATTATACACGTTTTGTATCCAATTATACAATCTGGCAGCCCTGCTTACAATGTAGTGGTGGTTGTCACAAAGGTAACCGGAGCCGACCACCAGCACTAGGAACTCGGACAAGTTGTGGCGTGTTTACGATTTTCGTGCCCCAATCTAACGCAACAATCTAATGGCAACACTTTGGGGATACAATGTAGCAATTGAGAACTTTGTCGACAAATGTTCATATCAATATAAAATAATTGTTAACCATTAGGTCATTCTTATAGTATATTTATGCATATTCAATATTAATTTTTAATTTATTATATTACACACACACACACACACACACACAATTTAGCCATCTAAAACTAAAATATCTAAATATAAGTTGTTGTATCTTGCCCTCTGTGCACACTTCTATATGATACGAAGATTGATCGACGAAACTGGGTCCTGTAACACAGGGTTTCCTAGCGCAGGACGCAGGGTCGTGATTTATATTGTAATGTTTCCCTTATACAATAAACTTTTTTAATTTTCAATAAAGGGTCGGTAATGGCTGGCTCCCGTGCTTTGGAAGCAGAGACCGATACCGGTATTTTTAAAAAACCCTGAATTAGCCCAATATTTTGGATTACTTTTTGCTCTTTACGTAAGGTTGAATCATGTATTTAGGTAACAACATCGTATTATTAGATTGTCCCATTGAAAACGAAATAATGAACCGGTGACCGTAATAATACCGGTATTTTTCTATGGAGAAAATACCGGTATCCGATCCCTGTTTGGAAGTCACGTTAAGGGGTTGACCCCGGCTGCTGTCTATGATAGCAGTCGTAAAGCGAAGTTAGGCCTTCGGGCGGCTTGAGCACTTCTAACAGTCAAGTTGCCCACTCACTAGACATTAGACAAGCCTAATTCCAATAAAATCTGGTCTTCCTTCAGATTGGAAGGTCTGATGGCAATCGCTTCTGTAAAAACTAGTGCCTACGCTAAATGCCGCTGGCGCTAGTTGCTTTGGAGGCGATAATGTATGACGTTTATTGTTAAGTCGCGTTCACGGATACAAGATATTTAGTTTTATTTTTATATTATTATTTATTAAATTTAGCCGTGCGAATTTTTCTTTTTAGCTATTTGTAATATGTCTCTATAGTTCGTTTTTGTTTATGTGTTACCCGCCGTGAATTTCACTGATTGGCTCCGACGGAAGACCAGCGTCGACCAGTTAGGTTGGCACCATGCTGAGTCGGGACCATTTCGTGGCATTATTGATTGTTTTCTTTTTGTTTTACACCTTTTTTACTGTTTTTACTCGTTTTTCAACTTTAATCCTTGCTATGTGTATCACTCCTGTGCCACGAATAAATGTTTTTTCTTTCTTTCTAAATCTTGGCATCCTTCAGGATAACTATACTGGGATAACGCTAGAAGGATGATCAATGGCCTTATGAATCCTCACAGCGTCCTTAAGCTACGGTGCCCACTACGGAGGCTGTATGCTTGTTGGTAACAGACCCAAGCTGATTTGTGTTCGATCAAATTTCCCATCGAAGGTTATTTAATGGTGTCGTGTACACTATTCAATCGTTATTCTAGTTATTAACCGAGTGAAACGAAGGTCTCTGCTTCTGTTCTCCTCTACAGCTCGTATTTCTCAACCGATTCTCGTGAAGTTTTGTGAGCAGGTTCGGTAATTATATAGAATTTCTATATCGAGTCAGTGTTATCTATTATCTAGGACCGGCTGTTTACAATCGACTACCCGATGTTATTAGAGATGCGGCTACTCCCGCTGGATTTAGAGGTAGATTGAAGAAATACCTTATGACAGAACTGATCTACAGCTATGAAGAATTCTTCAACCTACCACTCACATTATGAAAGGACATATAATGCCTAAATTAATGTTATATTAATAAATATGAAATTAAATTAGATTAAAAGTTTTATACACAATATGATATTATTGGAATCTTAAATAATGCAAAATTTAAACTGTAAAATTGTAATTATTATTGCCGATATAACTACATTGTTAGTTGAGCACCTATTTGACATTTTATATTCAATTTGTATGACTTATAACAATTGTTACTATTAAATTTTGTATTTTGTATTTGTATTTGTTACGAACTCTTTGCTAATATATTATTCTAAATAATTTTAATCTAAATTTTAAACTGTTCTATGTCCCGTTGTGTTCCCGAATTTATATCCGTTTTTACAATATAAACTACATTTAACAGGTAAGCAATACTTTTATTTAACGCAGGATATCAGCCCACACTCTCCCATCGTTTTCAGTCAGTTTTTGGAAAATTAAAACAAGTGCGTGTCGGACCCCGCACAAGGAAGGGTTCCGTACCAACACTTACTAGTCCATATTTAAAATCACTATCCAATACATTTAATCTAAAAAAGTCGTATCTTCATAGGGAACTCACGGCACTTACGACCTTTTGTTTGGGCAAGACAGTTTTTAAGCGAAAACTCAAAAACCGTAAAACCTATATTGTTCAAACTAAAAATTGTTGAAAGTATTTACTAATGCACATCACCTCAATTTTTTTTCAGAATTTTAAACTTTATAGTTTGGAAATTAGAGGGGGGAGGACACACTTTCTATGACCATGACAGCTAATATCTCACCAACGGTTGACTTCAATGGACAAGTTTTTTAGAGACCTCCATATCATTTTTAAAGGCCTATCCATCGATACCCCACACGACTATGTGCGTTGATATTTTTTTTCATCCACCGGTTACATGTATGGTGTGCCCCCCTAGTTTAATATTTTTTTGTAATTTCACATCACTTTTATGTAGCGGTTCATAGAATACACCTTCCTACCAAATTTCATAATTGTCCGTCCGTACGTCGCAGCCGATTTACTCGGAAACTATAAGCACTATATAGTTTCCGAGTAAATCGGCTGCGACGTACGGACGGACGGACAGACATCTATAAGGGTTCCATTTTTGCCATTCCGGCTACGGAACCCTAAAAAAATAGCGCGTAAGTCTACAGCACACATAGCCACTAGTTACGTCGTTGATAAATGTAGACATAAATATTATATTCAATGCGCTTAAGAGCGCTTTAATAAAATGTAACAGGTCCACTAGCGCCACTCGTAAATAATTGTAATTATTTAAAATTAACGATAGATATCTAAAAAAGGGGGCCGCTACGTACTGTAGTTTGTATTTAAGTACTTTTTGAATCCATCAAACTAATTTTTACGTTTCTAGATTGATCTCTTTATGAGCTCAAATTTAAAACGGCCGTTTTAACTTTGGACGCATAGCTTGACGAATCCAGCAACGTAATAACTAGTTTGATGGATTCAAAACGTACTTAAATACAAAATACAGTACGTAGCGGGCCCCTTTTTTAGATATCTATCGTTAAATTTAAACAATAACAATTATTTATGAGTGGCGCTAGTGGACCTGTTACATTTTATTAAAGCGCTCTTAAACTCGTTTATTTAGATTTTAGGAGCTTGATGACGTAAACTCGGCACAATATTAATTAAACAAGTATCAAGTAAATTTTCATTAAAAAACCCTTCACTCGGGCTTAAGAAGTTTTGAGAGTTCGTTAAAAAAGTTGTCTTTTTTTAAAAATTTTAATAATCCTATTTGGGAGGGATTTGGTATCCACTGGACGGAATACTTATAACAATGTTATTAGCTCCTTTAGACTATATGGCTGACTATATATTTGTATATGTTTATGTACGTATATTTTTATACTATATTTATGTATGTTTATTATCCTTAATTAAATGTTATTGTTGTAATTATTAGCAGGCTTCATATGTATTAACTCTGCACCACCTGCTATGAATCGTTATGATTAGATTTCATTCCTAAGGTTGTCTGGAAGAAATCGCTCTTTAGCGATAAGACCGCCTGTTGTTTGCCTTTACTCATTGTGTTTTTATACTGTACTGTATCCTTTGATTGAGGTGTGCAATAAAGAGTATTTGTATTGTATTGTATTGTAATGTTTTTCGTAACAATGTGATGTCATTAAGTCTTGAATTGAATATAATTATTCTTGTCATAAATGGGTCATTTATTTATTTAAACTTTATTTCACAATTCAAGATGTGTGTACAAATGGCGGACTTAATGCCATAAGGCATTCTCTACCAGTCAACCGTTGGGCTGAACAGAAACACCTGGTGCAGGCATTTGACTTTGCTTGAAAGCTAAATATCAACTTACTTAGTCATTGTCAGATTTAGGTTCGCGTCTTTTCGGTGGACATATCAAAAGTTAAGGGCCAAAAAGCTTAATTTTGTATGGGTCTAGTAACCCGCATTTTTTTGCTCACCCTAAAAAGTAATCGCTTTACCCTGATTTCCTTGTTTGTTTATTTAATTTCGTTTCAGTTATCGTTTTATTGTTTATCATTAAGTTAGTACCTAAGAATGTATACTTATCTCCTTTAATTAAACTTTTGCTATACTAGTAATGTTCATGTTGATGCATCATTGGCTCGACTTGGCTGAAATAGAGTAGAGTAACTGTGTTATTGTATGCTGAACTTGATTAAATTTAACCATGTAATTAACCCTGCTCTGTGTTGGTCGACTTGACACTAGTGCTGTATGTGCACTTGGTCAATTATGCGCTCACTTATTGATCATGCTGTGTGCACTTGCTTTGGATGTCATGCTGGTCTATAAACTACTGATTTTGTGCAAACTTATCTGTATCATTTATTGTGTGATGTCTGTAAAGTGTACCTTTTTTAAATAAATAAATAAAAATTAATAAAATAAAGTTTCCGTAACTAAAACATGACTTAGACGCCTTTCTCGCCAACTGGCAGGAGGAGGCACTGATGCGGGAGTCATGGCATTCATGGGGAGAGGCCTTTGCCCAGCAGTGGGACACCCGTATAGGCTAAGAAAAAAAACACATGTACATAAGCCGTTAACTATTGACCACCGGGTGGACAACTTTTGTTTTTACAACTGACAATGACCTATATATACGGTACTGGACACTTTGGTACTTTGTCGTTATCACCCGTAGGAATTTTAGTATGATAATTTAAACATGACTATAAAGTGACAGGGTACAAAGGCAGACCGACCGTACCTTCGATAACACAGTTAATTGATTTATGACCTTATCGCGATGTGATAGTGTAGAAAGTTATTCTTTATGCATAAAGTCATCTTCGTTTAAGCTTATTTAGTTTTTTTGGTTCCGTACTACAACAGGAAAAAAACGGAACCATTATATTAGGATCACTTTGTTGCCCGTCTGCATGCCTATCTGTCAAGACCCTTTATCTCGGGAACGAGTGGAGGTATCGAGTTGAGATTAAAACCATATACTCAAGTCTACAGTCCCTTGAAGCTGTGAAAAAATCAGACTTCAAAGTTAACGTAAAAAAAAGAGGTATGGCCGTTCGTTTATGCCGCAAAAAACGTATATACACTCTCAATACAAAGGAATCAAAATTTATAGAGAACTTTTCGCTAACTTAGAACTATTCAATTTTAATTTATTTTGCAACCATGTACATACAGTAAACACATGCAACTTAATGCTAGGTAAAAGTACAAGTACATACAGGACCCTGTTAGGGCGCAGCAAATAGTAATCACGATTTAAGTTTAATTACAATTCGCAACATTGGAAAAAAAAAAGAATTTCTTAAAATAACTTGATAGTACAATTGCGTAAAATAATTCGATAAAAATAAATTGTTAAAAATAATGTTATAAAATTAATTAGTTAAGTATTTTTAATTCAGAAAACAATAAGGTAAATATTTAAAACTAATTACGTTCTAAATTAACATTAATTACAAAGAAAAAACAAATGAAGTATAAAAACCCTAGACACCGTCCCCAAGGTCGCTCATTGGCGGAACTGGACCCAAGATGCTGGCGGTGTTTCCCGCTGCACAGCAATGCTGAGCCTTTGCCCGAGAAACGCGCCAGCTCTGGGATCACAGCAAGTTCTTATTAGTTTCTTTTTCAGTACATTGAATAGTTCGTGAGCTTCTTGCCCCCAAGGACCTAGAGTTTCTACGGCAAAAGGGACGAAAATGTAGTTATTCCCTAGACAATTATATTTTCGGCGCTTAGCTGCCTCTGCATTTGTGGCCGCTATTAGTTAAGTGACAATTAAATTTGTTAAGTATAAATTTGCAGGTGCTGGCGTCGGAGCGAGCGGGAGGCGAGGTGTACGTGCCGACTCTGTGGTACTTCGACGCGATGAGCTTCCTGCGCTGCAGGGCTCGTCAGACATATCGATATATCACGGAATCTGATCCCTTCGAAACTGTGGTAAATATTTACTTCGGGTCCATATTGGCTCATATACAATTTTTTCATCGTTTTTATCTAATAATACCGCTTTGTGATCATAATCATCACTCTTCATAAAATTCGTACTCATACTATCATATTTTTTGTTCATTACTAACAACCGAAGTCATAACGGTCAGTAGTCATACATTTGTTGTTCATCATTTCACTACCAAGAACACATCCGAAGTCATAATTTTGTTTTACATAATTGTTTTCTTTATAACGGCCATATTTCATAATTTTGCTAGTAATAATGTCGTTCCTAAGAAAGTATCTTAATTCCTAATTTGTAAGGGAACCCTAACCTAATCACCTATGACCGTACAATGTCATATTGTCGTCTCAAATGGGCCTCTTCGTGTTGGATCTGTATCCCCATGAACGCCTTCCAAAAGTACCGGACATTGTGCCGTGATATCCCGAAGGAGAGATACAAATAAATAATAATATCAATTTATTTCAGGCATTGCCCATAAAGTGTCAGTAGATACAATTTTTAAACCTTACAAAACTTAGTATTAGTAAATGACACAACATAATAAACAAGAATTTCATGAACCGGATGAGTTTTAACAACAATTACAATACACAAATTAAATTACATTCTAATTATCACCGGCGGGTATATTGACTGTTCAGAATTGCTTTTCAAACTTTCATTTAATACGCCAACCCGATCCAAACGTTACTTTCCCCCCATTTCACTCAAATGTACTTCATTCAATTAAAATAATAATAAAGAACTTACAAAAAAAATACAAAAAATACAAATACAAAAAGGTTTATTTCTCAAAATTTTACAATGTTCAATTTATAGTAAGTATGGGTATTAAAATTAAGACATTGAAAAATCGGTGTGAGCACAGCGCTAAGCTGGTTTTAAGCCCACCCGTAGTCAGTGAGTTGGTTACAACAAACATTTAAAGCACATTATTATCTATCTACGTTGTTTAGTCGTGTATGTGAATGATCACATCAATAATCTTCGCAGGAAACTTTGGATTATGAAACACATGACGAGGAAAGCGTATCATCTGCCAGCAGCGCCAAAAGAGTGAAGAGGCAACTGGAGAACCAACACACCAGATCACCCCAAAACACAAATTCTTCGCCAGACGACGAGCGCTGGCAAGCGTATGGCAAGACGATCGGTTACCAAGTGAAGGACTTGAGTCCACATCAGTTGGCGATTTGCCAGAAACTCATATCGGATGCTATATTTTATGGTAAACTCAATAAATTGAACGAGAATTCGCATATTGTGAACCCAAATGAAGAATTCTGACTGAAGATAAGCCAACTACAAAAATATCTGTTAAGCCTAATGGTTGGCTGGTAGAGAACGCCATTTGGAATTAAGCCCGCCATGTGCTCAATTTCTGTATTTTGTCCAATAAAGTTTTAATAAATAAATAAAAATGTAATGATTTTTAGGGCTTTTTTTTATACAACGCCGGTGGCAAATAAGCTTACGGTCAGATGACTATAAAAGGATGGCAATCAGAAAACTATAAGAGGAAAAGTGTAGCGTGTAGGTACTTATCTCTTATTCGCCATTACATAAATCCTTGCTATTTATTGTGAAGTCGTGGGTAATTTACCTGGAAACAATAAAAAAAATCAGAAAAATACAATACAAATACTCTTTATTGCACACCTCACATAATAAAACAGCATACAAAAAAAACAAAGATACAGGGAGACAGAGGCAGAACAACAGGCGGTCATATCGCTAAAGAGCGAAAATGTTTATTTGGGTTAATCAACTTTTTCTTGTTGTTATTCTGTCCCGTCAGCGAGGAGACAACAGTAACCGAGTTTCTTAGAAAGGTTTATATTATGAGTTTATGAGCTTCAAGCGCGCTCAAGAGATGACCTATGTCCATATAAATTTATTCTCATCGCTAAAACTCATGTTTGGTAGATTTAAACCCTATAAAATTACAGTTTTAATGAGTGACTCAGGAGACGTAACTATGGTAACGAGGAACAAGGAATAGTTGATCACCCATTTATTACTTACATTAAATAAATTATAAAAGAAATGAACCGTGATGTAGGTACACTACAATTATATATATTATAATTTTCTACATTATGATATAGTAAAAGTCCCAATCCCAGACGTCGGTTCAAATACAGCGAAACTGACAAATATTAGAGATACTTAAGGGTCCTTATCAGTTAAAAAACGCTCATATGTTTAGGCTATTTTCTGTATGAATTGATACATCTATAGATATATTGACATTTTCTCAATGTTACTATCTAGAACAGGACTATTGCAACCTAATGTCATAACTTTTTAATCTATTTTTTGGATTTTTCGTTAAGGAGAAATATCGTTTAAAACATCACTCCAAAACGGCCATTTTCAAACTAAAAACAACTTTTATTCGCTTAAATTCTTCTACGTACAATAAAATCAAAAAATGGCTATGTTACTGTTTAAAACTTTAAAAAAAATATCCTTTAATGACTTTATTAGTATTACCTATACTTTTATCACAATTTGAAATCAAAACATTTTAAGAAATACGAAATATTTATTCGAGACAAAGACAACAATTAACACAGCAAAATAGAATATAAAAATAAACAAAAAAGCTGTGTTATCTCGAAACGGTACCATCTTAGCATAATGCGGGCAATCGCCAGCACTGGTCTTCCGATGGGACCGTCGAGTGATTCACGGTGTGGTTTAAAACTTGTAAGGCCTCTTAAGAGTCCTTATCAGTTAAAAAACGGTCATTTACTTAGGTCATTTTCTGTATAAATTGACACGTATCTTAACATTTTCTCGATGTTACTATCTAGAACAGGACTATTGCGACCTTATGACATAAACTTTTAATGTATTTTTTGAATTTTTCATTAAGAAATATCGTTTCAAACATCACTCCAAGTCGACCATTTTCAAACTAAGAACTAGTTTTTTCCGCTATAATTCTACTACACACAATAAAATCAAAAAAAGGCTATGTAACTATCTAAAACTTAAATAAAATCATAGTATCCTTTAATCACTTTATTGGTATTATCAATATTTTTGTTATAATTTGAAATGAAAACATTTTAAAATTTATAAGGGCTCTTAAGGTGTCAGATATTGGGGCGTTTATCCTTTAACATATGCCCACACACGAGTGATGGCCTATCATGGGCACACGGATCGTGTTCCGATATGAGAGATGAGAGAAACGTGTCGACACGAGCACTCGCGGAAAACGGTGCCGCGCGGTGAATGCTAATCAGGTACAGTTAGCAGGATTTATTCTTCGAGCGAAGGTCTCCGAGTCTAGTGGAAAATGGGTATATGCCACATAATAGTGTATGTAGTAGTAATGCGTAGAGAACATCCCATCAAAAACAGTCTGTAAAAAACTAGCCAAGTCGCGATGGAGCTGCTTGTTTATCTCTAAAAAGTAATGAAATCTAGACAAAGCCGTGCCAAGTCTAAGGTTCCTTACTGCGATTTCTTTATTATTTATGTTGTGTGACTTGGCCGTTGACTTGTACCCACTAACGTATAAAGAATGTTCAAATTATATTCTCAACGAACATTCATACTACGTAATCCTCTGTGTACAAAACCTCCTCCTGTGTCTAGTCCTATTCATTGAATCAGAAAAGGTCGTATCTTTATAGGAAACTCACCACACTTACATTCTTTTGTTTGGGCAAGATGTTTTTAAAACTGTTAGGTCTATAGTGTTGAGACCAAAAGTCGTTGAAAGTATTTAATTAGTTTTCACCACCTCAATTTTTTTCAGAATTTTATATTTCATGGTTTGGAAATTAGAGAGGAGGGCCGGGGAAGGGACACTATTTACGACTTTCACAGCTAATATTTCACCCACGGTTGACTTAACTGGAAAAGCGTTTTAGAAACCTCGATATCATTTTTCATATCCTATCCAAAAATATCCCACGCGCCTATGTGCATTGACATTTTTAACCGCTGTTTACGTTTTTTTGAAATTTTACACCATTTTTATGTAGTGGTTCATAGAATACACCTTCCTACCAAATTTTATAATTGTAGTGTAAATCGGTTGTGACATACTTCCGGACGTACGGAGAGATATGACGAAATTATAACGGTTCCGTATTCGCCGTTTTGTCTACGGATTCCTAAAAGCGCTTCACAGTTCAGACCGACTTCAGAGACTACTAATTATATTTTAATAATTATGACATTACATCTTAATGACTATTTTCATAACTATGACATTAGTTATTGACGTTAAATTTTCCTCTTGACATTCAGATTTTATTCTAGAAACTGTCTAGATTATACAATTTTTTATGTTTATTTTACATAATGACGATCTTTTTGTGAATTTATTATACTCTCTTTTGACATACATTACAGTAATTCATGTATTTTTAAAAATTTCATATGGATCAATAAATTGCTCTGAATAATTAGATTCAATTTATGTAATATATAACTGACGATTCAAAAGTGCTTGTTGCTAGGCCTATTTGAATAAAGAATATTTTGAGTTTGAGTTTGAGAGATGCCAAAGCGCGTTGGCCTACTCTGTGGATTCCAGGGTTCGCTTGTTAACGGCTACTAGCCGTGCCACCATCACATTCAACCAAAAACACATAAAATGTGAAAAGTACTTCGATATTGATGTAAGCATGGATTCCCGGCGGATATACCTGCATTACGGCTGGAGATGACAGATTTACGTGCCGTAAAAATGTACCCGATAGGCTACAGATTCGAAACGCTCTTCGAGTGTCGCGTCCGAACCAGTACTTGTATATAGTATACTAGCGACCCGCCCCGGCTTCGCACGGGTGCACTATTTAATGGATGTTATTATACATATAAACCTTCCTCTTCAATCACTCTATCTATTAAAAAAAACCGCATCAAAATTCAAAATCCGTTGCGTAGTTTTAAAGATTTAAGCATACATAGAGATGTAGGGACAGAGAAAGCGACTTTGTTTTATACTATGTAGTGATAGTGCAGTTTTATCGAAACAAAACACAAACGAACGCGTTTGCGTTTAATTTCAGTTAGTATGGCAAAAAATAGTTACCAAAAAGGTCACCAGAGGCGCTGCTCGCGTTGCCATACAATTTGAGACCAATAACTACCTAGTCCAACAAATTTCACTAGCCATTCAGCGGGGTAATGCCGCCAGTATCTTTAGCACGTTTGGTCCGGGAGAGTATCAGTTTCTTTTTTATACAACGCCGGTGGCAAACAAGCGTACGGTCCACCTGATGGTAAGCGGCCACCGCAGCCTATAGACTAGATGTTTTTTGTTTCTTTTATGTTGTTATTGCGTCTGTGTCGTCATTCGATAGTTTTAAGACAGGACCCCACTGAAAACCAGCGTCGCGGCTTGCCGTGGCATTACGCTGAGTGAGGCCCTTTTTAGCGTCGTTTGTCTGTTTTTATTTCATTGGTTAATATTGATTATTCAGATTTTATTCTAGAGACTGTCTAGATTATACTATTTGTTATGTTTTTATTTTACATATTGACGATCTTTTTGTGAATTTATTATACTCTCTTTTCACATACATGTCTTTTTTAAAATTTCATATATATCAATAAATTGCTTTGAATAATTAGATTCAATTTATGTAATATATAACTGACGATTCAAAAGTGCTTGTTGCTAAGCCTAGTTGAATAAAGAATATTTTGAGTTTGAGTTTGAATTGTAATGTCTTGTTTAGACGTTAATAAATGTATTTTCTTTCTTTCTTCGTTCATATATATGTACGAAGCCTGTTGCTGATGCTGGTTGTCGGTGAAATTGATGAAGCTTGCATTGTGGATAAGGATCCAGAAACTTTATACATTCAAAGCTTGCGTCAAATCCGGTAGTTCTGATTTATCGTAGACTTGTTTATGATGTTAGCCCAATCAATAATCCAAGTTTGTGACCTCGAGCGTCGAACGAAACTTTTGTCAAAAATCGAAAAACCGATTATAACCCTAAATGACTAGTTGCTGATAGCTAGAAGGTATTCTCCGGATATTTTTAAAGTAGACTTAATTTGATACAATAAGAGGCTAAAATTGTCTTTATCTACACCCATACAGTAAATCCTCTTTTATGTGCTCAAAAAATGTAGGTAAGGACCAACTTTACAATATCGCGCCGGTCCGGGGCGGAGATGGCCATAACAGCATCAAAAACGGTATCGTTATGGCCATCTCCGCCCATAACGGTACAGGCTCGTGCTCAAAAGACTTCAACGGGCTCACGCTCGGCCTCACTACACTTGCAACGCAATGGTTCCTGAACACATGAAAGAGGATTTAATATACGGATGTAGATAAAGTAGTGTATGCAACTGTACATAATTAGGCCTTAAAACACTCGTATGATCCTATTATGAAACTCGCTGACGCTCGTTTCATAAAACCACACTCGTGTTTTAAGACCTCTCATTATATATCAGTTGCATAAACTACTATTGTAGGCCCAATAATTTCCTCGATAAAGCTTTTGAAAGTTTGCGAAGTTTGAAAAAAAGATAAACTTTGAAAGACTGATTTGACGGAGTCCTCCATACTTTCAGGCGACAAGGTTTACTGGATTATAAACGCAAACACGTTCATTTGTGTTTGTTTCGAAAAAACTTATACTCAAGCTTCTGTATCTACTAAGTAAATCTCCGACTTAGTCCATAATGATAAAAAAAAGAATATTGGTGGACAATCTTATACAAATCGAGCGAGTATCAAACTAAGCAAACTTGTACTTTGGGTACTAGGAGACGATCCGATATACATACACATGTAGTTAGATACTTAAATACATTGCAGACTCTGAACGGGAATCGAACCCGGGACCACCCCACCATCTTTGTAGGAAACTCGCTACCGACTATACGCTAAAGTGATATTGGTTGTATACTAGCATACAGGGTGTCAATGAGAATGGTGGCGATTTGTTTAAACTCCCCCTTGGAATTTCTGGTCAGAATAGCACATCCCCCTTTTTTCCCGTGGGGGTCGTAAGATTCGACTATGGGAACCGAGTTGTAGTGTCTTGTAGGTGATGGGCTAGCAACCTACCACTGCAATATCACATTTTCTCCATATTTAACCTTTTGACCGCCACAGTCGGCTATACACGTCATCGGATAATCGTGCCATGGACGCCAACGACGGCTACAGTCGATAGCCTGGCCAAAGCTGTAGCGTATTCGCCATAGCATAAGGTTTAATTTCGCGTTGAATAATGCGTTGGTTTGACGTCAGGGTTGCGTAATTTGTGTCTGATGCTTGGCGGTCAAAAGGTTAAACCTACAATTGCTAAATGTGGCTCGATTAAATTTCATGTGCTCTGCCTACTCGTTTTGAGAATACAGGCGTGAGTGTATGTATGTGTTGTTTAAACTGTAGAACTCCCGAGGATGTGTCGAGAGTGAGGGATCTGCTCGTCTCTAGCTGTCAACCACTCAATACCACGAAAATTCACAATAACGGCGGTTACTTGTGTCGACTCGACCATAAGCTATGCCTTCATACCACCAGGTAGGCCGTATGCGTGCTTACCACCGACGTGGTATAAGGGTCATTGTCAGTTGCAACAACAAAAGTTGTCCACCCGGTGGTCAATAGTTAACGGCTTATGTACATGTAAGTTATGTTTTTATTACATGGATTTATAGTTACGGAAACACCGTTTATGCGGGTTACTAAACTAATCCAAAATTAAGCTTTGTGGCCCTTAACTTTTGATATGTCCACCGAAAAGACGCGAACCTAAATCTGACAATGACCCATAAAATCTCGGGGCCAAATTACGCTGGGTGTGCGGTGGCGAGTCGAGTCGGGTTGTGAATAGCATATCGGGTGACAGGTGACGCGATCCAAGTGAAATGCGGGGATATTGTCGTGAATATTGGAAATAAAACATTGTTTATTTATAAATGTATTGTTTTTTTACGAGCTTTACTGGCTTTATGTGTCATATGGTGTCTTATACAGAGTTAAAGCAGTAGTATTACCTTTCGTCCAAAGCTTGCAGCTTATTTATATCTAAGTGAATCTCGCGTAGTTTAAGTCATTCAAGTGTTCAAACTGTGTGTTACTAGAATAAAATCAAGACTTTAATTTCAATAGTCAACGTCAAAATTCAATTGTCAGTGCCCACGAGGACGCGTGTGGTACCTTTATGTACTAACGGTAGATAGAATTTACTGTCAATTTTGAAGTATGAATGTATGAGCTGACGATTAAAATTTGACATTAAAATCTACCTAACGGTAGTACAAAAGTTACGTGATTACCCAGCAGGTCATTTTTAAACGGCTCAGCTAGGAAGCCTCAGGGCGGGATTTTTTTTTTGAACCTGACTGTGGCTTTATAGGCCGGGCCCAATAAAGCGATAGGAGTGCGCGGTTGGAGTCCTGGGGAAAATCCAGGGGAAAACCTCCGGCACGACCACGCGTGTGGTTTGGAACACTGGAATACTCTAAGAGTTTGCGCTCCAGTGAGAATGGTTGAGCGGTTTCAACCGAATCTGAGGTGTGAGTGGAATCGAGCTACTGGGAGTTTTGTCGCTGGTTCACTAAACCTAGCCTAGCTGAGAAGAGTCCAGCAAGAAACTCAGCTAGGCCCGACCTGGGTCGGACTGACTCTACCCGGTGTGCGGCGGTACCGGGACGAATACCGGGACTCAGGGCGGGAGTTTACTGTATGTGTATATTGTAGTAATTTATCGGGAGAGAAGCCCGCAGCCAGTTGGACACCGAGCATGAGGCACAAGTATCATTATCAATTCATTCACTTGTAGCGACATTAGTTATATTAAGTTTTAAATATTTACATTTCTTGTTACCATGGACTTGCGCGCATCCCACCGGCGCAGCGCTAGCCGTGACGTCATCACCTAACGGTCTAGCATGCTCGGGCGCATTCGTGTGCCCTCGGTTTTCCCACTCAAGTCAGTCGTTTCTCATGTCCCACGCCGAGAGGCTGCGCGCACGTCCTCCTAACGACATACGTCACCGCTTACGCGAATATAATAATTTATTTGTTTTTGCTCTGTTATCGTCTTGCTTGTGCACTGTGAACTTTCTTCTTCTGTATTTCGTTTCTACAGTTTGGCAAAGTGTTTCTAAATTAAAATAAACTTTACATATTAATTATATGTGGTGTTTTAATAAGTAACGTCGCACCACATAATTTGGTGACCTATCGACGTTCGAACTGAGTGCAGTGCGTTATAATAGCGGGCGCGTGAACTTTGCTTTGCTCGCTAAGTGCATATTAGAGGACTATGGCACCGGATCCAGTTCCAGTTACTACTACTGTTGGTGTGACGCCTACTACCAGTACACCGCCTAGTACATCACAAACGGTTATTAGTGCGGTTGGCGTTAAGGTTCCGCCATTTTGGGCGGAGGAGCCGGCTTTATGGTTCGCGCAGCTTGAGGGACAGTTTACGTTGGCGAATGTGGTTAGCGACTCGACGAAATTTTATCACGTCGTAAGTAACCTTGAGCACAAGTATGCCGCTGAGGTCAAGGACGTAATAACCTCGCCGCCGGCAGTTGGAAAGTATGACCGGCTGAAGTCAGAACTGGTGCGTCGATTGTCAGTGTCCAAGGACAGGCGCGTCGAGGAGCTAGTCTCGCAGGCGGAATTGGGTGACCGTAAGCCCTCCCAGTTTCTTCGATATCTCCGCGACTTGGCCGGTACCGATATATCGGAAAGTTTCCTGCGTAGTATGTGGGCTAAACGGTTGCCAACTCACGTGCAGACTGTCATCGCGACAATGGCAGAGGATGGCTTGGACAAGGTGGCTACTCTGGCAGACAAGGTTTACGACATCGTGGCGCACATACCTAACGTAGCGGAGGCCCACAGCTCCCCACCGTCGGTAGCTGCCGCTTCTACGTCGACGTCTGGTGCGCCCGGTACTATCGAGGAGAGGCTCAATCGCCGCATCGACGAGCTGATGAAGCAAGTGGCTGCGTTGTCGATGAATAATTTCCGTGGTCGTGCTCACTCTCGTTCCAAAGGTCATCGAGGTAACTTCCGCTCAAGGAGTCGCTCCCGCAACAACGCTAACGGGAGATGTTGGTACCACGAGAGGTTTGGCTCGCGGGCTAGCAAATGCCGAGCACCGTGCAACTGGTCGGAGGGAAATGCCAACGGCAGTCGCTAATGGCGGCAAGTGACTGGCCAGAGTCCCCCGGCCGCCTCTTCGTTACGGACAAAACAACGAGAGTGCAATTTCTAGTGGACAGTGGTTCGGACTTATGTGTTTGGCCTGTGAAGTTCGTACGCGGGCATCGACGGCGGAAGGACAAATACGAGCTTTTTGCCGCTAACGGGACTGCTATCGCTACTTATGGCTCGATTAGTGTTACGCTTAACCTTGGCTTGCGACGTGCGTTTAGCTGGAAGTTTGTAGTGGCCGATGTTACGAAACCTATCATAGGTGTAGACTTTCTCTCTTTCTATGGCTTGCTTGTGGACATTAGAAATAAGCGCTTAATCGATAATTGTACCGCAATGTCTACTACTGCTTATTCTGCTGCTTCTTGCTCTGTATGCCATGTAAAAGTTATTTCAGGTAACACGCCATATCATTGTTTGCTACAACAGTTCCCCGAGGTCACTAGGCCAGCAGGCGATCCCACGGAGCGTGAGGTGAAGCACAGTACGCTTCACTATATCCGTACTACCCCTGGCCCTCCCGTGTATTGTCGTCCGAGACGATTGGATGCCGACCGCCTCAAGTTAGCCAAACAGGAGTTTGAGGAGTTGGTGCGTTCAGGTATCGCTCGCCGATCTGACAGCCCATGGTCTTCGCCTCTTCACATGGTGCCTAAGAAGAATAACGGCTGGCGACCATGCGGCGACTATCGTGCGTTAAACGCCCGCACCATACCAGATAGGTACCCAGTGAGGCATCTCGCTGACTTCGCGCACAATCTTCATGGTTGTCAGGTATTTAGTACTCTAGACCTGGTTCGAGCCTATAACCAGATCCCAGTGTTTAGAGACGACGTTCCGAAGACGGCCATCACAACTCCTTTTGGTCTCTTTGAGTTCGGGTTTATGGGATTTGGTTTGAGGAATGCAGCCCAAACATTCCAGCGATTTATTGACGAGATCTTAGGCGACCTGGAGTTTTGTTTCCCGTATCTGGACGATATTCTCGTCGCGTCGTCCAATACAGATGAACACATGAGTCATCTTCAGCAGGTTTTTGAACGACTTCGCGAGCATGGTGTCGTTATAAACACAAGCAAATGCGTGTTTGGTGCGTCAGCGGTTACCTTTCTCGGACATAAGATTTCCCGTGAAGGTACAGTACCGCTGCCGGAGAAGGTCAAAGCCGTCACTGACTTCCCGCGTCCGACCAACATTAAGGAGCTTCGACGTTTCTTAGGCATGCTCAACTTTTATAGGAGATTTCTGCCGCACGCTGCTCAGAAACAAGCTCCGCTAAACGGTTTACTGGCTGGCCATCACGGAAAAAGCTCATCGCAGATAGACTGGAGCGATGACCTTGACGCCGCTTTCAAGGACTGCAAGGTGAGTCTGGGTGAGGCAACGCTGCTCGTCCATCCACGTCCAAACGCAGATGTTGCGTTGGTGACGGACGCTTCGGATGTAGCGATCGGGGCAGTTGTCCAGCAGCGGGTGAATGACACGTGGGAACCCTTGGGTTTTTTCTCACGGAAATTAAACGTCGCCCAGCGTAAGTATAGCCCTTACGATAGGGAATTGCTGGCGATCTACGAAGGTGTCAAATACTTCCGCCATATGTTGGAACTTAAACCTTTCGTAATTTATACCGACCACAAGCCCATTGTGTACGCATTTGGCAAACCCCTAGACAGATGCTCACCCCGCCAGTTCCGATATTTAGATTTCGTTGGGCAGTTTTCAACTGACATTCGTTACATTTCTGGCGAAGATAATGTCGTTGCTGACGCCCTGTCTCGTCCAGTAGACGCAATCAGCAGTATTAATTACAAGGCATTGGCTTCTTCACAGGAGTCCGACGCTGAGCTGCTACAACTGATCAAGAACGGATCATCGTTGCAACTTAAAAAACTAGTCGTTCCGGAGACCGGTAATAACACGGTAATCTATTGTGACACGTCTGGCCCAGTAGCTCGCCCATACTTAACCTCAGGGTTTCGTCGTCACGCTTTCGACACTGTTCATGGTCTCAGCCATCCTGGTGTCAGGGCTTCCGTGAAGCTTCTGACGCAGCGGTACGTTTGGCCTGGGATCAGGAAAGATTGTCGAGTGTGGGCTAGAGCATGTCAGCATTGTCAGCGTTGCAAAGTTTCAAGGCACGTGCGATCACCTGTAGCGGTTTTCACACCACCGTCAGAGAGGTTCGCACACGTGCATATCGATCTGGTTGGCCCATTGCCGATTTCACGTGGCTTTCAGTATTGCCTGACGGCGGTGGACCGCTTTACTAGATGGCCAGAGGTTATGCCTATTTCTGACATCAAGGCAGAAACTGTCACGCACGCTTTTGTTTCCGGCTGGGTATCGCGATTCGGATGCCCCAGGCGAATTACGACCGATAGAGGTCGTCAGTTTATGTCGGACATATTTCGGAGGTTTGCGGAGACCATAGGAGCTGAGCACGTGCAGACAACAGCTTACCACCCTGCGGCGAATGGCTTAGTGGAGCGTTTTCACAGGCAGATGAAGGCTGCCATCAAATGCCACGGGAGTGAGGATTGGGTGGAAGTCCTGCCCCTGGTTCTATTAGGAATCAGGACGGCATGGAAGGAAGATCTCACCGCTTCCACCGCGGAGTTAGTCTACGGCGAGCAGTTGCGCTTGCCTGGGGATTTCTTCAAATCCTCAGGTCAAGACACACCAACTGACTACACAGACTTCCTCGCCCGTTTGCGCCTTCAGATGCACAAATTGACCCCAGCCCCTGTTGCTCGTCATGGCTCGCAAAACGTTTTTGTGCATAAAGACTTGGCGACATCATCGCACGTCTTTTTGCGCAACGATGCTGTCCGCAAACCTCTACAACCCACATACACGGGTCCGTATCGCGTTATCAAGAGAGGGGACAAGTTTTTTAAGTTAGATATTAAGGGTAAGCCCAACAGTGTCTCCATCGATCGCTTAAAACCCGCATATATGTTGTCGAATTCCGATTTCGACAATCGTTCTCAGCCCACATTCTTAATGCCGCAACCAAGGCCTGTCGAGCACAGAACGCGCTCGAAACGTGTAGTACGATTTCCCGATTACTTTTGATCGACCTAAAGGTCTCCGAAGGGGCTGATGTAGCGACATTAGTTATATTAAGTTTTAAATATTTACATTTCTTGTTACCATGGACTTGCGCGCATCCCACCGGCGCAGCGCTAGCCGTGACGTCATCACCTAACGGTCTAGCATGCTCGGGCGCATTCGTGTGCCCTCGGTTTTCCCACTCAAGTCAGTCGTTTCTCATGTCCCACGCCGAGAGGCTGCGCGCACGTCCTCCTAACGACATACGTCACCGCTTACGCGAATATAATAATTTATTTGTTTTTGCTCTGTTATCGTCTTGCTTGTGCACTGTGAACTTTCTTCTTCTGTATTTCGTTTCTACAGTTTGGCAAAGTGTTTCTAAATTAAAATAAACTTTACATATTAATTATATGTGGTGTTTTAATAAGTAACGTCGCACCACACACTCATCATTTACTTCATACGACATTCTTCATTTTTTTTCTTCATTTGACGACCGCTTTAGCCTACTTGGTAGTGACCCTGCCTTCGAAGCTGGAGGTCCCGGGTTCGAATCCCGGTCAGGGCATGTATTTGTGTGATGAACACGAATATTTGTTCCTGAGTCATGGATGTTTTCTATGTATTTAAGTATCTATTTATCTATATAAGTATGTATATAGTCATTTGGTACCCATAGTACAAGCTTTGCTTAGTTTGGGACTAGGTTGATTTGTGTAAGATTGTCCAAAAATATTTATTATTATTTATTTTATAAATTGAAAAAAAAAACATTGTGTCAAATATTATATATTTGGAACAATGAGCATCCAAAATCCTGGGATGCTAGGTGTACCAGGGTACAGAATATTTATACCTTTATATTTTAAAAGAGTACATAAGGACTTCATAGTTTGGGGAACCACTAGTGTACTTGATGTTACATTATCAGCCAATATCAGTTAACTGTGTTGGCGTTTATATATGAAATGAAATGAAATGATTTATTCTTCAATTTAGGCATATTACATGCGTCTATGAATGTTAATAACACTACCACCGGTTCATAAAATAAACCTCTGCCTCGAGAAGAACCGGCGTAAGAAACTCGGCGAGGTGTCATTTTTTCAAAACAATATACAGTGTATATAAAATAACAGTATCATAATACCACAGAATTATAATGAATAGAAAACATATATATAAGAGCTGGTAGGTCAGGATTGAAACACTATATCCATTTGTATAATCATGTTAATTATATTTCTCACTTATGCCACAAATTGCACTTAGTACCTAAATAGCCCAACAACGAATACAGTCTTATTCGAGATGTTTACTCGTCAACGGCTTTCGATCGAATGCGCTAGTCCCCGCTTGTGAGTCTGGCCGGCCTTTTTATCCCTTCCAGTCTACCCCCTCCAATCGGTCCGATAAACAAGTCGCGCCACCGATGGCGTGACGTATCAAAACGATCAAATGATCGTCTTTTAAGTTTTAATACGTTATATATATTGCATTTAATATTAACTGTGTAATCTTTCCTTACATATATATATATATATATATATATGCTTTGAAAATATTTAGGACAAAATATTTCTGTGATAGATTATTTGTGCGGGACGATCACTGGCCATGTCACATATATATACATAGATCTCACAGACATCTCACGTACATAGATCTAGCCTACTTCTCCCAGTCCATTTAGGTTGTTTGTTCGATTCAGTACAAATGGGACGGCCTGCTTGTGCGCAGAGAGATGCGATAAATCTTTCCTGATTTATGTTAACGTCGACATAAATTATATGTATACAATTTTCGCGGTAATATAAAGGAATACAAGTGTAAATGTATTTTTGGCGGCGCCGGCGACTGTACCTACTCGTTGTATTAATCATGTTGTTTCACAGCAAAAAAAAGTCTAATATTTATTCTGCAAATAGGCCACAAGGGCACTTTTACATGTCAAAACATTAATTTACAATTTAAGAAAGTCTGACTATAATAAGTAATACATTTTTCATGTCAAAATATTAATTTACAGTTCAATAAAGAATAATAATTTCGAGTTTACAATTATAACAAAATTAATGTCATACAATGAAGATAAAGTATGTGTTTTAAGACTAAACGTGTTTAATTTGTAAGCCTACGTTTAATCATAGGAGTATATTTGTATTTTTAGACCAATATTTTAACAAAAATAATATTACAAATTTAGAAATAAAGGAAAAAATTAAAAATGTAGTCTCCGAGCAGGATTTGAACCTGCGACCTCCCGCCACTCGCGGCCAGTCGCAGCCAACTGAGCTATAGGTGCAACTGCCACCCGGCCCTATTAAGGAAGGCGTATAAATCAAAATCAAAACATTTGTGATAATCCACATCGAAAGGGACCTTATGGCGGCCGGCACTTACGCCTTTATTGCCGCTATTCCAATACAATAGTGAATAGGTGTAACGTAAGCGCCTGCCGCCATAAGGTCCCTTTCGATGTGGATTATCACATTTATTCTGCAAATAGGCCTCAAAGGCACTTTTACAAGTCAAAATCTATCTAGGTACATCAAATAAAAATAATACAATAATCAAAGTATCATTAATTAAATGTATTGTTACATGTCAAAAATAAGAGTAAGAAACTAATAACAATCGAGATTTGTTAGAGATGTACAAGCGTCAAGATAAAAGGTAATACGAGTAAGGTAGGTACACTAATCATAATAAAAGAAAGACAGAAAGAAACATTTATTCACAGACACAGAAGACACACATATGACAAGAATGAAATATAAAAAAATATTTTGAGATATATCTATAAGCGTCAACATGAAAATAATAAAATCTAATAAATAAATATCCTCAGCGACATCTAGCAGAAGACTCAAGCTTCATTAACGGCACCAACGTCTCAAATCATGTTGAAAATGGTCAGTTATAATGCGCCATCGCATCGCATTTGAATTTTACAATTTTCCCTTTACTTCTAAATTTGTAGTTTCCGTTAGCAGCGGTACTGCTTACTACAAAATTAAAAATAATGTTTATGAAAGGAATCAAACATTCTTCATATATCAATATAAAAACCTCCTTCGAAGAGGTTATATCCATAGCGCATATCAAGAGATAACTTTCAGTTACCTGTTTGTCAGTTACACGAGTTTAAAATTTAGTTTGCAAGTTAATTTTCAGAGAAAATAGATGTATATGTATACGATGCTTATCTTATCTTATTTGTCTAATTTACTACTAATTGTGATAATTGGTTTTCCATCTATATATCCACACTATATTATTTATTTATTTATGCCAAACATTATACAGTTTTACAGGATTGGAGTCTAAGACACTGCGAAATTCATAATTTACAATCACAAATACAATCAATAAAATACAGAGGACGGTCTCTTATCCATCACCTCACAGAACTTCATGCACTCTACACATATATTCATCCAACTACTTGCAAAAATATCACAGTCCGGTGCTGATGCTAGCATCTCGTTGATGTACCGGAGACCGCGTACAAGTGGAGACATCCTATGGGACACAGTGCTTGTCCTAGGTACTGCCAGAAGAGGACAAGTGCGAGGAGGGAGATTTACTTTGAGTTGCGATAGTGAGCGAACTAACAACCGTACCAACTGCCCAATTAGTTCTGGACAATCCGAATCACCTCTCAAAACTTTAGCAGCACAAGTCATAAGTCCATAATTTCGCCTTATCTCCAGTGAGTTAAATCCTAAAACTCCGAGCAGGGATTTTGAAGGGTACAAAAATGGGTAGTATCCATGTAACTTCTTATACAGGAATCTTAAAAAGAATTTCTGGTTTTTTTCTAGAAATTATTAAACATGTGTCAAATACCCAATTGAATCCGAACTATCGTCGGATGGAAAATGAGAGTAAATACCTAATAGTCGCGTGCCAACACAAACCGCCGTGCCACCGCAAACTGCCGGCGTGCCAATATTGCCAACTGTTGAACCATTGCTTTAAGGCTGCTAGAACTTTTGCACCAAGGTTTATTTAACTTTTCAACGGTTAATTTGGCAGTCACGTTTCGCCTTTTAATTTGTGCGTTTTTAGATACCGGAGCTTAGAGTATTCCAGTATTCCAAAGCACCCGCGTGGTCGTGTCGGAGGTTTTCCCCAGGTTACTCTTCAACCGCGCACTCCTGTCGCTTTATTGGGCCCGGCCTATGAAGCCACAGTCAGGTCCAAAAAAAGACACCGGAGATGATTTTCTACTTGTTACAAAATGAAAGAAAGAAAGAAAGAAAAGAAAGAAAAATATTTATTGCCACACAACACAGATAATTACAAAAGAAATAGGTACATGCCTTATTATATACGTTTAGTAGGCTTCATATGTCTGCACCACCTGCTATGAATCGTTCTGATTAGATTTCATTTCCGCTACCCTAAGGTTGTCTGGAAGAAATCGCTCTTTAGCGATAAGACCGCCTGTTGTTTGCCTCTTCTCTTTGTGTTTCTGTACTGTACTGTATCCTTTGATTGAGGTGTGCAATAAAGAGTATTTGTATTGTATTGTTGTATTGTATATATTTTTAATGTGACAAAAGGAGCGGACTCAGCATGTGCTGTGTCAGCCAGTACGGCTGCTCAGCGCTGGTTTTCAGTTCGCCTCTCTTTTGGTACATTCACTAACTCACGATTAACTGTTTACAGCAAAAGGGGACGTATCCATGATATTTGACAGCCATAATCTCGTTTCGTGTGGTGCCGGGTAAGACTAGCTCTTCCCCCTTTCTTCCCGTGGATGTCGTAGTCGACTATAGGAACCGGGTTGTAGTGTGTTGTGGGCTGGCTAGCATCCTGTCACTGAAATATCACATTTTCTCCATCTTTAAACCTACAATTGCTACATGTGGCACTGGAATTAAATTGAATGTGCTCTGCCTTCCCCTTTTTGGGAATACAGGGGTGAGTTTGTGTATGTATGTATGTATAATCTCGTTTTTGTTGTATACATGGCATTCCCTAGCAAGCATGTAAGCGGGCCACATTGAAAACAAATTAGGATGCGAAATGCGAACGTAACTCCCAAATCACCCCTTGATAAAATTCGAACCAGATATTGCCCTAAAACTCTGGAATACCGAGTGTTGAGAGTTTTACTTAGACGTAGGAGTAGTTAAATGTTGCCGGAGTTTGGAATAGGGGTAGTCTTACCCCTCCCACCCCCTCCCACCCTATCTCTACTCGAGATGACAAAATGTGACGGAGACACACCCCATCTTTGTATGTACGTATGTGTAGTAGTACGTAATATATATTTATTTCATAATAAGTATAAAAACTAACTAACGTAACATAACATAATATAATATACAATATAATAAAAGGCCTACAAACTAAACTTAAAATAAAATCTTAAAAATAAATAATCTAAAATAAGGGGTCCCCCCGCGGCATAGCGCCAAAGATGCTGGCAGCATTTCCTCGCTGTATAGCAATGCTTATGCGTTGAGCGAGGAAGCTGCCAGCCCTTTGGTCACCAGTGGTGACCACTAACCTTTTAGTGAGTTCTTTGAAGAACTCTTGGGCCCTGGGACCCCACGGACCGAGGGTCTCTACACCGAACGGAACAAAGTTGTATTCGGTGCCGAGACCCCTATATTTGTTTACCTTAGCCTTTTATATTATCTTGTTTAGATGAGGGCCCTTACGGATGCACTTCGACCCAGTGGGATCTTTTGTGCAATTGCCCCCGCCTTTATGCCTACTCCAAGCTGCTCTCCAACATTTCCACAAACCGGATGATGAAGTTCAGCGGGAGTACTCTGAATTCCTTTGGTTCAGGACAACCATTGCCAAAATTATTCATTCTCTGTCTGGCAAGGGCATGAAATTCACACAATAAGTGTTCCATTGTCTCGTCGTCCTCGCCACACAGACACACCCCATATTTCTTATCGTTATCTTTCACAAAGAGAACGGCAGAGACGTGGAATTTAAGCAATAGTCTAGGGTGTCACACAAACGGCAGTCGTTGTGTCCCAGCGAAAAAAATAAACAATAACATTTTATTGTAATGAGCCCTGGGATCCCAGGGACTGGTAGACGACGGGTTAGATGGGGGTGTCTTTCACAAAGAGAACGGCAGAGACATGAAATATGTCATACACACTTAAACTAAAATTAGCTTAAATTTGTGAAGTTTATTTAAATTAACTTCAAAGTCATTAATTTGCCGTAGATATAATGCAAACATACGATTGGTTAAATTAAATTAGTTTTATATTCATTTTGTCAACAATAAGGAAAAACACATATTTTGTATATTAACTTAGACAGCTTTCAAATTCATCAACGACGTTGCTTGTAAAATAGTCTGAACCATATAGTTTATTAATGGCATAGAGGACCCATGCCTTCACAAAATTAGCATTTAATTTATGTTTTAATTATAATTCTAACATTTAAATTATGTTAAAATTATGATTCCAATTAAAAACTAGGGTTTTTAGCCTTTAACTTGAGACGTAGCTACAGTAAGGCCACGAACCTAAACCTATATATAAAGAAATAAATATTTGTGGACAATCTTACACAAATTGACCCAGTCCCAAACTAAGCAAACCTTGTACTATGGGTACTAGGCGACGATATACCATACACCATGATACACCATGACTATGACGACCGCTTTAGAATAGTTGGTAGTAACCCTGCCTACGAAGCTGGAGGTCCCGGGTTTGAATCCGGTCAGGGCAATTATTTGTGTGCTGAACACGAATATTTGGTCCTGAGACTTGGATGTTTTCTATGTATTTAAGTATATATTTATATATAAGTATGTATATCGTCGCCTAGTACCCATAGTACAAGCTTTGCTTAGTTTGGGACCAGGTTGGTTTGTGTAAGATTGTCCACAAATATTTATTTATTTTATTTATATCTAATTACATAGGTAAATACATACTTAAATATATAGAAAACATCCAAGACTCAGGAACAAATATTTGTATTCGCCACACAAATAAATGCCCTGACCAGGATTCGAGCCCGAGACCTCCAGAACATCACAAGGGATATCCCCATGTGTCAATACAGACAGACGGAATAGGGTAATGTGTTTACATAATATGCTCTAGTTAGAGTGGTTAGTGCCTGTATAAATTGTTGTTAGCTCAGCGCTATGTAAACAGATCGCGGGCCAAGTCGCGTTGCCAACAACTCTCATCAAACCAAATAGCTGCGGCTCGGTATGTCAACCCTCGGTCTAAAGTCTCCCAGTAGCTCGATTTCACTTACACCTCAGATTCGGTTGAAACCGCTCAACCAATCTCACTGGAGCGCAAACTCTTAAAGTATTCCAGTGATCCAAACCACACGCGTGGTCATGCCAGAGGTTTCCCCCTGGATTTTCCCCAGGCTACTCTCCAACCGCGCACTCCTATCGCTTTATTGGGCCCGGCCTATAAAGCCACAGTCAGGTTCAAAAAAAAAAGTCTAATGTTACACTCGCGATCAAATGTATCTGATAGGGTGGGTTGAAATTCACGAATTTTGGAGTACCGTAATGTAATAGGGCTCAAAAATTGCTGTGTATTCTGTAGATTACAGGAAAAATAAAAAAATCTAGATTTAGATTTTTGACGACCGGTTTAGCCTAGTGGGTAGTGCACCTGCCTGTGAAGCTGACGGTCCTGGGTTCGAATCCCGGTCAGGGCAAATATTTGTGTGATGAGCATGAATATTTGTTTCTGAGTCTTGGATATTTTCTATGTATTTAAGTATTTATATCTATTAAATATATCATCGTCTAGTACCCATAACACAAGCTTTCTTGAGCTTACTGTGGGGCTAGTTCAATTTGTGTAAGATTGTCCTCTAATATTTATTTATTATTTATTTATTACTTAAAGTAAATTTACCTGTAAGTAGTATTGATTACTCTGTGGCACGTGGACCGAAGCCCCGGCAACCGACGACCGCATCATTAGTGCGACCCATCGACCACTGGCAGTTTGTGTGTGTGTTATGTGCACGAGTGTGTGTGTGTTTGGGAGCAAACAGTGTGTCCGGTGCCGTTAAACCTCATCGAGCATTTACACTCGGGACAAGTCATGAGAGGGAAAATATTTGTAATAAGTAAGATAATAATAAAAATAATTTCTGCGAACGGTCTTATAGCGAAGAGTCTCGACCAACACCTCAAGAGACTCTCGCTAGATGGCTGGGTCAAGGGTCAGATACAGAAGGCGGTACTCCTGGACACGGCGCGGATAGTCAGGAGGTTCCTCTCTCTGTCGCCCGACACCACCGGTAGCTCAGGCCCCGCCTCGCTGCCGGCGGCACACTAGGTTAATAGGGTTTATAATATTTTTGTGTAGTAGTTAGATATTGTAAAAACCTAGCCTAAGACGAAAAATAAATAATAAGTTAGAAGTATATAATGAGCTTAACCAAAGACCTTTTTACATATTGATTAGTGCGAGTTCATACCAAAGTTACAGTTACTATCACAATAAACATAATAAATTATTCACTTAATTTATTTTTCTTCTTAGAGTAGGTTTGTATAATATTTCCATGAAAAGTAAAATATGAAATAATATTTAAAAAACATAAATTTATAAAAAACCTAACCTAGGGTGCCGCCGGCAGCGAGCCACGGCGTAAGCTACAGAATTATTATACTGTATCAGACAATATATTGTCAAAAAAGCATTTTGTGACAAAAACTGCTTTTTTATATATAAATCCCTCAGTACTGTCTACTCTACAGCAATGGATCTTTACAATAGCCGGCCTTAGACTCGTCAACCTCTAATGATTTGATCGATACTAGCAATGTCACACTAGATCTATTGCCAAGTATCGGCGCCCTGCGCGCGCGCCGCCAACTGATTGACACCTACTAATGGAATAGCATCGCGTCCAAGCGAGTAGACGATAGAACACAATCATCACCTCGTTATCTATTGTGTACTGTTAACATTTTTTTTTCTATTTATTCAGAAACAAACAGTCATACATAGTTTTATGAAACAAATTAAAGAAAAGAAGAACAGACCTATAGTTTCATACAAAATAAAACATAAGGAGGTTCGTGGCTGTTACATAAAGGAAAAAACACAATTAACTTGTATTTTACAATAACAAGTTACATACTTATAAAGCAAATCAATGAAATTGATACCTCTGTAAAAAATACATCGTAAGTAGGTACCTACGTTTAAGCAAGTTGTAAATTCCAGTTATATTCAATTATTTAAATGCATTCTTAAGTTGTGCTAGTGTACAGTTAAAAATGTCTATATCATTAAGTTTAAGGTTCTCATTAAATAGTTTACATGCGCGTTTGATAAATACATTCCCACCGTACCCGGTCCTGCTTAATGGTATAGAAAACAAATTTCTTTTACGACAACGGCGCTCACGTTAACATCGAAAATATCTATACGCACACAGTGACAAAATAGGTGAACATGACTTTAAGGCTGCGCAACGAGAAATATCGCGTTCTTTGAAACGCTGTTCTGCCCAGACGAGGAAACAATAAGGATTGATTTTCAGATATATGATTCTTGACTATATGACTGTCTTTCTGACATAGCCGAAACATGATTGCTTAAAATTTTCTAGATAGAAAAAAAACCAAAGTCGAGTCTTTATTTTCCGTTTTTTAATCATCCTACTAAAACCACGCATTATTAAACGACACAATTAAGTTAAAAAGATGGTATTTTACCTCATCTAAAGTCTGTCAAGAGGAAATTTAATAAAACTGCATACAGTTAGATATTTACCGAGATTTGTCTAAAAAAGCCATTCCCGATGAGTGTTGCATCCCGTTATGTCGTGTGCGAAAGACATAAGCGTGTCTCATTCACGAGGGGCGTGGCTGACCGAATCGAGGCATCCCCTTAATAATATTGATGTAAGAGCGAACAGATCTTTTTGTCATTGTGGGAATGTACATTTGGGGGATTGTATATTAAAACAAATGAAATAAATGTGAAAATTTAATTACTACAACATGATTAAGCATCGAATGGATTGTAAGTAGAACTAAATTATGGTAGAATAAAGGCTTTTTTTTATTTTTTTATTTTATTTATATTTATGACTTGCTATTCATGTTAACGACTTATTGCCACGGATAAAACAAAGTTTGAGCTCCGATCAGTGTTTAAACCGCCCGTGTGGTCGTGGGTTTCCTCTGGATTTTCTCTAGATCAGACGTAGGAGTGTATGTCCCATCGCTTTATTGGGCCCGGTCTATCAAGCCACAGTCAGTTTCAATATAATTAAGAGCTGCGATTACGCATGATTGGTGAAACTAAGGATCAATGTTATATTACTAACTCTATAGTCTATACTCTTCATAGTCGAACGATGAAACCCCCAGTGGGACCCACCGATCGGAAATAATAGAAAGAAAGAAATATTCGACCGGACCGGACGACCGGTTTAGCCTAGTGGGTTAGTGCACCTGCCTGTGAAGCTTGACGGTCCTGGGTTCGAATCCCGGTCAGGGCAAATATCTGTGTGATGAGCATGAATATTTGTTTCTGAGTCTTGGATGTTTTCTATGTATTTAAGTATTTATATCTATTAAATATATCGTCGTCTAGTACCCATAACACAAGCCTTCTTGAGCTTACTGTGGGGCTAGTTCGATACGTGTAAGATTGTGCTCTAATATTTATTTAATATTTATTTATTTATTTGGTGTTAAATCATTACACAATAATAAAGTACATGAAATAAGAAGCAATAGACACTAAATTAAGTATGAGTATGTGAACACCAAAAAGGATACCACTCAGCGTATGCCAATAGCAAAATATATGCTAAGGCACTGGTTTTCAGGGCACCCTAAGAGAGATACAAAATAGGGTAATTCTACTATATCATGAACAGTTTTCTATTAAAAAAAAAAAAAACTATGATATGTATTGAATTAGTGTAAAAATAGGATTTCGAAATAGTACCTGAACCTAATAAAAGGAATTTATAGTTAAAAAACTTAAATATTAACATATTGCTGTAAAAGGTGGGTAACACAGTGGTAAAAACCATTTTTTCATACAAATGGTGAGACATCCAAGAGTTACTCGATTTATGGATATTAGCTGTGGTTCAGTAATTACCAAAACTATCGGAAGTGATACTGCAATTAAACCTCTTTCTAAATAATAATACAAAAATATGAAGTGAGGGCCAAGTATTCCAAAATCTGCATTAAAAAAAAGTGTCTGAAAATTATGTACATGAAAAAGAAGAATGATCTAATAAACAAAATCCAGCAGAAAAAAACACCTCTACAGAAAATGTGCATAAAGTAATGCTGGCTGCAAGGGGAGCGTACATTTGGTATTCCACCAAACAAATGTTAGATCATTAAAAGATTAGCTAGTAATTAGAGGCACATGAAATTCACCCGTCGCCAGGCTATTTGGCAATTAGCCAGCGTTGAAATTGATGGTAATCGCTAATGGTGATGTTGATAATCTGTGCTATTTAATTATTAGTAACTCCTTCATAAAAGTTATTGCAAATTCATCTCTTTTTTGTTCACTAATAGATAGATATACATTGCTTGGAAACTATATCTATATGTATTATTTTTTATTTTATTTAGATATATGTATATATATATATATATATATATATATATATACACGGAGAAAAAAGTCTAGTTTCCTTTAACAGAATATTTTAAATTCGACTTGATTTTATAGTGGTATATGTGACAACTATACTTTGTTTACACATTAATAGAAAATTCTAGTTCTTTACAACATCTTTTCTAGTTCTTGTTACCCACTTACTTATAAAACTACTTATCGTATAAAACAAATTTTGTGTAGTACACAAAACCTTTCTGTAGCCATCATTAGACTGACAGGGTATAGTTTATCAGAAAATTCAGGTAAAAGGTGTTCAATATCATGTGTAGTATTAATAACACCTGATTTATTTATTAGTCTTAAATATCATTTTAGCGGACTGAAATAATCAACCATTTTTGTTTACTATATGCAGTATTGGAGGATACCAGATTTTCGTTTGTGTTAAAAATAATTGTTGTGACATGTTATAAAGAGTATGTTCAGTTTACTATGCATATTGTTGAGGATATCGGGTTTTATATTTGTGTTAAATATCGTTATTGCGTTCTGAAACGATCAATAATTTCAGTTTACTATGTGCAGTATAGGATACCAGATTTTGTTGTAGTGTTAAATGTCATTATTGCGGACTAAAATAATTAATAATTTGTATTTACTATATGTGGTATAGAAGACACAGAATTTTTGTTTTTGTTAAAAATAATTATTGTGGCATGAAATAAACAGTAAAGTGTTCTCTTTACTATACATATTTTGTAGATTTTAACAGGTTTTATATTTGCGTTACAAGATTATTGCGGACTAAAACTATAATGTACTGTCGGGTTAGTCAGAATTAGCTTAACAACTTAAGAAAGTCTTCGCAGAAACAAAAGCATGTTAGAAACAGTGCAAATTAAAAAGGGAGCTTTTGTTGCGGCGGAAACTTACCTAAGGTGTTTAATTATAATAATAAGAAAGAAAATTATGTACATGAAAAAGTAGAATGACCCATTTCCGTTAAAAGAAGAAATGACAATGGATCTAGGTCACATAAACTTGTCTGTAAATAGGATATGAATCAAAATTTTCGTATGAACAAATTCAGATTCAGATTCAGATTATTTATTGGTAAAAATAAAACATTTACAAGTCATGAATAATAACTGAACAGACACACAAGTATTTAAAAATTTCTTAGTAAGTACGCATATGTTACAGTCAGTGATTTCTTTGCAGAAATTCGTGTACATTATATGCCATGCCAGTTCGGTGAGCATATTTTTTAATTTCTTTACAAAATTTGTATCGCTTGTATTCGCTTTAATTTCAAGCGGCACACAGTTATACAGGTTGGGTCCGACAACACCGATCCGAATCCGTTCTCTCATGGTTTACACCATTCGTTTCACCCCCTCTTCTAATCGCCCCGCTGTCCCGTGATTACGTAGCATTGCGCGGGGCGACTGCGGACGCCGATCGGCGTCGGTATGCTTTGATTAAGCCCTAAACACAAGGAATTACCTAATTTAGGGCCGATTCCATGTTATGAATTTTTATGAGGGTTAAAAGGGCCAAATTGATACGCCTGAGGGCGGTTTTTGTAATTTAGGAATCGTTTTCATTGATCTAAAATAAGGGTGCGATTGGACTTTTACATAAAAAGGTTGTGATATCGCATTCATTTTTTACAAAAATCGGTAAAGCAGCTAAATATTAAATTATGCAGCTATTTATTTTACCTTTTTATGAGACAGTAAGTGACCTTATAAGGGTCAATTTCAACAAACCAATATTTTTTTTCACATCGGTGATTTTCTTCAAATTGAAGTCTTTCATCGATTTTTTAACATCAACCGAAAGATATAGCTACTGTAGTTAATATATGTTAACGGCCCTGTCATACGATAAATAGTTACGGAGATATTAGACAATCTTTTTTTAATTCATCGAAATGAATAACTGTCACCGAAATAAATACATGCAGTCACCGATGTGATAATAACGTCACCGAGATGAAATAAATAGTCACCGTGATGATATTAAGATAACCGAAATGATATAAAGTCTCACCGATGTGATATAACAGTCATCGAAATGAAACTAAAATTAACATAAAAAGGTTTTATAGATAAATATAATGGTTTTATTGCTCCTTTGATATCAAAAAATAATTATACGTTTCACAATAGTCAGAAAATAGAAGACCAAAATAAAAAATGGTTCAAATGGCATCTACGGAACCCTAATACAAGCGAATGACGCATGGCTGTATGTGTTAGCTGTTTGCTGATTTTACTTGATATGTAATGAATGTTGCCTATCCTTTCATTTCTTAATATATATAAAAAATACAGCAAATAAAATTTTGTAAAATTATGTATACAAATCGACCATTGACAAACTTTTTTAAGCATTTTGAAAAATTAAGAAAAGGGTCAGTCGCCATAATAAATTATACATAGGTATATTTAAGTCCGTTATATTTATTCAAATCATAAGAGAAGAACAACTTTAAAGGAACCTATTATTTAGAATTAATATTATACAATCTTTATTAAAAACATGTATTTAAATATGCATATATCGTCCGAGTCTTGTTTGGATGGTTTGCGGCCACAACATCTCAAAGAGCTAACCTCGCCCTCGGCTGGCAACAATGTTTAGTCGATTGTATAGTGAAACTCTATAATTTCCTTTAAAAAGGTTCTCTCAATCCCGTGGTTTGCCCCTACTTGCACGGAGGTTCACTCTGTGCTCTCTCAATAAAGGGCGGGGGGATTTGGCCGATCACCATAGGCTACACTCTGCGTTGCCTGTCGGCTAAACTGGGCTACCGGGTAGTTAGAGAGGCAATGGCGGATTACCTACAACCTCTTCAGATAGGTTTCGGAATTGTGAAAGGTTGTAACGCGGCCATACACGCCTCAAGAGCTTTTGCTCTTGGGAATGGAGATACGGGTTCCGTTATTCTCAAGATTGGAATTAAAAATGCCTTCAATAGCGTTGAGAAGGAGACAATTCTCGAGGAAGTTTTGGATCGAGTGCCATCTCTTTATCCGTTTCTCCGTCAATGTTGGCACACGAACACGTCTAGCAATTTATTTTATAACGACATATCAATAACTTCGCAAGTCGGAGCTCAGCAGGGTGATACTTTAGAGCCCTTAATATTTTTTTGGACATACAAAAGGTTATTTTTTCGCTGAATTATAGGCTAAATGTGTGCTATTTAGACGATGGAACGTTAGCTGGTAGGCCTGTAGTATTGCAGGATCTGAGACAGCTTTTGCCAAGTCTAAAGGCAATCGGTCTGGAGGTTAACTCATGCAAATGTGAGCTGTTTTATTGTGATCCCATGGATGATAATGGCTACGGTTGGCATTTAGGTTGTTGTTGCCAGGGTTCGACTTCTGAATGAGTCGTCATTATGCTTGCTGGGTGCTCCCATATTTCCGGAGGGGGTTACTTTTGCTCTTGAGGAAAAAAGGGTGGTGTTAGTTGGGGCTCAAGAACATTTGAGAAATTTATCAGCACATGCATCGCTTGCCCTGCTAAGGACCTGTTTAGCGATGCTTCGCATGTTGTATATTTTAAGAACTTTCCCCACCTGGTTTTTTTGGGAAGACGTGTTAAGGTTGGACGACACGCTTCGAGTGTCTTTGAGACCATTTTGAATGTTCATCTAAACAAGGCACAGTGGTACCAGGCTTCTTTTCCGGTTCGCCATGGGAGACTGGGTATACGTCGTTGTCGGAAAGTCGGTGTAGTGGCGTTTCTTGCCACAGCTCACGGGACATTGGGATTCGTCGCTCGCATCGTGTGTTATAATGGCGATGATACCGAAATACCGTTTGTGGTTTGTGTTTGGATTGTAAGGTTTGTCAGCCGCATCGGTGAATTTGTGGGGTCATGGTTGAGGAGGACGGCCAGCCTTAGCTGTCATAGGTGCGCGTAGCTGTTTTCAAGACATCACGCAATCAATGATGCAGTTTGTCAGGCTTTCGTGTCAGCCAACATCCCCTATGGCTTGGGCTCCAACACTACACTGGTTCCGTGGCAAAAGGGTCGGTGTCTCTTGTGGGACACTACGTGCGTCAATACGTTTGCCCCGTCCCACCTTCACCTTACGGTCAGGTCTGCGGGGTCGGCCGCTGAGTATGCAGCCATATTTAAACACTCCAAGTACACTGCCCTGGAACCGTTGTACGATTTCGTGCCGATTGCAGTGGAGACTGCGGGATCTTGGGGCGGTGGAGGTGGAGGCTAAAACATTTATTAAGGAATTTGGTCGCCAGCCTAGGGATAGGGAAGTGATCTGCGCTGCGAATCGTATCTGGTTCAACAGATTTCGTTGGCTACACAGCGCAGTAATGCTGCAAATGTAATGGAAACATTTGCCAGCGTGGTGCAGTTCGGGGCTATCCTATTTAGTTGATATTAATTGACGAAGCCTGTTGCGAATTGTTTTATTGTTGTGTGGATATCTATATGTGACGACGTCTATTGATGATTCATAGTTGTACCCACCTGACGAAGCCTGCATAGCATATTAGAATTTCTCAGTAATGTCAAGATGATGATAATAGAAATAAACATATTTTATTTTATATATTTCATAACAAAAAAGTTGTAAAAAAACAATTCACAACTTCTAATCAGTTAAGACTTTTATTATGTACGGAACCCTTCAACCAGATAAACAATATTTCATCTTCGGTGATATTTTTGAATTCGGTGAGGTGATAGGAGCAAATTGTTCACCGAATTAACCGAAATGAGATCACTGAAATGAAGAACATTGAGGTTTAACTCGAATTATCGAAAATGTCGCGTAGGAACATAAAAATTAACCCTAGAATATGTAATAAAATGTTGACTTACATATAATATCCGAATAACAAACAAAACATATGCACTGTTACCAAAATATAGCAGTAACCGAAATGAAAACTTTTTTGTCCCCACATCACCGAATTGATAAACTTATGTGTATAACTCGAATACGCAGCTGGTCTCAACACGTGCGCTTGCGCCAGACGTTAGCACGGGACTGGCCGAATAACCTTTGATTGAAGCAGTGCATCCACAAAGCATTTCTTAGCAACTACACGCATCGAAACTTTGTTCACCGATATGATGTCGTCGTGCAGGACAGATACATATACTCTGACCAAAACATATACAGGGTATTTTAGTAATCCCAAATATCTCATATCGATAATGCAACTATCCTAGATTATAATAAATGTCTCAGTTAACGTAAATACCTATCCACATTTGTGTCATGAAGGAATTTTCCATAAAAAAAGTACGGGGGACAGGTCACTGTGATGATAAATCGGCACTTAATTATTTTTTTAAAGTGATTAATATTAATTTTAATACAATCTCATTATTTGCCCCAGATAGAAGAACAACCCTGCTATTTAAAAAAAAATATCATGAATATGTATGACCAAAGAGCACCCCCGTTATCAGCCGTGCCATTTCAAATTCATGCCTGGGATATTGACCCATAAAGCCTGCTATACAAATAAATAACAACAGAAAGGAGAAGAAAATTTTAATTCACAAACCAACGTGTTACAAAAATACAAAAAAAAACATAAAAATATAAAAGCTTAAATAGTGTCAGTGTGTGTGTGTCAAGTGCACTAGTAATTGAAGTTAATAGCTTTTGAAGTTAATTTGGCATATGTACCTATACTATTAAAAAAATGATAAGTGTTTTATTTTAAACTATTTTAATTTTTGTTTTTATTTGACAAGGTTACGTTTAGGAAAAGAATCACCTTTGTATTCGTCATTTAAACGTAAAATTTTCAAAAATAGGGTTACATGAAATGAGGCTTTTTTATATATATACAGTTTTCATATATTATATTGCTAATGATATCATCGGATGGCTATTTTAACACCCTTATATGGCCAATTGAGTTTATGGCGTAAAAAGTTTATGGTCAACTGCGTATCTGGCCTTTTAAGTTTCTGTCCAGTAGCGTTCTGGCCAACTGCGTATCAGGTGAAGTGATTTCCTGGTCAAATGCGAATTTGGTTACTTCAAAATCTGTCCAAATGCGATTAAACCTTTATACCACGATCACATGTTGAGATTATCAATGTCAGAAGCTGTCGAAGAACACAGTCGAATGGCACTGAAAGGGTCGCAAACACCCCGCCTATAGCCTTAATTAAGTGTGTATTGGTTACCGTATTGAGGGAGAAATGCGAAGGACCCGCATTTTGAGTGTATACCTATTTGTTCGACCCTTTGAAATTGTAATTGAATATGTGATTTCTTATTAAATATCGATAAGATTTATGTAGAAATTCAGCTTTAAGGGCCCTTATGAGTTAAAAAACGCTCATCTATTTAGGCCATTTCCTGTTTGAATTTACACGTATCTTGACATTTTCTCAGTGTTACTATCTAGAACAGGACTGTTGCGACCTAATGTCATAAATTTTAAATTTATTTTTTGGTTTTTTTAATAAAGAAATAAAACGTAGTGACGTTTGAAACGAGAAAGTTTGGAGTGCCAAAACGACAATTTTAAAACTAAAAACAGCTTTTTTCGGCTTAAATATTACTACGCACAATAAAATCAAGAAATGGCTATGTCACTATCTAAAACTTTTATAAAGTTATCATATCCTTTAACCACTTAATTGGTATTATCAATACTTTTGTCATAATTTGAAATCAAAACATTTTAAAACTTATAAGGCCTCTTAAGCCTTTTCTCAAGCTGTTACTAAATATTATCCCCGCTTTCAACAAATAAGTTATATCATAAATATAAGAACTATATAATATACCACACCAACCACGACCTGACCTTACCTACGAAGTCTTGGGTTCGAATCCCAGTCAGGGCATTTATTTTTGTGATGAACACGAATGTTTGTTCCTGAGTCTTGGATGTTTCTTCAATGGATTTAAGTATCTATTTATGTAAGTATGTTTATCGGCGTCGGGTACCCATAATACACGCTTTGCTTAGTTGGGACTAAATCGATTTGTGTAGTATTGTTCCCAAATATATATATTTTTTATACTATTTGCTTGAGTTTTTGCGTTTTCTTTTGTCTTTACACTCTTTTATAAATCTCTGTTTAGCCCAATGGTTTGCTGGTAGGGACTGCCATTTGTTATTAAACCCACCATTTTTTCTGTGTTTTGTACCATAAAGTTTATATAAATAAATATGTATACGTATCAGACACGCAAATTGATAAATAATTTATTTAGGGCTTCATTTGGGAAGGTTTATACTCCTAATATGAGGTAATATTTGCCGTAGGTTACTTCTGCTGTGAGCTTACTGACAAACCCAAATATTATCTTTGGAAATGTTTGCAATTTCAAAGGAATTACACAAAAAATTCTTCTCTTAGTCATACCAATCCAAACTAATATTATAAATGCTTAACGACTGCTTTCATAGACAGCAGCCGGGATCAACGGATCAACGTGCCTTTCAAAGCACGGGAGCACTCAGTAACCACTCAAAGCGGTCATCCATCCAAGAACTGACCGGAGTCCATGTTGCTTAACCTCGTTTACCGCACGCGGCACGCGGGCGCCGCTGGGCCACGAGCATAGTATAAAACAAAGTCGCTTTCTCTCTCCCTATGTATGCTTAAATCTTTAAAACTACGCAACGGATTTTGATGCGGTTTTTTTAAATAGAGAAAGGAAGAAGAAGGAAAAAGGAAGCAAGGAAGGAGGGTTGAAGAGGAAGGTTTATATGTATAATAACATCCATTAAATAGTGCACCCGTGCGAAGCCGGGGCGGGTCGCTAGTTAGTTAATAAACTAGAAAAGTAATTCATGATCGAAGATACAATCACCGCACCGACAAATTACACTTTAATTACGAGTGTTGAAGATCCGATGTTTTAACTGACCCCGCGTTCTAATCACCCCGAGATACCCAAGAACCGCCATTACGACTGCTCGTAAACTGAATAACGTAAAACGGACGGTTAGCGTAGGGTTCCGTAGCATCGTGCATCTAGAGATCGTGATATGTTATTTTAATTTTATTTGTTAAAATTTGTAAATGCATGATTTTTGATTTTTGTACTTTGTTCCTATGATAAAATGCGAAATAATTATTAAATTAAAAATTAAAAATCATTTATTTTCAGACCAATTGATCCATAGATTGTTAGTAACAGAGTATCTTAGAAACTATGTTAGTGAGACATGTGTATATATAGCAAAACAAAACAATAAATAAAGAACGTATGGATAGCCATTGATAGGGGCAAGCAAGGTAAACAACATGCCCTATTTGACCCTACCAATAGCCACTTCCACCCAATATTTGGTGAGTGGGCAGTCGAGGCGCTCGGCCAACACCCTCAGAAGGCCGTTGCTGCTGCCGCGCACTCGTTTCAGCAGTGACCATACTCTTTTTCGCCCAGGCGCGGATACAGGGGGGGGGGGGGGCAACAGGGGCAATTGCCCCCCCCTGAAGGCTGTGTCAGGGGAGGGCAATTGCCTATGTCCTGACGTAGGAAATATGTTCTGACAATAAAAACAGTTATCAAAAGTCAGTTTTATTTTCGGAAAGTTCGAAAGTGCCCCCCCCCTGAACAAAATCCTGGATCCGCGCCTGTTTTCGCCTGATGGCAATTATGTTAAAACTATGTTAAGTAGAATAATTGTATTGCAGTGCCCTAACAGGGTGTGTTGAAACTTACAAATTGTTATAAGATCTTTTTTGTACACACAAGGCAATGATTAAATGAAATGAAATGAAATGAGAGTATGTTTCGTAAGGGTTTTTTAATTCGAGATAGGCCAGCGTTTATCCGCCATTTTCCCTGATGCCATTTAGGGTGTAACGTGTAACACTCGTGCCTAGAACTTTACCTCCTGATCTCATTATCTTCTAGATGTCTGGAAAGGTTCCTTTTCTTATTGATAACTAGCTTTTGCTTACGTTTATCGTGTTAGAATTTTATTGCTAAACTCAAACTCAAACTCAAAATATTCTTTATTCAAATAGGCCTAGCAACAAGCACTTTTGAATCGTCAGTTATTCATAGTTTCATAGTTTTTACTCATGAACAATGTAAATTGTGTTTGATTTTTTTTTATCAATCTTTTATAATCAGGCGTTACCTAATTAACGCTCTTCCATACAAACTCCATCCCGAGATAATTTCCGTGGTAAAATATCCTATGACCCTTCTCGGGACTCAAGCTACCTCCATACCAAATTTCATCTCAATCGAATTACGATTTGAAACGGGATATTTACCATGTATATTTGTATTTTTGAGTTCCCGATACTTCGGCACTGTTGCAAGCGCCATTATCAAGGATTAACTGACGTGCTGCGTGCGTGCGTGGTGGAACTCAAAAATACAAATATACATGGTAAATATCCCGTTTCAAATCGTAATTCTAATGTAAATGACCAAGTAAGCTTGAAATCTTATATTCATCTCAATCGGTTAAGCGGAAGAGGTAACAGACAAACAGATAGACACAATTTCGAATTTATAATATTAGTATGGATTTTACGCTTTTTAGATGACGATGGTGGCACACAAGCATACGGAAGTGGCCCAGAATCAAATTGGTTGATACATGACAGTAGTAAATCACTAGACTACAAGTACGTAGTTTTTATGGTCATCGAACGACTATAACTTGATTAAGAGTCGGGAAGTCTCGATCCGTCTGACCCCGTCTGCTAATCACCCCGCTTTACGAGAGCTCGTAAACGGAACGTAAAGCTGGCGGCTGGGAGAGGGTTCCCTAGTTATTTGGCACGAGATGAAATATACAATACAAATACTCTATATTGCACAGTAATCACAGTATCTCATAATAAAATCATTAAAGAGAGGTAGGGCACAGCAAAATGTCATCTTGCTCGAATTTGGAGCAGCCCAACTGGGGAAGTACCTCCGCCTTGCAGAAAACCACAGCCATAATAACATTATCACTACATAGTATAAAACAAAGTCGCTTTCTCTGTCCCTATCCCTATGCTTAAATCTTTAAAACTACGCAACGGATTTTGATGCGGTTTTTTTAAATAGATAGAGTGATTGAAGAGGAAGGTTTATATGTATAATATTTCTGTAGTGTATTTAGTATCAGCATTGCACCAGTGCGAAGCCGGGGCGGGGCGCTAGTTTACTATATAAGTATTTAGTGTTGTGTTCCTGGAGGTGAGCAAGGTTGCCAGAGCTCCCGAGGATGCACTGTGTTGAGAGCGAGGGACCTAATTGTGTTCCTTCTGCTGTCAACACAGTGCATCCTCAAATATTAAAGGGTCGGCAACGCGCACGTGACTCCTTTGGAGTTGCGGGCGTCTATATGCTTCAGTGATCGCTTACCACCAGGTGGACCGTACGATTGTTTGCCACCGGCGTTGTATAAAAAAAAACCAGTGTACAAAAGATAAAACAAACAAAAATGCTTATAATATTTAAGAAAAGAAGAAAGAAAATACATTTATTTTATGGTAACGTCTGTTACACATTAATGAAAAAATGATAATAAAGGACGCTAAAAAGGGCCTCACTCAGCAAGGCTGTTTTTAATATACCGGTAAAAACCGGTTTATTTCGGTTTAGCTTCTAACTTTTCGTGGGAACGCGAACGTTTTAAGAACTTTATATTAACCGGTTTATTCGACGAGAGGCCCGGCGGTCGTACTAGTGAGGCTCACGTCTGTAGGTATTACGATAGGTAGGTATAGTGGACATTCTTTTCGTTGACCGAATTTCTATGACCATATTATTGGATTATCAACCTTATTGTTTAAACTAGTATTAAGCTATTAATGCATACTCTCTTTTGACGTACATTACAGAAATTAATATCTTTTTTTATTCCATATGCATCAATAAATTGCTCTGAATAATTAGATTCAATTTATGTAATATATAACTGACGATTCAAAAGTGCTTGTTGCTAGGCCCTTGAATAAAGAATATTTTGAGTTTGAGTTTAAAATACGTTAACAGCAAGTAAAAAGTGCTTCCAAACATTTCGAAGGCAAGAAATAAAATAAAATAATAATTATGAACCATAGATTTTGTAAAAAACATAAATACAGGTTGTAACGGTCAAAAACTAACTACCCAATTGAGTTTTTAAAAATTGTGTACGACACTTAATTTTAAACTACAGTAGAATCCGCTTATAACGACTCTGCTTATAACATTTGACCGGTTTTAACGACTTCGAAATCACCACACATTAGATTTCATACCAAACATTTTCAAAGTAAATCAGTCCGTTTTGTGCGACGTCCTGTTAATGCGACGTAATATCACCGGTCCCTTCACTGTCGCTTTATCCGGATGCCACTTGTATTTGCTGTTTTACATCACTTACCTTACAGTATTTAGTTAAAGTATTATAAGGTAAGTTAGGTAAGTGATGTAATGTCCAATAACAATTACTAAGTGAACATTCGTTGCGACTGTTGGACATTCGATTCGATCTGTTGGACATTAAGAACGCAACCTCCTTGAATACTATTATTTTAGCAACCATATGTGTCACTCGTTGTTGACTTCAATATAGAAATACGTTTGTGCTATACGCTCACGTTTTATTTCAACTCTTATTATCATCCATATACTAATACGATCACTACTGTCAGATGGACACACATGAGCACTATTTGTTACATATGAATCAGTCACATTTATTTTATCTGTCTCTGAGTGGCTTTTTGAAGATGTAGAGATTTTACTGCATTTTCTAGAAAATTTAAATGAATGGTAAAAGGGTTTTGTTTTTCGATTCATTTTTTTACCATCAATAATAATTTTCAGAAGATCATACGCACAAGTTAAAGAACTTCTGATATAATTCTGAAATTATGACGCTTGGTTTCGTGCCACATTTTAGGAACAGTTACGTAACATTGTAACCAAATAGTGGTTACCAGTAACATTGTGTGCACTTTGTTGCCCGAACATTTACGTTTCAAGTGCTTAAAGTCACAAACTGGAAGCTATGTTCCCCAAATTCACCTTACACTATTAAGACGTAACGTGTAGATACCGTGCCTTAACACAATAACCAAGGTCTTAATATTTTATTCAAAATACAATAAGGTAAATAAATATTTAAAGCTAATTTAGTTCTAAATTAACATTAATTACGAACAATAAAGGAAATATAAAAACCCTAGACACCGTCCCCAAGGTCGTTAATTAGTCTTGATTGTTTGAAATGTGTTCACTATATTACCACATATTGCAACCAGAATCAAACTGTTACTATGTGGTGTAACAGTATTTATTCTGTGACAACTTTAGCAAATTTGTGACCACTATCAAATTTTTGCCACCAGAAATGTTTGAATGGGATATATGCTCTAATGCTCTCGTCATTCAGGCCATGTTCGCATATTTTTGACATTATGTACACATTTTGTCATAAATGAAAAAAAGAAAACATTTATTCGTGACGATACAAACATAAAATATAGATAAATAAACGTAATTAAAAGAACATGGAATCGCCACAAAATGGTTTCGCCTCAGCATAATGCCGACTCAGGGAGCTGGCGCTGATCTTCCGGCGAAACCTAGGCTGTTAATGACGGTGTGTGTAGCACGCTTCGCCTAAAAATTGAACGCGACTTATTACAACTTGACACCGCCGTCTTGTCACGTCGGGCCGTCACATGAATACAAATACAAAATAGTTTATTTTGCAAGAAAAAGGGTTGTCATGATCTTAATACAAAACATTCAGTATCTCCTTAATCAGCCATTACATATGGCATGCAAAATATTAACAGTTTATGCGACTAGGTATTCAATTAGGTACATAAATTACATCTTAATTTAGTTGTCTTGCACTCTTCTTAATTATATTACAATATATTATTCCATCGCATGCAATGTCCAACTGTCAAAAGGTGCGTCAAAAAATGGCGGAGCCTGCTACACACATTCACGACTACAATTGAAAATAAGATAAATAAGATCCAAAAATGTATACATATTTATGCCCTCGACTGTAAAGAAAGAAAGAAAGATAAAACATTTATTCGTGGCACAAACACAGTACAAATTAACATAACACCAAAATACAGAAAAACGAAATGGCCCCAAATCAGCATAGTGCTAGCCATTGGCTAGCGCTGGTCTTCCTTTGGGACCACGAGAACCCAAGAAAGACAAAAAACACTAAAGTCACAAACAACATAACAAACATAACACAATTTAAACAGACAAGAACAGATAAACATGAACGCGACCTTAAACAAAATTCAAACATCTGTGGTCTGTCACAGTAAGTCGCAACTAGCGCCAGCGGACAACCACTAAAACAGTGACAGATTACGCGATTTCGTGAAATGAGAATGGAGGCATTAGGTTAGCGTCATATTATTATGACAATATTAAAATTACTGATTAAAACTAGACACATGAGCAAATGAAATGTCTGCGTTGTACACCGACAAGTCGGACAGTCTGCTAAAACTGCAAGGTGTGGTAAATGCGATTCCCCGCCTTTAGTGTCCTAGAGCTTGACATGATGGTCGTATAAGTTTATGGGCCATTTTGTTGGACAAACAGACTGCGAGGCGATTTCGCGGTCAACGCGTTTAAGTACCGGGGTTCTGTATAGATCATATAAGGACAAAGGATCTTCGATTTGTGCCCCCATGTTCATTCAGTCTTGAGCCAATTCAATCAGGAAATGGCCTAAATAGATGAGCATTTTTTAACTCATAAGGGCCCTTAAAGCACAAATCATTCATTGCATATAAGGGTCCTTATCAGTTAAAAAACGCTAATCTATTTGACGATTTTCTGATTGAATTTACTCGTATCTTGACATTATCTCAATGTTACTATCTAGAACAGGACTATTGCGCCCAAATTTCATAAATTTAAAATGTATTTTTTGGATTTTTCGTTAAGAAATATCGTTTCAAACATCACTCCAAATTTACCATTTTCAAGCTAAAAACTGTGATTTTCCGCTTTTATTCTAATACACACAATAAAATCAAAAAAATGCTATGCTACTATCTAAAACTTTAATAAAAGCACAAAAGACTACATGAATGATAAAACACCGTGGGTATAATTGTGGTTGAAATACTAATTATATTTTAATAATTATGACATTACATCTTAATGACTATTTTCATAACTATGACATTAGATGTTGACGTTAAATTTTCCTCTTGACATTCAGATTTTATTCTAGAAACTGTCTAGATTATACAATTTTTTATGTTTTTATTTCACATATTGACGATCTTTTTGTGAATTTATTATACTCTCTTTTGACATACATTATAGTAATTCATGTCTTTTTTTAAATTTCATATGCATCAATAAATTGCTCTGAATAATTAGATTCAATTTATGTAATATATAACTGACGATTCAAAAGTGCTTGTTGCTAGGCCTATTTGAATAAAGAATATTTTGAGTTTGAGTTTGAGTTTGAGTTTAAAATCATCGTATCCTTTAATCACTTTATTGGTATTATCAATACTTTTGTCATAATTTGAAATCAAAACATTTAAAAAGTTATAAGGCCTCTTAAATTCAGAACAATTCCAGATTAATTTTAATTGAATTACGGGTTAATTAAATATCATCGAGTGTAAATAATCAGGCATACATATCGATGCCTACTCGACTAGGGATATCAGGGCCGCTATTCCACCCCCGATATTTGACAGGCGGGGCTTGCTCTGTGGCTCTTTAGAGTCGTTGTCGTTTTCTTTGATGTAGTCACCAGAGCTCGAGGATGCATTGAAATGAAATGAAATGAAATCATTTTTCAATTTAGGCATGTTAAATGCACTTATGAATGTCAAAAAACTACCACCGGTTCATAAAATAAACCTCTGCCTCGAGAAGAACCGGCGTAAGAAACTCGGCGAGGTGTCATTTTTTCAAAACAATATACAATGTATATAAAATAACAGTATCATAATACTACAGAATTCAAATGCTACAATATAAACATACATACATATTTTTTAATATTAAGGACAAAATATTTCTGTGTTAGATTACTTGTGCGGGACGCTATCACTGCCAAACATCCCTATCCATGATATAATCGTTTATCTTATAATTGCTTTTGAAATAAGCGTCTGTTTCACGACAGACTTAAATTTAGAATCCGTAAGTTCAGTAATGTGTCTTGGTATTTTATTGTAGAATTCGTCGCCTTCACTAGTCTATAAAAAGTTATTTTGAGTTTCCCAGTGTTTCTTGTAGTCATTGACTTATCAGTATTCGTTGGGAAATTGTATAAATTCTTCCTAACATACATGATTACTTCAAATATGTACAGCGACGGCAGGGTTAGGATATCTATTTCCTTAAAGATTTCTCTCAATGACTCACGCGACCCCAAGTTATAAATTGCTCGTATAGCCCTTTTTTGCAATATGCATTGTGTTAAGAGTAGTGGACCTGCGTATGTCTCTAGCTGTCACCACAACGAATCCTCAAGTCAATAAAGGGTCGGCAACGCGCTTCTGATTCTTCTGGAGTACCGAGCGTCCGTTCCAGCATGCCCTGTACTGCGAACCTCGAAATTCGAACTTCGTATCGAAAGCGTGCTGCGCGAGAGCATCAACTGTTTGCGACGTCGCGCTGCCGCGCCGAATATTCAGCGTTTTTACGGCGGTTATTTTACGTCATTGTCGTTTCATTAAATATTGTTAAAGGAGACGATGATCTGAGTAAACTTTTGTTAAAAGCGTAAACCAATGTCGGGTTCTAGTCTTATTTGATCAATGTTTTCGCCGGTTTATCCCAACTTTGGGTAGATAATCTTGAGTCGGCAATGACTTTAGAAACGAACGTTTCAAACGCTCGGATAATCGCCCGGGCGCACGTGATCCCCTACATAGAATCAAAATCAAAACATTTATTCTGCAAATAGGCCTCAAGGGCACTTTTACAAGTCAAAATCTATCTAAGTACATCAAATAAACATAATACAGTAAAAAAACAAAGTATCATTAATTAAATGTAGTGTTACATGTCAAAAATAAGACTAAGAAACTAATAACAATCGAGATTTGTTAGAGATGTATAAGGTCTCTAAGCGTCAAGATAAAAGGTAATAAAGTAGGTGGTTCATTGTCAGTTGTAAAAACAAAAATTGTCCACCCGGTGGTCGATAGTTAACGGCTTATGTACATACAAGTTATGTTTTATTACATGGATTTATAGTTATGGAAACACCGTTTATCCGGGTTACTAGACCAATCCAAAATTAAGCTTTGTGGCCCTTAACTTTTGATATGTCCACCGAAAAGACGCGAACCTAAATCTGACAATGACCCAGGTACACTAATCATAATAAAATATTTTGAGCTATATCTATAACACGTCAACATGAAAATAATAAAATAGATTGATCAAATCTTACAACACATACTTTAATGACATTGACATCTTCATGGTCTCCGACACAGTATACAAAAAAAGGGTGTTGCTCAGATTGCTAGATGCCGACACCAACTGACATTTAAGTCATGGTTTTTGTTTTCATTTGTACCGTTTCTTTCTTTGTTTTGTTTTTTAATAACTATCCGTGCGTTGTTTGTCACCTACTGTTTCACATACTTAAATGTACCCACTATTTAGCATTGTTGCATATAACTACCATGTCCATAAATTGTTCTAATTTTATACGCACTTCTAAGGTTTGGAATTCTCTGCCGGCGTTTGTGTTTCCGAGCTCATATAACCTAGACCTTTTAAGGCACGAGTGAATAGGCACCTTCTGGGTGAGCTCGCTTCATCGTCGGCCTCATCTTTGCCCCCTGGCTAGATGCTGGCCAAGAGCGATCCCATTTTTAATAAAAAAAAAAAGATATCTATAAGTACTTAGCTCTACATAATAATCTATTAATCTGTGGACAATGTCGTTGGTTTCACACTATAATTTTACAACTTCTACACTTAAAGCATGTAACCTTGTGTGTAATTGTTTTTTGTCCTTAATAAATTAAAAAAAAATGTTATTTGACAGTTTCCATATAAAACAGGTGAGGGGTGAGGCAGGCGCGGATACAAGGGGGGGCAACAGGAGCAATTGCCCCCCCCTGAAGCCTGTGTCAGGGGAGGGCAATTGCCTATGTCCTGACGTAGGAAATATGTTCTGACAATAAAAACATTTATCAAAAGTCAGTTTTATTTTCGGAAAGTTCGAAAGTGCCCCCCCTGAACAAAATCCTGGATCCGCGCCTGGGGTGAGGTGACAAATGGGAACGAATCGGTTTGTGAATCACAGCCCTGAAAACCACACAGCCGAGTGACATCATCGCATCAGTCCAAATTGATATGGTGGATTGAGTTCGCCTGTTGTCGGCGCTTCGTTAATTCGACAATTAAGCTCGCGATTTAAATTAATTACTTTCGTGGCGGCAGGTGGAGTGTTAAACCATTCACTTGACTACAATATTGGGAATACGGTCTTGTTTGTTGATAGCTTCTCATTGTCATATAGCCAGCCTTACAAACTAGGCTTATAAATAACCATACACACGGAGAGAAAAATTTACTAGAAACAAGTAAAAAATATTAATCATTAGTAAAATTTTAGTGAATCCCAGGACAAGGAGATTATACTAACGGTTATAAGCCAGTGTTACTAATAGTATTTACTAACACCAAAAAAATTGTCTTATTTGGAAATACAATACTGTTTACTAAAAACAAGTAACTTTTATTTGAATCCAAATAATGTAACATACTTGCTTTTAAAAAAATCTTGTTGGAAAAACAATACTGTTTACTAAAACCAAGTAAATTTTTACTTGAATTCAAATATGTAACATACTTGCTTTGAAAACTGTCTTTTCGGAACAACAATACTGTTTACTAAAAACAAGTAAACTTTTATTTGAAATCAATAATGTAACATTCTTGCTATTAACATTAAACAAGAATATTTTTTTAATTTCTAGTAGCTTTTTTTGGGTCTTACTATACCTGTTACTAGGAATTATTACTAATATAACCTGCAGGTTGAAATATTATTGACCGTTCAATTTTTTTTCCAGGAATTGAGTATAGAACATGCCAGTTTTGAAAAAAAATGAAGCTAAAATTTTCACAATAAAATTGGTTTGTCCGAATAAATAATAAGTAACGTGTGGATAATCAGGAGCTGAGTGACGCCCGGGGTGAGCGGTGCGGGGGGGGGGACGCGCTGATATTGTAATTTATTACGGTTTCAACCCCCATGGCTCTGCCATTAAAAAAAATCCAAAAACTGAATCGACAAAAACACATAACACTAGCATCGGTTGAAAAATGCGACCAGCAGGCGAATCACGTACATGTACTAACGGTAGATAGATTTTACTGTCAATTTTGATGTATAAATGTATGAGCTGACAATTAAAATTTGTCATTAAAATCTACCTAACGGTAGTACAAAAGTTACGTGATTACCCCGCTGTAGATTGCAATAAAGTATTGAGTCAAAAAAAAAACATCAAAACATCAAACATTTATTCTGTAAGTAGGCCTCACTCAAGGGCTCTTTTACAAGTCAAAAACATAGTTTAGTACCTATAGTGAAAGCACAGCAATAAGTGAACAATGCATCAGACGAATAACCTGGGCACGCGTTTGCAGAGATATGTATAGAGTCACAGGGTCTATAATAACTTTTTATAGTATAAACTTAACCTATAACTAAGAGATGTAAAGAGTCTCGAGTGTCAAATTAAAATATGATTACAAAAGAAAATAAAAGGAAATATTAAGAAGTATTGAGTATAGAGGACGACGGCCGGCCTTCTGGTCATAAGATAGCATTTTTGCCCAGGCTGAAGTTGCTTGGGACGCCTAGATTTTGCAGCGCCTCCACGACATAAACAAATCTTTTGTGTCTTTACCATGAGTTTGCATGACCGTACTCGCTAGCGATTGCGTAAACGATTTAGTATGCCGATTCTTAGTTCTATCCCGGTCAGGGCAAATATTTGTGTGATGAGCATGAATATTTGTTTCTGAGTCTTGGATGTTTTCTATGTATTTAAGTATTTATATCTATTAAATATATCGTCGTCTAGTACCCACAACACAAGCCTTCTGGAGTTTACTGTGGGGCTAGTTCGATTTGTGTAAGATTGTCCTCTAATATTTATTTATTTATTTATTATTTATTGCGTAACCGCCAGAGGCGAGTAGTTAGTAGATTACTGTTTCTGCGGCAGGTTGGGGCACTCCCCGCGGAGCGGAAATTTTTTTTGAGTTTTTTTTGCTCCTCCTAGCACATTCTCTGCGGCAATTTTTTGCGTGTGTGTTTTTTCCTATGAATATGTAATTTGCCGCCGCCCGATGTTTTTTTTTTGTTTATGATAGGTGTGACTCCGTTGTTGTTTTTTTAAAGATTGCTTTTTTGAGGTGGATTACGTATTTCCTTAAATCGATTTATTTTATTAAGGGCAAACGTCTGTTTTTGCGCTATTCCCACGCAAGGGTAGGTAATTTACACTCTGTGGATGGCGATATATTTAAAAATCTATGTTGACATCAGATAGCCGATCGTGAGAATTAAAATAATATATTTGGAGAAACCATAAAATATCATTGATTATTACGAAAACGTCGTAGTTTCTGTAATTTATTGGGTATTATAGTAAAGGAAATTTAGCTAAGCACGTTCGCACACACATTCCAGTTTTTGGATGGTTCAGTAAAAAATAGATAGAACGTGTTGTATCATGCATCCACCAGATGTGCGTTTTTTAACTAGGTAATCGATTTATTGTCTTATCTGCGACATGTGTGTGCGTGTATTATATTTGAAAGCAATAAAATATCATAGATTATTACAAAATGTCATGCTATTCGTATTTTATTGGTCATTAAAAACCCAAAGAACATTCAAGCGAATCAGGTTGATTTGATATTTCAGTAAAAATCTTGTTAGAACCTGTTGCAACGAACAGGTGTTCGTTTTAGTAATAGATTTTTTTGTCTTACCCACGCCACGATATGTGTACATGTGTGTGTGTGTGTGTGTTGAATAAAATCAGAGCTCAAGCCGATAGGAACGTCATTCGTTCAGATTAGTTTGTCTGAAAACAGTGTCAAGTGTTAAAGTAGCAGTTTGCAAGTGTCGCAATACGAGTAGTAATTAACAGTTTTAATTTTGAAACTCTGTGTCTACGTCTTGCTACGAGTGAAAATGGAGGTAAGCTGTAATTTCTGTTTTGTTTTCTTTGTGACTATTTTTGGTGAGCAATAAAGAATACCTATCAACTAACTGTGTGTTTCTATATAAGCACACACACATTACATTTGTATCAAGCTCCTCACTCATTTTTATTGTTTGTTTTAGATATCAAACGAGAATCCTCTTGAGTACACCATGAAAAGTTATTATTATGGTAATTTAAGTGATGATGAACCCCAAGGCTCAAAACCACTTAAAATCCGAACCCCGAAACGTACCAACAACATTGATGTATTTTTCGATAAGCCTAAAAAGAAACATACTACGGAATTTTCATCTACGGTCGCCCAGTCTACAAATGGAGGCACGAATTATATATCTGCTCGCGTAGATGATGTTACAAAGATCACTCATCTTGTTAAAAATGATGTCTACGATATGAAAAAGTTGCGTGGTGTCCCAAACGACCAACACTGGAAATTCGCAGATACTAAAATCAAATACTACACGCATGCTGACGAGGACGACCATTATTCTAACACCCAAGAATTAATTTACAAGATTACTAAACAGATTGCAACTAAAAACGACTGCAAGAAATTTTTTATCGAGGCCAAGCCATAAATTAATTCTTGCTCCACCCACGAAAAAAGTCACCCTCCCCCACCAACGAACGAATGATTTTTGAGGCTATATATAGTTAGACAACCCAAAAGAAACCATACCGTATCTCTATCAACACCTGCCGAAGTCAAACTGCAAAATGGATCTACAAAACTCATTTTACGACAAGGACCTTTATGAACGTTGTGAAGACGTTTCAGATCTTAACAAGTCGCTGTTTGATGATGAACTCTATCAACATTGTTTGGAAGCCGAAAATCAGCCGCAGTAAGTACCAGAAAAACATGTTTAACCAGGTTTACGTCGATTTTTAGCTAGTAGTGGGGAGGTGAACTCGATATAAGTAAAATTCTCAACGAAATGTGTCATATTTAGCATCATGCTGGAAGTTACTAGTGAGGATATTAAAATGTTTAGCAAACCAGTGTTATTAAATTGTTTTCATAAATATTTAAGATTGTGGTTTATCAGTGGAAAACTTGATGCAACTATGTCTCACGACCCCGATATTAAACCGTATATTACCCCTTGCAAAGGGCACATAACGGTTTTGCATTCGTTTTCGCATTCTGATGAGATAGATGGTGTATTACCCATGGAAGCGTATTGTTCTCTTTGTCAATCATATAAATCAGGTATTACGGTGCTTAAGTGACTGCTAGTATTTATCCTATAGCTAGTAGTTGTATATAGGTGTTCTAATAAGATAAATTTCATTTTCAGATCCGTAACACGTGGAGTTAAAAGAAAACGTATATCAGAAGAAGCCTTTCAACCCTGTGATTCGCGTACTCCAGCAGCTGCCAGTGTCGAGGAACAAGAAAACCTTAATTCCCCGCAGCCATCAACTTCCAGAACCACAGCTGAATCATCATCTACTCCCGTTGTTGGTGACACCGTCGAGTGTAAAACTTGTAAACGGAACGTTTCGAGAAGGTACTATGCTCAGCATTTAAGAAGTAATATTCATAAAAATAACTGCCTCAAATTTCAACATTCCTATCCCAATGTTGAACTCATTGAGACCGCGTTTGGAAATAGGATATTAACTTATAGGATAGTATCAGAACAGAAAAAAACTGTCATTGAATTTGAGACACCGGAACTTTTTTTTGAGAGGGTTAAGACATCTCTAAATAAACTAATAGACGATACCATTAATCAGTTAACAATTTTTAAGGTTAGTTTTATATTACATGCAGAATTTATTCAAGAATCTAAGGGGATCAACAATTTTTTCGATTTCAATATTTTAAGTTGGACTATTTGTAAAGGTGATGACAGAGAAACATTTTTAGAAAATTTAAAAAACTCGATGAGTAGTAAAATTTCTAACTTTGAAAAAAAAGACAGTGGATGGAGTCTTAAAGAGATAAAATACATTGATATGAACATTAATCAATTTAACCCATTGCGTGGTTCGTCGTATATTGATTTACCACACGATATTAAGACAAAAAAAGCAATAATAAACGTACAAAACTATGATCACGAGTGTTTGAAATGGGCCATACTTTCAGCGTTGCACCCAGTTAAGGATAGTTCACAGAGAGTGTCATCCTATATTATGCATCAAAACAAATTAAAATTTTCAAATATACCATTCCCAGTAAAATTAACAGATATTCATAGAGTTGAAAAATTAAATGATATTAGCATTAATGTTTTCGGATTAAATTATAATAAAAATTCTAAAACACATGAAGTAAACGGTCCACTCTACTTCACCAAATGCCGTAAACCAACGCACATAAATTTACTTTACATATCTAGGGGTAGTCAGGGACATTACTGCTATATAAAAAATCTATCTCGATTAGTAAGTCGACAAATATCAACAACCAACTATAGCTTTTATATTTGCGATGGCTGTTTATTAGCATTCTATTCAAATGAACAGTTAACGAATCATCAAAAAAATGATTGCGCTCACGTTGTTGTTGAACTCCCAAACTCTAATAAGACAAAAAAGGATTGGCTTGATGAAGAAATTTCGAGTCATAAGATATTTTTTGATAAATATCAGCGTAAACTTAAATTACCGTTTGTAGTGTATGCAGATTTTGAAGCATTTTTAAATCCAATATCATCTTGTGATCCAGATACATCAAAATCTTTTACAAAAAACATCCAACAACATGAAATGTACAGTTTCGGTTATTTTATCAAGTGTTCATTTGATGATAGTCTTTCACGGTATCGTTCGTATACGGGTCCAGATTGCGCAAAAGTATTTATGGACACCCTTTATAATGATTTAGCACAATTAAATAAATTCATTCACTTTCGGAGAAATCCAATCCCTTTAAATCAGAGTGATTTAAATAAAGTTGGGGAAGCTAATAATAATAAATGTTTTATATGTAATAGCGAGTTAAAATCCCAAAGCGTTTTCAGTTATGATTGGACTACTGGAAAATTCCAAGGAGTGGTACATAAGTCGTGCGATCATAAATTCATACCTCCTTCATTCATTCCAATATTTTTTCACAATCTGAGTAACTATGATGCGCATTTCATTGTTAAAGCTTTGAATTTCCGTGAAGGACTTATCGATATTATACCTCAAAATAAAGAAAAATATATTTCGTTTAGCAAACAACTGAAATTCGATAAGAGATACCTGGCACTGAGATTTGTTGATTCCTTTAGGTTCATGTCGAGTAGTTTAGATAGTTTAGCTAGAAACCTTCAAGAACATCAATTTCATGAATTAAGGAAGCAATACCCTGAAGATGGGGATTTCAAACTTCTGAAGCAGAAGGGAATATTTCCGTACGAGTTTATGAAATCATACAAATCTCTTGAAGCGTCATCGCTGCCTATAATAAGTGATTTTTACAGTTCTTTAACAGACAGCTGTATAACAAGGGCGGATTATCAACACGCACAAAATGTTTGGACCCATTTTAATTGTAAAACAATGTTGGATTATTCTAACTTGTATTTAAAAACAGATGTACTTCTATTAACAGACATCTTTGAGAACTTTCGTTCCGTGTGCCTTAAAACATATAGCTTGGATCCAGCTCATTATTTTACGGCACCTGGTCTTAGTTGGGATGCAATGCTAAAAATTACCGGGGTTCGACTTGAACTTTTAACTGATTTCGATAAAGTTGCGTTTATTAAAAAAGGACTTCGAGGTGGTATATCACAATGTAGCAATCGATATGCTAAATCAAATAATTACTACATGTCAGAATTTGATCATAATGAACCCTCATCTTATTTAATTTACCTAGATGCTAATAACTTATATGGTTGGGCTATGTCACAACATCTTCCTGTTGGCGAATTTGAATGGGTTGACCCTGCTACAGATTTCCAAATTTCACATGATGCTGATAATGGCTACATTTTAGAAGTCGATATAGAATACCCCGACTCATTGCATAATTCCCATTCAGATTTACCATTTTGTGCCGAGCATATAATTGATGAAAGTAAACAAAAGAAATTGGTTCCAAATTTAAAAAATAAAGAGAAATACATCATACACTATATAAATCTTATTCAATGTTTAGAAAATGGCTTAAATTTAACAAAAATCCATAGAATCTTAAAATTTAAGCAAACTAACTGGCTAAAAAAATATATCGACTTGAATACTTCATTAAGAATAGCTGCAATAACCGATTTCGAAAAAGACTTTTACAAATTAATGAACAACGCAGTTTTTGGAAAAACTATGGAAAATATTGAGAAAAGGGTTGACGTTAAACTAATATCGCACTGGACAAATCATGGTCACGTGAAGGGGCTTGAAAGTTACGTAGCTCGTCCTGAATTCCATAGCATTTCGATTTTTTCAGAAAGTTTAGCAGCGGTACAGTTAAAAAAAACTAAATTAATTTATAACAAGCCTATTTACTTAGGTTTCTGTATATTAGACTTATCCAAAACTTTAATGTATAACTTCCACTATGGGTACATGCAACAGAAATTTAAAAACAATGTTAAGTTGTTATATACAGATACCGATAGTTTTATTTATCAAATTTTTACAGATGATTTTTATGATGACATTAAAAATGATTTAAATAAACATTTTGATACATCTGATTATCCGCCCAATAATATTTACGGGTTTGCGTGTATAAATAAGAAAAAATTAGGATATTTCAAAGATGAAAATAAAGGCAAAATCTTAAAAGAATTTGTAGGGTTAAGGTCTAAAATGTACGCTTTGAATGTCGAGGACAGTATAGTATCTAAGGCTAAAGGTGTCAATAAATGTGTGTCTAAAAAGTTCCAAATTAGCGATTATAAACGTTGTCTAAATGAAAAAATAAATGTGTTATCGGAAATGTGCCGATTTCGCTCAATAAAACATGTTATTTTTACGCAAAAGATAAATAAAATCTCATTATCCTACTCTGACACTAAAAGATATCTTTGTCAGGATTCATATGACACCTTGGCTTGGGGCCATTATAAATTAAGGTAGGTAGCTCAATAAAATGTTTAAATTGTTTAAGTTGTCGCAATTTGTAAGTTTCTTATTCGTGGAGAGGGAGGGTTTTATTTTAAAAAGTTAGTAGTTTGTGTGTTTCTTAGCTTTTTAATAGTTTGTAATAACTTGTCAATATTATAGAATTTAATTGTACTAACCTATAGTTTTAAGTCTATTGTAATTACTAATGTAATAAATAAATAAGTATTATTCGAAGAGTTTTTGTACTTAATAAGTGTTGTGTATTAATGTGTGTTTGTATTACATTGTGAACAATATACATATATCAATAACCTCATAAACTGTGTTTTAGTTTCTAGACAACCTTTAGAGAGGAAAGACTGTTTTTTTTTTGTTATGTACCATTTTATTCACCCGTTTACGGCTATTATTGCCGGTCCAAGTGGTTGCGGAAAATCAAATTTTGTCACGAATTTTTTAAAAAATGCAGGACAAATGTGTAATACAGAATTTAGTCAAGTACTGTGGTGCTACGATGAAATGCAACCACTTTATAACCTGAATGGTATTGATTATGTTCAAGGTATTCCCGATTTAAGTATGTTTGATGGAAAGCAACCTAAACTGCTTATAATCGATGATTTAATGAGAGAGTCCGATGGACGTATTGTTGATATTTTTACTAAAGGTAGCCATCACAGAAATTTAAGCGTTTTTTATATAACTCAAAATTTATTTCATCAAGGAAGAGGACAGCGCGACATATCATTGAACACAACTTACATTATTTATTTTAAAAATCCCAGAGATAAAACTCAAATACGTCACTTGTCCCGACAAGTCTATCCAGAAAATACAAAATTTGTTGATGAAGCATACAAAGATGCCACTATGCCGGCACATGGATACCTGATGATCGATTTAAAACAAAGCACAGATGATATGTGTCGTTTTAAGAGTAAGGTATTTCCATTTGATGAATATTGTACGGTATATATTCCAAAAAAAGGGTTTAAATATGTCAGTAGTCATTCTGTTGTCGTCAGTTCTAAATGATGCCTGACAGAGTAACCACATATCAACATTTACTTAAAGCTTTGCATACGCTGAAACCAAAATATCGTAAAGCTTTGCTTAAAGCATGTGATGAAGATGAAATAAATATAATTTGTGAGTGCATTTATAACGTTTTAAAAGGAAAAGTTCCATTAGACAATTTAGAAAAAAACAAGTTAAATAAGCATAAGAACATATTACGAAAATTAGTTTCGAAGGGAAAACAAAAGTTAAGAAAGACTATTATAGTTCAAAAGGGTGGTGCGTTTTTACCAATTATATTGGGGGCTGTTTTAAGTAGTTTATTAAACTCATTAACATAGTTGAAATGGAAAACACGAAGAAAATGATTTTAATAGAACCAGATTTTATCGAGAAACTCAAACACACTGACAATGCACCTTTAAACTCCTTATCTCGCTTAGACGACGAGATGCAAAAAATATTGAAAAGTAAAATAGAAGATCGTGAAAAATGGGCGTTATATTCTCAAGCATTACAACGGTTTTTGCATATTACTGAAACAGATCGAAAACCGATCAAGGTGCCGATAATGATTGATGGTATAAATAATGTTCATGAAGAATATGAGAAATCGACGGTTAATAAAAAGGAAGAAACTGAAGACAATACTACATTGCCAAACCCAAAACCGTACGAAAGAGACGCTACCAGTACTCCTTCAAATCATAATTACCCTGAAAAATTTACTCCATCTCATCTCATTAAAAAAATTCCAAAAAGTTACGTAAAAAGGGGGCAGTCACTGATCGACAATATTTTAAAGAATAAGCCGAAGATTTGGTGGAAGGAGGGAGGGGAAATCGTAGTGAATAATCAAGTTATCCCAGAAACTAATATAGCTGACTTGATAAGTGATACTCTGAGACCCCTCAAACGCCCCAAACCCATCGGCTGGAAAGAATTTGCTTCAGTTTTAAAAGATATTGAAGTTCCTTCATCATGTATAGGTAACCCAACAAATCTGGAATATATAAATGGTCTCCAGATAGACAAGCTCCAGGAATCTCCAATATATAAAAACACCAGATCAACGTCGATTCAATCAAGAGGACAATCAACGCCAATTTCGCGTAAAACTCCTGAATCAATAAAAAAGAAAATTGATTGGGAAAGATGGACCCCTTATTAGATATCAATAGGATTTACTACGATGTTTCAAATCCAGCTGGCTACAGTAGTATTGATAAGTTAGTTAAAGCAGTACATGGCCGAATGAGCAAAGATGAGGTAAAAAAGTGGTTACAATCTCAGGAAACTTATACTTTACACAAACCAGTTCAAAGACGTTTTACACGAAATAAATACATTCTATCTAACTATAATGAACTTTGGCAAGTAGATTTAAGTGATATGCGTACATACAGTAAATATAATGAGGGCTTTAAATACATAATATGTGTAATTGATGTCTTTAGTAAGTATGCTTTTGCTAGGCCAATGAAAAAGAAGGATTCAGAAACAGTTAAACGATGCTTTGAAGACATATTTACTGAAGCTAGAGCAACTCCACGTCATATCCAATCTGATAAAGGCACTGAATTTGTTTCCAAAGAGGTAAGATATTATTTTAAAAGTAAAAATATAAACTACTATACAACTAACAATCCCGATATTAAGGCGAGTATTGTAGAACGATTTCAAAGAACATTAAAAATGAAAATGTGGCGCTATTTCACACATAAAAATACTTATAAATACATCGATATTTTGCAAGACCTCCTTTATTCGTATAATCACAGTTACCATTCAAGTATTAAAATGTGCCCCGTAGATGTCAATGATAACAATATTATGACTGTTTGGACTAATTTATACGAAACACCAAGAAACGGATTGAAAAAAAATAGTAATTCAATTTTAAATGTTGGTGATCATGTTAGAATAACAAAATATAAACACATATTTCAAAAAGGTTATGAAACCAATTGGAGCGATGAAATCTTTGTAATCGAATCAATTATTAATAGATCACCTCCTCTTGTTTACACCTTAAAAGACTTACAAGATGAACCAATTACAGGCACTTTCTATTCTAAAGAGTTACAGAAAGTTACTTATAACCCCACCATGACGTATAAAATAGATAAAATATTACGTTCTAGACGCGTTGGTAACAGAAAGGAGGTGTTTGTGAAGTGGAGAGGTTATCCGAATAAATTTAATAGTTGGATATCTGCATCTAGTTTAGAAGAAACATGAGCGATGACAGTTTTTATTTAACTCTGTTGAGTAACAGTTCAATGCAATATTACCCCGAAAATACAACTGCAAACTTTCTCACCAAACTCCCAAAGACAATAAAATTAGAAGGAGAATGGGTCGTTGGATTAGTGGAGTTTCATTACCCCTGTTCACTGTATAATGTTCAAGAACATGAAAACGTTGTTTATGTAAAAAAGAAGGTAAAATTATCAAACGAAGAGTTACCTGTTACCGTTGAATATAAGTCTTATATTCCAGCAACGACCTATGACGACATGGATCACTTTATATCTGCTTTTAATGAGAACTTATTATTAAAAAACAAGGTGAATTTTAAGTATGACACAATATCAAAAGTTATCAAGGTCACTTCTTCACATAAAGATATAGTTTCCGTACAGGCCACACCAATACTAAACCTCCAGCTAGGTTTCAAACCGAATACGAATCTTATTCAATGTCAATTAGGAAAATTTCCTGCTAATTTATATTTGGGCCTACCATCTCAATTGTTTATATATTCAGATATTGTTCAACCTCAAATGGTAGGGGATGTTATGACATCGTTAGTAAGAATAATACCACTTGATCCAACTAAATACATATATGGTGCATATAAAATGCACAGCTTTTCTCCTGCACATTACATACCTGTTTTGCGCAGAGAGTTTGATACTATTGAAATTGATATAAGAATGCATACGGGTGGAAAGGTTCCATTCCAGTTCGGAACTTCATGCGTGAAGCTACATTTTCACCGAGTAAAATGAATCATAGGCGTCAACATATTGCTTGCCCATATGAACATTACTATGCTCATCAAGCTGGTTCTGGAGTAGGCATTGTTTATAAAGGTGTTACTCACCAACGAGGACATGGTATAGGAAGTTTTTTAGGAGGACTGTTTAGATCAGTTTTCCCTCTGTTATCTAGTGGTTTTAGAACGGTTGGGAAAGAAGCATTAAATGCTGGTGTTGGTCTTTTATCGGACATGATGAATTCACACCCTATCGATGAATCATTAAAGTCCCGTTTTAAGAATGCAAGCAGTAATTTAAAAAGAAAGGCTGATGAAAAAATTGATTCTCTAATGTCAGGATCTGGGTATAAATTGATACGAAAGAGGCAAGAGCGCACCATTGCACCTAAAGCATTGCGGGGGAGAGGTACAAAAAAAAATAAAAAATATATAAACGATATTTTCTCTAATTAAATCATGTCATTTTTACATAGTCACTCATGCGAATGTGCTAAGTCAGAGTTAGATTTATTTGCACTTCCATCAACGCAAACAAGTATAGAAAATGGGCAATGGATACATTATAAACCTATTTCGTCTCTTAGTGATGACGGTCCTATTGAATTTCAAGTTCCAGGATCAGGCGATGACTATATTGACCTGTCTCATACTTTACTACATATCAAAGCCAAAGTACTGAATCAAGATGGTACTAAGATCAAATCAGCAGAAACTCATGTTGCTCCAGTGAATAATTGGTTACATTCACTTTTCAACCAATTGGACATATATTTAAATCAAAAACTAGTATCACCACCTAATAATACATATGCGTACCGTGCATATATGGAAACTACTAAATTATGGACCTGCAGCGAAACAGTCCCATCTTACATGTGGGCTATGGTATGAAGACACTTCGAGTCATATGGATGAAACTGATACGGATAACAAAGGATGGATTAAACGACAAGAATTTATTAAAGATAGTAAGGAAGTTGAAATGATAGGGCACTTACACGGCGACATTTTTAATCAAGAAAAGTTTTTAATAAATGGCGTTGAAGTTCGTGTTAAATTAGTACGATCAAAAGAGTCGTTTAATCTCATGTGCAGTCAAGATAAAAAACTTAAAGTACGCATAATGGATGCTAGCTTAATAATAAGAAGAACAAAAATTAACCCAAGTGTTTTGCTTGCACATCAAAAGGTTTTAGCTTCAACAACTGCAAAATACCCCATCACAAGAGCAGAAGTTAAAGTACTTACAATACCATCAGGGGTACAAGGGAAATCACTTGATAATATATTCCTCGGTCAAGTTCCAAAAAGGTGTATTGTTGGTTTTGTTGATAATACAGCATTTAATGGCAGTTTAAAACATAATCCTTTTAACTTCCATCACCATGATATGAATTTATTTAGTTTGTATGTGGACGGTCATCAAATTCCTTCTAAAACATTACAACCATCTTTCAGTAGCGGTTTAATGGTATCAACATATCACACTTTGTTTTCTGGAACGGGTATTCATTTTCATAATGAAGGGAACTCAATAAGTAGAGAAGATTATGGCAACGGTTATTGTTTGATGTGTTTCGATTTAACACCTGACTTAGCCGCGAGTTCCACCTCTCACTGGAATCTCGTTCGACATGGTAGTGTACGGTTAGAAGTTCGATTTGAAAAGGCCCTTACGACAACCGTTAATTGTGTCGTCTATGCAGAGTTTGATAATATCATTGAAATAAACAAACATCGAGATGTTAGTGTAGATTACAACAGTTAATTAGACTATGTACATATATAAACATAGGTTCATTAGTATTTGTACCACTTGTTACTAAACCTCAGTAAATAATTCATCGGTAAACACAATACTTTGCAATGGACACGCAGGAATTACAGTTATGTTTAAAAAAAATTTATCCTGCTATAGAATCGCATGTTTTTCCAGCTAACAGAATCCCTGTTTTCATGGAACTTCCAGTTTATATTATAAGCAACTTAGACGATGACTCAAAACCTGGCTCTCATTGGGTAGCAATTAATATAGATATTAATGGTAATGGCGAATATTTTGATTCATTTGGGAGAAAGCCTTCTGGTTATCATAAGTTATTTCTAATAAGAAATGCAAAGAAATGGTTTTTTAACCATATGGGAATTCAAAACCATTTTACATCAGTTTGTGGCAAATACTGTTTAGTTTATATATATTTTAAGTTTAGAGGTAAAACGATGTTCGATTTTTTAAGATTATTTTCAGAAAATACTATGTATAATGATTTGATTATAAACCATATGTATAGATCTATTTTTATGTGAAATAAATGAGTATTTTAATAAACAATGTCTTTACTCTCTTTCCTTGTACTCTTATTGGACAGCAGTGGCGGTGCGTCAAAATTTTCTTAGGGAAGCCGGAATTAATTTTCCTTTCTTATTCGTCATGAGCCGTAGTAAAAGAACTGTAATGGCTGAAAATTAGGTAAGCCGGTGGGAATCGAGTTGTATGGACGCTCCGCTACTGTTGGACAGTCAACCGCATAAATAAATGTACGATCACAAAGTGACATACAAGTAATGATTACATACCTTACCATTGAGTGCGTATAGATATTTTTGATGTTGACTGTACCTACACACACATAAGTAAAAATGCAGGAGGATAATTAAAACGATTTATTGAACAATGGCTACAAATATCATGAAGTAAAAATTAAATGGTTATCTCATCACATTAACTTAAATACAGTCTTCATTTTAAAACATCTAGTCTACATCTTGTTGTATGTCACATAGCTTTTCCCCGCACTCCGATACCCATTGCGGTATAGGCGACGAACATATTGTGGCACAGTCAGCGAAAATACTGTAACAAATGGGTTCATACGCATCTTCACTCATGGATATTGTTGTGGTTTCCATTTCTGTGTCTTCCGTTTCATCTTCCCACGTTGCCGAAAGAGGGTTTCCAGTATAAGTGACGTATAAAGGCGGTGAAGCCGGTGAATACCCATTAAAGTTAAGGTTTTGCATTTCAATCTCCTCGCAAAGTTTAGCCAAATCTTCATCGTAAAATGAGTTTTGTAGATCCATTTTGCAGTTTGACTTCGGCAGGTGTTGATAGAGATACGGTATGGTTTCTTTTGGGTTGTCTAACTATATATAGCCTCAAAAATCATTCGTTCGTTGGTGGGGGAGGGTGACTTTTTTCGTGGGTGGAGCAAGAAATAATTTATGGCTTGGCCTCGATAAAAAATTTCTTGCAGTCGTTTTTAGTTGCAATCTGTTTAGTAATCTTGTAAATTAATTCTTGGGTGTTAGAATAATGGTCGTCCTCGTCAGCATGCGTGTAGTATTTGATTTTAGTATCTGCGAATTTCCAGTGTTGGTCGTTTGGGACACCACGCAACTTTTTCATATCGTAGACATCAATTTTAACAAGATGAGTGATCTTTGTAACATCATCTACGCGAGCAGATATATAATTCGTGCCTCCATTTGTAGACTGGGCGACCGTAGATGAAAATTCCGTAGTATGTTTCTTTTTAGGCTTATCGAAAAATACATCAATGTTGTTGGTACGTTTCGGGGTTCGGATTTTAAGTGGTTTTGAGCCTTGGGGTTCATCATCACTTAAATTACCATAATAATAACTTTTCATGGTGTACTCAAGAGGATTCTCGTTTGATATCTAAAACAAACAATAAAAATGAGTGAGGAGCTTGATACAAATGTAATGTGTGTGTGCTTATATAGAAACACACAGTTAGTTGATAGGTATTCTTTATTGCTCACCAAAAATAGTCACAAAGAAAACAAAACAGAAATTACAGCTTACCTCCATTTTCACTCGTAGCAAGACGTAGACACAGAGTTTCAAAATTAAAACTGTTAATTACTACTCGTATTGCGACACTTGCAAACTGCTACTTTAACACTTGACACTGTTTTCAGACAAACTAATCTGAACGAATGACGTTCCTATCGGCTTGAGCTCTGATTTTATTCAACACACACACACACACACATGTACACATATCGTGGCGTGGGTAAGACAAAAAAATCTATTACTAAAACGAACACCTGTTCGTTGCAACAGGTTCTAACAAGATTTTTACTGAAATATCAAATCAACCTGATTCGCTTGAATGTTCTTTGGGTTTTTAATGACCAATAAAATACGAATAGCATGACATTTTGTAATAATCTATGATATTTTATTGCTTTCAAATATAATACACGCACACACATGTCGCAGATAAGACAATAAATCGATTACCTAGTTAAAAAACGCACATCTGGTGGATGCATGATACAACACGTTCTATCTATTTTTTACTGAACCATCCAAAAACTGGAATGTGTGTGCGAACGTGCTTAGCTAAATTTCCTTTACTATAATACCCAATAAATTACAGAAACTACGACGTTTTCGTAATAATCAATGATATTTTATGGTTTCTCCAAATATATTATTTTAATTCTCACGATCGGCTATCTGATGTCAACATAGATTTTTAAATATATCGCCATCCACAGAGTGTAAATTACCTACCCTTGCGTGGGAATAGCGCAAAAACAGACGTTTGCCCTTAATAAAATAAATCGATTTAAGGAAATACGTAATCCACCTCAAAAAAGCAATCTTTAAAAAAACAACAACGGAGTCACACCTATCATAAACAAAAAAAAAACATCGGGCGGCGGCAAATTACATATTCATAGGAAAAAACACACACGCAAAAAATTGCCGCAGAGAATGTGCTAGGAGGAGCAAAAAAAACTCAAAAAAAATTTCCGCTCCGCGGGGAGTGCCCCAACCTGCCGCAGAAACAGTAATCTACTAACTACTGAGGCGCTCTACTTTTCATTCCGAGTTTTCTTATAATTTTCAAATTGCATTTTTTGAGAAAAGACAAGCCTCCGCGCGAACAGAGATTATATTTCACGGCCTCTGCAGTAATGTAGCTTACTATTATTAAATAAAGTAAAGATTTTCTAAAAAAGATCGCTTTTTAGCGATATCACCGCCTGCTGTTTTAGTAATAAAAGGAGCTTTTGGTGTTTATATTTTGTATTCGTTTTGTTTAGTGAGGTGTTCTTTTTTTTTTTGAACCCGACTGTGGCTTTATAGGCCGAGCCCAATAAAGCGATAGGAGTGCGCGGTTGGAGAGTAGCCTGGGGAAAATCCAGGGGAAAAACCTCCGGCACGACCACGCGTGTGGTTTGGAACACTGGAATACTCTAAGAGTTTGCGCTCCAGTGAGATTGGTTGAGTGGTTACAACCGAATCTGAGGTGTGAGTGGAATCGAGCTACTGGGAGTTTTGTCGCTGGTTCACTAAACCTAGCCTAGCTGAGATGTGAGGTGTTCAATAAAGAGTATTTGTACTGTGTCTGTGTACCTTATGTATGTGAGTGAATACTACGCTACCGCATGTAATTCCCAAAAACATAACACCGCAGCTTCGCTCGTGCTCACAAATACTAAATAAAAGCAATAAGAATTGAGAACGTCCAATATTCCCGGGTATAAACAGTTTTATCGCACCATTTCCACCAAACCGTCTCGGGGGAGATTTCATTATGATATTCCTTTATATTATTATTATATACCTACCATTCTTGATTCCAGAGCGTAAAGTGAAAGTCAAAATATTCTTCACTCGCTTAGAGTATAAATGCCTAAATTATTTTGTTCCATTTTTATTATACCTAACCATTTATCGACACTCATGCATCATCTAAAATAAGATTATATTAAAGACATTAAAACTATTACTTTAATTTTTTTTAAGTTATTTTATGAATTTAATTAGACATTTCGTACTTACCAATTATACCATACCTAATTATTATTTTACTCATTCTATACATTAGCATTAACATTTTGTATTGGATAAATGTCGGCTTGGATAAATAAAAAGGCTATTTAATTTAATTTAATGTAAAAATTATTTTAAAAAAGCATGTAATTACCTAGATTTAAGATACATTATTGAGTGCCCTTACAGGGTGTCATGTACCTACCATACTTGTCTTGTAACACCTTAATGTATTATGAACATGACTACAATGGAATAAAGAATAAAGAAAATATTTCTAAAGATATCCTACGCGGGCCACCAAGAGTGACGGAAAAGGTCTTATGCAGATAAATTGAGAATTGGTTTAAAATGGCTGCCGGTTTACCATAAATTACTTCCTTAACTTGGGCGGGTAATCGCGTATTTGGGCACAACTGTCATATAAAATAAGTTGTGCTCGACAAAAAAAAGTGAAACTGTGACAGGGACAACAAATGATGTAACTCTCTGTCGCTCTTATACAAAAATGTATATGACTGCCTCGCTTGGTTGTGGTATTATTATTTGCGTGTCGCGTCTGGTACTTAAGTCTGTATTCACTCGAATAGGTCCAGAGTCTGTATTCCGAACTTCGAAATCCGATCGTATCATGCCGTCCCTTTCACTCTCGTGTTATTCACTATATGAGGGAGAGTGGCGACACGATACGGGTTTCGGTTTTCGAAATTTGGAGTAGCCCCTCAGAATTATGGTGCTGCCGACGTCTTTTGATTTGAACATCGTTGTATTGATAGCAGAGACAAATTTAGTTCCCTCACTCTTTACAATGCACTGGACTTCAATTCAGATGAGAGATTCGCTAAATGCATTTAGTACAACACGTGGACTGTGGACTTTGAATTTCATATCGTGCGATGTTGCCAGGCATATTTTTCATACTACGTTGGTGGTATGGTGGCTGGCAACAAATTACCAAAGGATATAACCGAAGCCCCAAGCTTGCATAGTTTTAAAACACGGTTAAAAAACTGGCTTATTGAGCGCCCGTTCTACAGGTACGATGAGTACATGATGTACAAGGAATTAGGTTAATGTATCTGTTTACAATTTTTGTTTCTACGACTTTTCATTATTCTTTAACTGACACTATGTAAATGTAACTAATTATTTTTTTCCCTATAAGGGAATGCTAATTGTATTCTTATTAATATATATTGTTATTATCAGTATTTTTTGACATGTAAATTGATTTTATTAAATAAATGACTATGACTATGACTATGGTAAACAACCATACGGGCGGCTCTGATGGTAAACGGTCACCACATCATTGCAAACTCCTGTCACATGAGCTCATTTTAAAAACTAGCCAATTGCGTGTCGGATCACGAACAATTGAAGCGTTCCGTAGCGACATTGAATCAAAAAAAGTAGTACTTTCGTAGGACAGTTTTTCAGTCATTACTCAAAAACCGTTAGACCTGTAAGTATTTATTAATATTCACCACTTCAATTTTTTTCACAATTATAAATAGTGCCCCCCTAATCTAAGTAATACTTCATTGAATACACCTTCCTACCAAATTTCATAATTGTTTTGTTTATAGTCTCCGAATAAATCTCCTGTGACATACGGACGGACTGACAGACATGACGATTCCGTTCCGACAACTTATTTTTAAATGTATTTCGCCATTTTAGCTACGGTACCCTAAAATATATAAGAAATCATTTTTTATTTAATTAAATTAATAAATTCATACATTTGGTTCAACAGAAAATAACTCTATACTGAAGTAATAAAACACTAGGTACTGAATTACCTTCGCTTCGATATCTCAAAATGCGTCAGAGCACGAAAATTGACTTCAGAAATACTAACAACTACTTAAGTGAAGTTAGTTCCTAATGCGTGTTGTTTGTGAATAATGTCCGCCGAATAACTGTATGTAGAAATTCAATGTGCTAAAGCCAAGTCTCACAAGTTTGCCCGTTTTAAAACTACGAGTATGCAGCTGCTATCAATGAGAAGACGTAGCCCATTTGACCCATTTATGTAACATTTGTTTTCTAAACCGTGAACCAGTCGGCAATAGAAACATTTCCCTTCTATAAGTTATGTGAATTTTTTTAGTATCAAGATTTGATTTCCATTATCATCCTCCTAGCATCCCATTAAAGTTGCATCCTGAAGGATGCCCGGGGTCCGCTATCTAATCCCAAGATTTGACATTGTTACTATTTAATTGATAAGTACTTCTATGGGACGAGAGCAGTGGGAGGTATGGTGATGATGATGATGAATTAATTCCCACCAGCGGGGACATCCACCGCGCGAATGCGACAACAGAGTGACTTATAGTCCCTATTCGTCCCGGTACCGCCGAACATCGGGTAGAGTCAGTCCCACCCAGGCCGGGCCTAGTTGAGTTTCTTAATGGACTCTTTTCAGTTAGATTTAGTGAACCAGCGACAAAACTTCCAGTAGCTCAATTCCACTTACACCTCAGATTCGGTCGAAAGATCTCACTACGCACAAACTCTTAGAGTATTGCAGTTCTAAACCACGCGTGGTCGTGTCGGAGGTTTCCTCTGGATTTTTCCCAGGGTACTCTACAACCGCGCACTCCTATCACTTTATTGGGCCCGGCCTATAAAGCCATATATTTATTCACAAGTATTATGAGAAATAATAATTAACTACAAGACTCATATATATTCTTCTCTTTTTTTTGTATGATTTTAATGGACTAGACTGCTAATTAGACTCATAGGCTGTGGCAGAATAACAGCGTTGCAGTTTGCACGGCAAATAGCAACACATGCTGAGTCTCAGCCTTTTCTTTATGGCACACATTGCTGGACTCATTGTGCACCTTCACTCACTGTGTATTATCTTACACCTATTTATTATGACCGGTTGTGTGTGCTTTATTGAATAAATGGTTTTTCTTTCTTTCTTTCTTTCCATAGGCAGGTTCAAAAAAAAATGCACACATTTCAGAACTCAGAACAGAACAGTACAGCGTCGGCGGTAATGCCGGCATTATGCTGAGTTGGGTCCATTTCGTGACACGACTGTTTTTGTATTCTGTCCCATTATTATGTACTTGTCTGTCATGAATAAATGTTTGAATCTGAATCTGAATCTGAATCTGAACTTGTCCGTTTCACTACCACGCTGCCCCCGAATTAAGCAAATCTGTCAAACCCGCAATCCGCGCGATCTTGCGGAGTTCCGATCAGATACCGCCGTCGTTATTAGACACCGGGTAATTACGGTGACGGCTATTTACGTTACAGGTAATGATGTACTTGGGTTCGTGGCTTAAGTCAGTATCAAAAGTTACTACGCATTTCAAGAGGCCCAGGTTTATTGGAGTGAGCGAAGCGTTGAAGCGAGCTATGCTCGGGGTTTCTCTGCGTGATAGAATTAGGAATGAAGCTATCCGTAGCAGAACTGGGGTCACCGACATAGCCTTCAAAATTGCGAGACTTAAGTGGCAGTGGGCAGGGCACATTGCTCGCAGGACTGACGGTCGATGGGGCCAGAAACTGCTTGAGTGGCGTCCACGCACCGGAAGACGAGCTGTCGGTAGACCTCCGACAAGGTGGAGTGATGACCTGGTGAAGGTCGCGGGAATCCGGTGGAAACGAACGGCACAGGACCGGTCTAAATGGCGAGCCTTGGGGGAGGCCTATGTTCAGCAGTGGACGTCTTTCGGCTGAAATGATGATGATGATGAATGATGTACTTGGGTTTGTGGTTTAAGTCAGTATCAAAAGTTACTACGCATTTCAAGAGGCCCAGTTTTTATTGGAGTGAGCGAAGCGTTTCAGTACATTAGGTTCGTACGTTCTAAGACTTGCTGCCAAGTGTTTCGTAGTGCTACGGAATTTCCTCTACGTACGGGGAAACGCATGTTATCGGTTACGCGCCCACTACGACTATAATCACCTTCCAGGTGACATTACCGCTTCACAAAGTGGTCCAATATCAAGTATACAATATCAATATCAAGTGTAGTTAAACTAAAAAATGGCTTCTCGAGCAAGCGTTATATGACCATAGAGAGTTATTTTATAAATTTTAAGATAATGACATGACCTGTATTTAATGTAAATCGACATGTAATCGGATATTATCAATAAAAATGAATATGAATATGGTGTTCGCCCCAGCGTTATCCAGTTTTTGTAGGAGGCCAACTATGGGCCCTTGGCTTTCGGGGGTCCGGGTCCTGGAGCGAACACACGTAAATCAATTTAATGCATCTCCGTTAATATGATCTACAACCGTGCTAAATTAAGAGGCTTTATAAGTTTGAAAATGTTTTGATTTCAAATTATGACAAAAGTATTGATAATACCAATAAAGTTATTAAATGATACCATGATTTAATTAATGTTTTAGATAGACATTAATTAAATCATGTAACATAGCTAGTTTTTGATTTTATTGTGTGTAGTAGAATTTAAGCGGAAAGAACAAGTTTTTAGCGTGAAAATGGTTGATTCGGAGTGATGTTTGAAACAATATTTCTTTTACAGTTTATGACATAAGGTCTCAATAGTCCTGTTCTAGATAGTAACATTGAGAAAATGTCAAGATACGTCTCAATTCAAACACAAAATTGCGTAAATATATGAGCGTTTTTTAACTGATAAGGACCCTTAAAAGGTTCCTCTGTCGTTTGAACTTTTTAAATGTAAATTATCTTTCCGCTTTCAAGACATTTCCAAGGTATATAAATCTACAATTCATTACGAGTCGTTACCCAAAGTCCTGAATAAATAATTACAGCAGGCAAGCGGGTAATCGAAGCCACTATTCAAATCCCCGCTTATGAATGGGGAGGGTAACTGAGGTGGGGTAAGAGATGGGGGGATAATGTAATGCTTGGTAGTTAGAAACACCTGCCGCACAGGTAGGTTAGATAAAATGTCTTATCGCAATGTGGTAAGGTTCAACGTGTGTTGGTGTTGGTACTAAAGACACAGATGTCGTAATGATGACAAAAAAGTTACCACATTAAGATTAATGAAGAGCATTGAGAGTAATTTAGAGCATTTAAAAAAATTAGGTCTTAAAGTTTATTTTTTAGGAAGGTACCTTATTTTATTTTAAATTTTCGTTCTTACTCATTATTATTATTTTCTATTTGATTAGTTTTCTTTTGTTTTTTTTTTATATTATTATTATTTTCTAATAAAGTTACAATTGTATTAAAGTATATATAAGTAAATAAAAAAATATATATTATTTTTGTTTAAATTCAAACGCGTAAAATGTAAAATTTGTTCATTGACGCAGTCATATCATATTAACGTACATAAAACATGTTTTTATGAAGCAATAACATAAATAACTGATATTTGCAAAGTAATAAATATGGACGTAATAATTGAGTGCCCAAACGAGCACTCGATATCTTCAAATAGAAACACGTGACTTACTTCAGTGCACTGATGGGTCATTGTCAGATTTAGGTTCGCGTCTTTTCGGTGGACATATCAAAAGTTAAGTACCACAAAGCTTAATTTTGGATTGGTTTAGTAACCAGCGTAAACGGTGTTTCCGTAACTATAAATCCATGTAATAAAAACATAACTTACATGTACATAAGCCGTTAACTATTGACCACCGGGTGGACAACTTTTGTTTTTACTACTGACATTGACCTTGATACAACTTTTAATGTAATGGTTGCCTCCATTTGTAGGGTTCCGTACCAGAAGAGTCCAAACCTAACCCTATTGTTGTCCGTCCGTCCGTCCGTCGTCTGTCACACAGGTTTTACAGACAAACGATTGGAGCATGCTGCATGCGGCGACCGCAAAAGTGTTTATAGAGATTGAACCTGACTGTGGCTTTATAGGCCGGGCCCAATAAAGCGATAGGAGTGCGCGGTTGGAGAGTAGCCTGGGGAAAATCCAGGGGAAAACCTCCGGCATGACCACGCGTGTGGTTTGGATCCCTGGAATACTCTAAGAGTTTGCGCTCCAGTGAGATTGGTTGAGCGGTTTCAACCGAATCTGAGGTGTAACAAAAGTGTAAAGAACACGTTAGTCGGCCGCATTCGGCGATCGACAGCTGCCAACGCTTACAGGTAGGCGGACAGACTAATATGAAGACGTTTGTTGGCCTAAGTAGTTTAAAATGAATTCGGCGACCGCATTAGGTGAACGACGAAGTGTAATTGCCGATTTCGTCGACACCCTCCCTCCGCCGTATGACGTACTATATGGATTGGCCCTTGTATATGCACCTACCTACAGCATTAGTCAAAGCACTAAAACCGTACAAACGTCCGATTCGACGCAAAAATAAACTCAAGAATTCCATTTGTATTATAAAGTTTGCGAAGCTAAGAGGCGAATAATTGCCGTTCTTACTCCAGAGTTGAAGTATGCTTCAGTTTTATGTCTCGCTCGCGCCGTCTGTTTGACGCCATTTGCATAACGCATTCTGAGGAGTATAACATATGTGATAATCCATATTGAAAGGGACCTTATGGCGGCCGGCACTTACGCCTTTATTGCCGCTGTTCCAATACAATAGTGAATAGGTGTAACGTAAGCGCCTGCCGCAATAAGGTCCCTTTCGATGTGGATTATCACATATATACTCGTATGTGAATATTACTAAGTAAACTTAGGCCAGGTTGTATCATACTCATACTCATCACTACATAGTATAAAACAAAGTCGCTTTCTCTGTCCCTATATCCCTATATCAAATATCAAATATCAAACTTTTATTGCATGTCACATTTATACATGAGCAGGTGGAATTACAATATAAGTATAGGCACATGTGACGCCCTGCGCGGGCACAGTAATTTGAGAGGGCTACTATTTGAACATAATGTTTACTTACACATATCAATTTTATATCACATTAATACAACACATGAAAGATGGCGATAAGTAGATTTTCAAAGCGTTATACATATATCAACTTATTTGAATTATTTATTTATTTATTATATTATAGGCATTGGTATTATCTTCGAAATTGGTATTATATCCCTATGTATGCTTAAATCTTTAAAACTACGCAACGGATTTTGATGCTGTTTTTTTTAATAGATAGAGTGATTGAAGAGGAAGGTTTATATGTATAATAACATCCATTAAATAGTGCACCCGTGCGAAGCCGGGGCGGGTCGCTAGTTTATTTATAATGCACGAGAGCGCTCGTGGCCCAGCGGCACCCGCGTACCGCGTGCGGTATGCGAGTTAAGCAACGTCGGCCCAGGTCAGTTATTGGATGGGTGACCGCTTTGAGTGGTTATTAACTGAGCACTCCCGTGCTTTGGAAGGCACGTTAAGCCGTTGATCCCGGCTGCTGTCTATGATAGCAGTCGTTAAGCCAAGTTAGAGGCCTTCGGGAGGCTTGAGAACTTCTAACAGTCAAGTTGCCCACTCACTTGACAAGCACAATTCCAATAAGGTCTGGTTCTCCCTCGGATTGGAAGGTCAGATGGCAGTCGCTTCCGTAATAACTAGTGCCTGCGCCAACTTTTGGGATTAGGTAGCGGACCCCGGGCATCCTTCAGGATGCAACTGTACCGGGATAACTCTAGTATGATGATGATTATATTTATATACGTCAAAAGTTTTATACATTTTTTGCTAGTCGTTTTAATACTAAAAGTTATATAATTCGTTATAAATAAGTAAATAGTAATGTCAAGTTTCCATTTTGTTTATATTAATATTAAATGTCGCATGTTCTTTAATGTAAAAAAAAGCGTTTCTAACGAGCCATTCGAAGCAAAGTAGTTATTATGGTAGAGACAACTAATATTTTTTACAGGATGTAAGAAAACTAGTCAGGATTTGCTTAAGGGCATATTCGGTATCGTGTTCTGATTAGAAAAAAGGAAAAAAAAAATTTTTTTTGATGCGAAAAAAATTGTTTTTCTATGGGGCAGGTCATCCAAGTCAGTCAACTGTCAATACAAAGGCCAAAAAATTATTGAGTCAAAAAAAATCTATTATTAATCAGAATACGATACCGAATATGCCTTTAAGGGTCCTTATCAGTTAGAAAACGCTCATCGATTTAGATCATTTTTTGTATGAATTAAGACATATCTTGACATTTTCTCAATGTTACTATCTAGAACCGCATTGCGACCTAATATCATAAATTTTAAACTTATATTTTTGATTTTTCATTAAGATATATAGTTCCAAACATCACTCCAAATCGACCATTTTCAAGCAAAAACTGTTTTTTTCCGCTTAAATTATACCACACACAATAAAATCAAAAAATGGCTGTTACTATCTAAACCTTCAATAAAATCATCGTATCCTTTAATCACTATTGGTATTATCAATACTTTGGTAATAATTTGAAATCAAAACATTTTAAAACTAATAAGGCCTCTTAAACATCACCCTTGTAATAATACTTTTTTCTAAAATTGGTCCCTGGCACGTGTTTTCCACCGTAAACGTAAAACTGCGCGTGTCATGCGTCATTCATCATCGTTCCCACTCTTATTACGTTTATTATGCTAATTACGACTTTCATCACTTACAAAACGGCGTATATTACTTCATTCCCACACCAGGATACGACATTTTGGAAACAAGCTGTGAAATATTTCAGCGGCAATCGCGCTAGGGTATTTGCAATTTTGAATCCTGTTTTTACTGTGATAAGTTTCAAAATGAATATTTGAGACTGGTTAGTTCCGCATTGACAAGGACTATTATTGCTTGACATATTTCATTTTTGTGCCTATAAATGTAGTGTAGGTAATAAAACACTTCCTACTAAATAATTATACGAGCTACGGAACGGTATTTCTTGACTCCCCCAAAGAAATGGGTCAAATGATCGATTTCAAACTAGTAGCTTCGTGAGCTTTTTGATTTTAAAATTTTTTGACGACCGCTTTAGCCTAGTTGGTAGTGACCCTGCCTTCGAAGCTGGAGGTCCCGGGTTCGAATTCCGGTCAGGGCATGTATTTGTGTGATGAACACGAATATTTGTTCTTGAGTCTTGGATGTTTTCTATGTATTTAAGTATCTATTTATCTTTTTGAAGTTTGCATTAAAACCGTATCGTAAAAATATCGAACATCCCGCATTGTAGCGCAGTCCCGTTTTGTTCGGAAAAAAAGAAGGAAATAAGTTTCCGAAAGACAAAACTGTCTCAAAGCACTGACAGTCATTGACTCGTAACTCGTATTTGCCATAATCAAGCTCAGGTATTGCAAAATACTCACCAATTAGATATTAACCCGCGTACCGCAACCACAAAGAGTGACATTTGACATTTCGGAGACCTCACGCTACACTAGCGCCTCTAGCTGCGAATTCATACGCGATAGCCCCATTGTCTGATATTCAACGGCTGCTCTGATTCACGACGCATATAAATGACAGTGGTCATGTATAAATAACAGCAGACTGAGTGGACCGCGACAGACGACGCGAGACCGTTAACAAATGTGCCCTAGATTATGCTTAAAGTAAGGTAAACGTTCAAATGTGTGACACCTTAAAACATAATAGTTGACACCAATTGAACATCTCTGTTATTACGACTAAGTTAAAGTGCTCGTTTACCTTAATGACTCTACATCTATATTGACTATTGGCGTGTGTTTAGATATCGTTGTCTCGTACTACAAAAAAAATAATTCTGTAAAAGGTAGTTTATTAAATTTAAGACATATTAGAAACTTATAAAAATAAAAATTATTACAGAATAAAATAAACAACTTACTTAATCAATAACTATATAAAACAAAAACTAAAAGTCGAATTCTAAAATAGGCCCCTGTGGCATGGTACCAAGGATGCTGGCAGCATTTCCTCGCTGAATCGCAATGCTTATGCGTTGAGCGAGGAAGCTGCCAGCTCTCCTGTTACCTTAATTACATCTTTGGTTTATCTATCACAACCGCGTAATAATGTAATGGCAAGGACGTCCACAGCGCGATCGCAACAACACAGCCCTAGTCCCTATTCGTCCCGGTACCTCCGCATACCTTGTAGAGTCAGTCCGACCCAGGACCTTTACCATGAGTTTACATGACCATACTCGCTAGCGACTGCGTAAAAAATTGTATGGGTAGAAGTACAGCGCCTCTGCCTAAACGGTGGCTACTAGGCATGTGAAAAAAATCATGGTAGTAGTATATACGATGAATTTAAAAGGAAAACTATCACAGCTTATTATTATTATTTATTATTATTATTCTCTCTAATCTCAAAAAAGTACATCATCAGTACTAAGATCAGTAAAAACGCTTCTACGGGTCCGTAATTCCGCATATGACCGGTGACGTGATGGACGGGCAACTATGGAACCCTACACTGTGCGTGGCCCGACACGCACTTGGCCGGTTTTTTGATTTGAGGTTTGCGAAGTCATTTCTTGTTTTTAGAAATGCTTTAAAACTGCATTTCTTGTCGCTCATTTGATTGCCTTTGCATTTATATAATGTATATCTATCTCTCTGCTAAATATGCACTACCTGTTAACTGTCATTTTCTAAATTTCCACCCAAAGGTTGTCTGGAAGGAATCGCTTTTTAGCGATAAGACCGCCCGTTGTTTGCATTATTATGAGTGTTAGAGTTTATTTATAACATTTCCATTTTGTATAGTGCACAATAAAGTATACTATTATTATTTAATTAGAGAGAGAAAGCGCTACAAACCAGTGACGTCACTGACCTAAAGCGCCATAGTAAATGACGATCGTTCAATACAGAGGTTCATTTTGCGAAAAAGGGACAGAACATGACCCCACTTATAACTTTGAAGCCTTATAATTATATAATTATTTATTTATGGCTGAGATACGCGTCGTACTCGTGATCGGGTGCTGTTTGTGGAGTCCGGTCTGTTCATGCTTGCTAGGACATAGTGACTACGTTAATACTAGTGTCTTTTATAGGGGATTGACGAGAGACATCATCCTGTTGTGGATTCGTTTTTATTATCAGTGACTTAGAGACCATATGCATCTCTAACAATATTAAATAAATTTTAATTTTGATGCTGTACATCTCTGGGATATTATATTAATTTCTTTATACTCCTTGTTTAATCTTGAGACCTTATACATCTCTAACTTTACTGATGTAATATTTGTAATAGATAACTTTGCAAGTTTATATTCACTGTATGATATTAATTTTGTTATAATTGTAAACTCGAAATTATTATTCCTTCTTGAACTGTACATTAATATTTTGACATGAAAAATGTATTACTTATTATAGTCAGACTTTCTTAAATTGTAAATTAATATTTTGACATGTAAAAGTGCCCTTGTGGCCTATAAATTTGCAGAATAAATGTTTGATATTGAATTTTTTCGATTTTGATTTTTTTGAGTTACTTTTTTCACCATTTGATTTAGAATTGATCCTATTTCGAGAAAGTTTGAAGTTATTCATTTTCTTAATTGGATTCAACGTCCCTATTGGTACCGTTTGCCAGCACGCCACACACCGCGAACTTAAGTTTCAGTTTAAAGATATTTATTCTCAAAAAGACAATTGAAGTCACTTATATGAGAACATGGATTTAGGAACATTTCAAGAAAAGTAGACATTTGTTAATTGTTTTGTGTGTTCTCGCTTAAGGTATTCTTAAAGAGGGTATTGCTCATAAATATGAACCGCTAATTTATTTTTGAAAACCTTAAGTGAGCCTACAGCTTTTATGTCACACCTGGCCATAAAGTGGCAATTACCGCACGCTCCGCGCGCGGAAAATCCCACTTCCTGGCCAGCGGGTGACATAAAATTTTGTACTTACCTCGGGCGGTAATTAAGAAAGCCTCAGATCGCATAATTATCGCCCTTGCCTTCGGCTCGGGCGTCAAATACCTGCGATCTGAGACATTCTTTGTTTTACCGCCCTTGGTAAGTAATGTACTATTAAAACAGGCGGTAATTTGTTATATAATTGTGCACCTTCATATGTAAACATTTTTTTTTCTAGTTGAGTCCTTATTTTCGGCAACTTACCGTTCTTGTGATAGTATCCGGTGCCGGACGATGAGCCGGAGCCGGACGAGCCCGGCGGGCCGTCGTCGTCCGCCGGCAGGCCGCCCTCCATGCTCAGGCGCGCATGCTGCGTCGTGTCACAACTCACCGTGTCACAACACTGGGGGCACTTCACTGCACTACACTGTCTGTAACAATAGAAACACAAAATACAATAAATATCTTTGGACAATCTTGCACAAATCAACCTAGCCCCAAACTAAGCAAAGCTTGTACTATGGGTACCAAGTGACGATATACATACTTATATAGATAAATAGATACTTAAATACATAGAAAACATCCAAGACTCAAGAACAAATATTCGTGTTCATCACTCAAATACATGCCCTGATCGGGATTCGAACCCGGGACCTCCAGCTTCGAAGGCAGGGTCACTACCAACTAGGCTAAAGCGGTCGTCATTCAACATTCAATTTTTTTTTTTGAACCTGACTGTGGCTTTATAGGCCGGGCCCAATAAAGCAAAAGATTTTTTATTTTTTTTAAAGCGATAGGAGTGCGCGGTTGGAGAGTAGCCTGGGGAAAATCCAGGGGAAAACCTCCGGCACGACCACGCGTGTGGTTTGGTACACTGGAATACTCTAAGAGTTTGCGCTCCAGTGAGATTGGTTGAGCGGTTTCAACCGAATCTGAGGTTTGAGTGGAATCGAGCTACTGGGAGTTTTGTCGCTGGCTCACTAAACCTAGCCTAGCTGAGAAGAGTCCAGCAAGAAACTCAGCTAGGCCCGACCTGGGTCGGACTGACTCTACCCGGTGTGCGGCGGTACCGGGACGAATAGGGACTATATGTGTCACTGTTGTCGCGATCGCGCGGGCATTCCATGTTTAATTAGAACGTTCATGGCCCAGCGGCGCCCGCATACCGCGTGCGGTATGCGAGATTAACCAGTCCTCTACCGGTCCCTGGGATCCCAGGGATCATAATAAAAGAATTGTATTGTTTATTTTTTTCGGGAAACGACGGCTTAAGCAACGTCGGCCAAGGTCAATTCTTGGATAGGTGACCGCTTTGAGTGGTTATTAGGGTTAATCAACTTTTTCTTGTTGTTATTCTGTCCCGTCAGCGAGGAGACAACAGTTACCAAGTTTCTTAGAAATATGTTTATAATATGGACTTCAAGCATGCTCAAGGGATGACCCATGTCCAAATGGATTTATGCGCATCGCTAAAACTCATAATTGGTAAATTTAAACCATATAAAATCACAGTTTTAAAGAGTGACTCAGGAGACGTAACCATGGTAACGAGCATCAAAGAATAGTTGATCCATCCATCCAACTGAGCGCTACCGTGCTGGAAGGTACGTTAATCCATTGATTGGCTGCTGCCAACGACATCAGTCATTAAGCTAAGTTAGAGGCCTTCGGGCGGCTTGAGAACTTCTAACAGTCAAGTTGCCCACTCACTTGGCAAGAGAGGTAGGGCACAGCAAAATGTCATCTTACTCGTGGAGCAGCCCAGCTGGGGAAGTACCTCCGCCTTGCAGAAGACCACAGCCATAATAACATTATCTACTATACAAGTATGTATTGTGTTCCTGGAGGTGAGTAAGGTTGCCAAAGCTCCCGAGGATGCATTGTGTTGAGAGCGAGAGACCTAAATTTGTCCCTTCTGTTGTCAACACAGTGCATCCTCAAATTTTATAAGGGGTCGGCAACGCGTACGTGACTCCTTTGGAGTTGCGGGCGTCTATTGGCTGCGGTGGCCGTTTACCAACAGGTGGACCGTAAGCTTGTTTGCCACCGGCGTAGTATAAAAAAAGCGTAATCCCAATAAGGTCTGGTTTCCCCTCGGATTGGAAGATTAGACTACGTAAAACCAGTCGTTCATTTGTAGGCTTAAGTATAAAATTGTTTAATAAATTACCTCAAAACTTGATTGAATTACCTCTTAATAAATTTAAAGTGATTGTTAAAAAATGCTTGATAAAAAAAGCATACTATAAAATAGAAGATTACATAATGACAAAACTGTATGGACACAATAGATAACCTGCTCTGATGCACCTAATTGCGAGGAATAGTATTTTAAGACTCACATTATTTATTATTTATATTATTATTTGACATTAGGAGACCTTTTACATCTCCATAATATTGGTATTTTATTGTTTGGTTAATTCTAGTTTTGTTTCTGATTATTTTTGTCATATTTAACATTTTTAGATAACAGGAGACCTTTTACATCTCTAGTAAAATGGAAGCAGTTTTTTAAATATTTGTATATTGTGTATGAACTATTGTATGACATTCAAAAGCGCCCGAGGGGCCCACTTGGAGAATAAATCATTTCATTTCAGACTGCAGTCGTTTCCGTAAAAACTACAGTCCTTCTTGTCGTATCCGACGACTGCGACCCCTACAACTTTCTCTGATAATCACGGATATGGCTCGCAAAACCGAATTGGTATATAAATCAGGGATGCAACATATGTGGTTTTATCGGAACCGGAAGCGGAACCAGATGTTATAAATTCGGTATATCGGAACCAGAACCGGAATCGGAGCCGGAACTGAAAACGGATGCGGAACTGATGCGGAGCCCGAGCGATAGATGGATAAGATGTTAAGGGCAGAGCAGGTCTAATCTAAGTCTATTATAAATAAAAATTCCAAATATTAATCAGCCTTTAGTATTTCAGTACTACTTTAACAAACTTAGATCCTCTAGGTGTTCAACAAAATCTTACCTAATTAGTAGATATTTTACAATCATTTACTAGTTATAATTAGCATCACCTTTTCGATGTTAAATTAAAAATAAAACAATTACAATGATATTCATTATTGAATTACCGAAGTACACGGTCAGAGCTCAAAAGTACAACAGATATAAACCTGTTTGTTTTTGATGTACGCCGCTCATTTCCCCCCGCTGCGCTGCTGTGACATCCGACATAACATCCGTATTAAAAATAACAGAACCGGAACCGAAGCGGATGTTCAAAACCAATCGGAAGTTCCGATTTAACGGAACCGGAACCGGAGCTCTGTTATATCCCTGATATAAATGTTCGGTCGCACTGTGTGCAGTGCCCCTGATCATTTTTTGTGTCGGAATATGAGGGCTTGGGCCGAATCTTCCGTAGATGGCGCTAAAAACTAGTACTTACGCCAAATATATGTACATTTGCACTTGAATGTACATCTGGCGGGTAATGCTGATGGTCGTTAGACGGTTAGATACGTCCACCGCGCATGCGCTAACATTTGGCCAAGTATTCTCGTCAAGCATCCATCAGGCGCTGATATAAGCCACCTGGCGTTTCAGGAATAGCCGCAGCTGTATGTCATATTTAGATTATGTCACATATCTGTATCGACCACCAAGGGCTGCATTTACAAATAATTTGACAATGGCATAATCATAAACATGCGTAGGTATTGCTACACCGGTAATATACAGGACGTCCCACGGCTATGCCACATGGAGGGAAAGTACCTTAAATATTGTAGATGGAACATTTTACTGAAAGAAGACATTATTTGAATTTAAAAAACAATTTAAACTGAATTCACAGATATTTAAATAATTTTGTGGTTGAACCGGGAATCGAACCTTTTACACGTGATCAATTGATTAATTTTGTATTAAAAATGTTAAAATTCATGGTCTTCCTTTTATTTCTGATACTATGTTATTTAGCAAAAAATAATCCATATGATGAAGCCTTTCGAATGGTATGATAAAGCTACAGGGTAGTTATTTTTCTTGTGTAACCGGTTTGATTCCCGGTTCACGGTTTAATTATTATTTAAATATCTGTGAAAGCAGTTTAAATTGTTTTTAAAATTAAAATAATGTCTTCTTTCAGTAAAATGTTCCATCTACAATATTCAAGGTACTTTCCCTCCATGTGATATAGCCGTGGGACACCCTGTATATGATGAAGCATCTGTGCCTTTATAGCATATCTATGATGATGTGTGCCTTTACCATGAGTTTGCATGACCGTATTCGCTAGCGACTGCGTAAACGATTTAGTATGCCGGTTCTTAGTTCTATTGCGTAACCGTCAGAGGCGCTGTTTTTTTTTTTGAACCTGACTGTGGCTTTATAGGCCGGGCCCAATAAAGTGATAGGAGTGCGCGGTTGGAGAATAGCCTGTGGAAAATCCAGGGGAAAACCTCCGCCACGACCACGCGTGTGGTTTGGAACACTGGAATACTCTAAGAGTTTGCGCTCCAGTGAGATTGGTTGAGCGGTTTCAACCGAATCTGAGGTGTGAGTGGTATCGAGCTACTGGGAGTTTTGTCGCTGGTTCACTAAACCTAGCCTAGCTGAGAAGAGTCCAGCAAGAAACTCAGCTAGGCCCGACCTGGGTCGGACTGACTCTACACGGTGTGCGGCGGTACCGGGACGAATAGGGACTATATGTGTCACTGTTGTCGCGATCGCGCGGTGGGCGTCCCCGCCGGCGGGAATGCCTAAGTGTACGCGTCGTGTCAGAGTTGGACGCCGCAAGCGCAGCGTTCCATTTTTCGATAGACGCTGTGATTACGACAGAGGCGCTGTACTTTTGCCCATACAATCTACTATACAAGTATGTAGTGTTGTGTTCCTGGAGGTGAGCAAGGTTGCCAGAGCTCCCGAGGATGCACTGTGTTGAGAGCGAGGGACCTAAATTTGTCCCTTCTGCTGTCATCACAGTGAATTCTCAAATTTCATAAAGGGTCGGCAACGCGTACGTGTGACTCCTTTGGAGTTGCGGGCGTCTATAGGCTGCGGTGGCCGCTTACCATCAGGTGGACCGTACGCTTGTTTACCACCGGCGTTGTATAAAAAAAAAGAATACCTAATCATTCACCATCACTACATAGTATAAAACAAAGTCGCTTTCTCTGTCCCTATATCCCTACACTACATAGTATAAAACAAAGTCGCTTTCTCTGTCCCTATATCCCTACACTACATAGTATAAAACAAAGTCGCTTTGTCTGTCCCTATATCCCTACACTACATAGTAAGTATAAAACAAAGTCGCTTTCTCTATCCCTATATCCCTATATCCATATGTATGCTTAAATCTTTAAAACTACGCAACGGATTTTGACGCGGTTTTTTTAAATAGATAGAGTGATTAAAGAGGAAAGTTTATATGTATAATAACATCCATTAAATAGTGCACCCGTGCGAAGCCGGGGCGGGTCGCTAGTTCATTAATAATCGCTAATTAAGACAATCGATTCGTCTTACCCTCATCACTACAAACGCCAATTAATAACTGTCAAAAAGGAACTGAGGGCCTACTGCGAAGTTCGAAATCCGAACTTCGTATCGTGCCGTCTCTTTCACTCTCGTAGAATAAACTATATGAGTGAAAGGGACGGCACGATACGAACTTCGGAGTAGGCCCTATGGTAAATGTTTCCCACAATACGTCAAGTTTTATAATGTTTCTTCTAGGGGGTTGGTCTCAGACAGTCTAGATCGCAAAATGCTTAGTTTAATTTTTGTCTACATATCACTATGACTACCGTGTAACATGTCTAGATCTCATACGGACTAGAACGCAAAATTCCCGAAACGCAAAATTGATAAGACGCATTTTACCTACGATTGTGTTTTGTTTAAGCATGTACAGTCGCAAAGAATCCATCATTCGTCATGGCCAGGCGCGGATACAGGGGGGGGGGGGCAACAGGGGCAATTGCCCCCCCCCTGAAGCCTGTGTCAGGGCAGGGCAATTGCCTATGTCCTGACGTAGGAAATATGTTCTGACAACAGTTATCAAAAGTCAGTTTTATTTTCGGAAAGTTCGGAAGTGCCCCCCCTGAACAAAATCCTGGATCCGCGCCTGGTCATGGCTACTACAAGTTGGAGAGAGAGTTCCAATGAGCGTAGCCTAACATGCAGATAACTAGTAAAGAGAACTCCCGACCCAAAGCGAGGACTGCTTTGGGTCGGGAGTTCTCACACAAAGAGCTACCGACTGCAGTGTGCACAAAATATGCTAAATAAAATACGAATATTGTATGCGGGGCTTGAATTGCTGCAGCACTTTAGCGTTTAAAATTTGTTTCCAATGTGTTTCGGCAAAGGACTATTCGATCACATTTATAGTCGTGTGATGATTTTGCAAAATTGAGGGTAATTTGTATACACCGTAGGCGTCAATAACCTGAAAGATTTAAACCACGTATTTTTGACGACAGTACGAGTAAATAATGCTATATCAACATGGGTCCAATTATGTCTTAATTAAATTACTATTTCAGTGCAAATTCAATAATATTAATTGATCGCTTCTTTGTGAACAAACCTTTACTCCAGAGAGTGAGCGAGTTTAATTAATCACAAGTTAAGAAACAAAGAGCGGGCATTGTCATTTTAGTGACGTCAATTTCAAACTATCAGCTAGTTATCAGTGAAGATAAATAGTTTGCACCCTCGCGATTGAGAACAGAACAAAGCTGTCGATAGTGAAACCTTTTTGTAGGATAGATACCAATTATGGATTTTTGGACTGTAGTAGTAGTAGTAAAACTCTTTATTGTAAACAATAACAAAAATTACAAATACAAAAAGAAATGGTATGTACAAAGGCGAACTTATCCCTTTACAAATACAAATACAAATACAAACATTTATTCTGCAAATAGGCCACAAGGGCACTTTTACATGTCAAAATATTAATTTATAATTTAAGAAAGTCTGACTATAATAAGTAATACATTTTTCATGTCAAAATATTAATTTACAGTTCAAGAAGGAATAATAATTTCGAGTTTAACAAATAATTGTTAAACTCGAAATTATTATTCCTTCTTGATTCTTTTCTTGTTATAAAACAAAATTAATGTCATACAGTGAAGATAAACTTGCAAAGTTATCTTTAAGGGATCTCTTCCAGTTAACCTTTGAGCAAATGAGAGAAGAAATGAATGGAGGTAGACAAATTCAGCATCCTGTACAACGAGGTATAAAAAAGACAAGAGATATAAAACATACATACACATATAATTTATTAAGGACAAGTATAAATACACAAATAAACGATATTGAGAAGGAAATTATAACCTGAGCAAAATAAAAGGTAAATATTTTATGAAATTAGCCAGAATCACAAAGCCACAGTTTCTTCAACTTCCCCTTGAGCGAAGCAACAGACTGCGACTGTATGTTGTATAACTTTATATACAAGTCAACTTTTAGCCAAATCAGAATTATTGTAGGCGACGTAAGTAGAATCAAAGAACAAGATTTTTTTTGTACACGCCGGTGGAAAACAAGCTTACGGTCCACCTGATGGTAAGCGGCCACCGCAGCCTATATACGCCCACAACTCCTAAGGAGTCACGTACGCGTTGCCGACCCTTTATAAACTTTGAGGATGCACTGTGACAACAGAAGGGACAAATTTAGGTCCCTCGCTCTCAACACAGTGCATCCTCGGGAGCTCTGGCAACCTTGCCCACCTCCAGGAACACAACACTACATACATATATAGTAGATAATGTTATTATGGCTGTGGTTTTCTGAAAGGCGGAGGTACTTCCCCAGTTGGGCTGCTCCAAATTCGAGCAAGATGACATTTTGCTGTGCCCTACCTCTCTCAACAGATTCATTTTCTATAAATAATAAATTAAACTAATAACTGCATCGATCAAAATTCCTGAAGAACATTCTTTTTATGAATGCTTAATCAATTTCTTCGTATTATCATTATCTATTAAAACTGGAACTTGGAAGAGACACTTCGGCGGGTTTTGATTTGAACAATATTTAAATAAATAAATATTTATGGACAATCTTACACAAATCAACCTAGTCCCAAACTAAGCAAAGCTTGTACTATGGGTACCAAGTGACTAAAAACATACTTATATAGATAAATAGATACTTAAATACATAGAAAACATCCAAGACTCAGGAACAAATATTTGTGTTCATCACGCAAATACATGCCCTGACCGGGATTCGAACCCGGGACCTCCAGCTTCGAAGGCAGGGTCGCTACCAACTAGGCTAAAGCGGTCGTCGTTTAATGTTGTATTTACATATTTTACAATCACATTATTTACATCTAATAATTTTATGATAAAATTAAATAGAAACATTTAAAAACTAGTGGCTCTACGAGCTGTATACCTCACAGGAGATTTTTTTAAATATCCAAAAACTAATTCTACAAGAATTCTATATAATTATCGAACCTGTTCACAAATTTTCACAAGAATCGGTTGAGAAATGCGAGCTGAACTAGAGGAAACAACCGGGAATCTGGAAATCCGTACATCTGGACATACGAAAGCATTTCCGTCGAAGCTGAAGCAGAGACCTTCGTGTCACTGTATCAAAAAACTAACCTTTAAATTTCAATTAACTTTTTTCCAAACTCAGAAACCACACACAAAACACATTTCCATAAAATAATTAGTTAAGGTAATCCATTTATTGGACACGCACGTTGTGAATAACAAATTGCATAATTTCATTAAATTGCTACAATATATTGCACTGATATCACCATAACAGCTGAAATTAATATATTTTTCCTAAAGTTTTTTTATTAGCGATACGCGAGCGGCGCGCGCGCCGATGTTTCGTCAACTATTTTTACAGATGGCGAATTTAGACCGGGAGTCGGTGATAAAAATATTTACTGTCGGTTTTTAATATTACAAACATTTGTCTAATGAGGTATTTATCCAGGAAATGGGGCAGCGTGACAGCTAGAATTGCGTTGTGCAATTTTCAGGGAAAAATAATATTTGAATGTGGAATTACTTTGTTGTAATTTGTAGGAAACACATTAATCTTTGTTATGTGTTTCTTTTATAATAATGTTAGGTTAAGTATCGGTAATAAATGGTATAATTAAGTGTAAAGTTTTATTTTGTGCAGTTTGATTTTTGAACACATTAAAATTAAAATCAATTTTCTGAACCGCTTGATTGAAATTCAATTGTACCTAATTATTGTTGTATATAAGTAACTTTCTAACTGAAAATGTCTCTTTCTCACAGTTAGATAGTTCTTTACCCTATTTATCTGTTTTTAATCAATATTAGACTGATCTGGTCATCTCCATTACCTGAAGGCTGTTTGGAAGAGCTAGTACTTAAGCGATAAGGCCGTGTTGTCTACCTGAGTATTTTATTTAGTTTTGACAACTTTAGTTAACTTTTTTCTGTCACAGAGATTACCACAAGTTATAATACTACAAATAAACTTCACAAATAACTTGGACTTGAGCAGATTTTCTTAAAGTAATAAGTCCTGGGAAGCCCTAAGTTTACGAGCACCCAGGCTAAGCCTAGGACATATAGAATGAAAAAGCACAGGCCCACGAGGCTTGTTTAGCGCGGCCCATTAAAGGCCGGGGCGTTTGCAGCTGCGGCCCGCGGCCATACGTACAGTCAACTACAAAATAATGTATTCATTATTTAATTAGTTAATTACGCAATAAGGAAGTGGATCCCGGGCATCCTTCAGGATGGAATTATACTGGATAATGCTAGAAGAATGATGAATCACGTAATGAGGTAAAAAAACAGATCCAGTCGGTAACTCATTGACTAAGTATAGAATTATTAAGTAAACACAATACAGGAGATAAACTAAGACTTATTGATGACTTAACCGTCTCTTAATCGGTGTAACGAGATTAAAATGTAATTCAAATTCGTCGACTCGTCGCTTTGGGATATATCACATAAATGTATCTTTCTACAGTAAATAATTAACTAGGGAGATCTAATACTCGCTGTATCATCTTTTAGTCAACTTTATAATTCAAGACGGACGATTTTTTCCAAAACTTCATTGTCATATACTTTACTGAGAACTTGATTTCAGCATTTCCCTAGAATCCGATTTTTGTTTTCAGTATAAAATGATCTAAAACTATATATTCTTTTCAGACAGAGTCGACCTCCACTTCACCTGGTCCATTGCGATATCACTGCTATCGCTGACTGTACTTCGAGCCCATAATAGTAGCTTTACCCTAACGATTATGACACCATCTCTAGGCCGGCAATGACCGCTGATAACGTACCATTGGGATTTTAAATAACACTTGTTTACTATGTCATTATGTCTTATTTATAACTTCCCATTATAAGTACATTGTCCCTTTTTATGTTATATTTGTTTAGATAAGGGATGTTTTGCAAGAAAAAGAAAGGTTTGAGAATATTAGAACTACTCTTTTACTTGATACTGTAGGTATATGTGGTTGTGGGATATTAATCATGAGCACTGGGAGGAGTTAGCCGCCAAAAAGCCAGCTTGGCGCTTTACCATCTTTTGTTTATGTTATAGGAGGCAAACGAGCAGACGGATGGCCTGATGGTAAGAAATTATCGTCGCCCATAAACACCTGCAACACCAGAGGAGTCGCAAGTGCGTTGCCGGCCTTTCAGAAGGGAATACGCTCTTTTCTTGAAGGTTTGAAGGTCATATCGGTCCGGAAATACCGCAGGCGATAGTTCATACCATAGTTTGGTTGTGCGAGGCAGGAAATTTCATCTTTCACGGTATCAAGTACTATGAAGAAAATAGCCTAATAATGTTAGATCGAAAACGCCAATTAAGAAAAGAGAGGCCTAAACCCTCCTACGTGCACACGTGTAACACATCTGGCCAGCTGTCAAGCATGCAATAGAGGTTTCAAGAGCCAATTTGGCCAGCTATATCAGAGCTCACAATAGGGTATCATAAATATGAGCTGTTTCTAAGCTAACATATAAAAGTAATTCCTTGTTATAACTAGAGAGTAAATTACTACTTGTTTAGAAAAAATATATATGTTCAAGGCCTGGATGGCTGTGCAAAAAAGTTTAAAATGAGCGCATTAGCTCACTAAACTGTTTGTGTTTTATGTTTTTACTTTCTAGGATCCAAATGTACACTAGATACGTGAGTAACCATTGTATTATTATTAATAAAGAAATTAAAAAAAAGAAAAAAAAAATTCAACAGGGTCGCCGACATCGAAATCCATGAGGTGGACTATATATATGTGTAGTTTATAAGTTTACTAGGAAATAAAATGTCATTAAAACTGTTAACGCCTCATTAGTTTTATTTTTTTCGCGTTGATTACATGGGGCAACCCTTACGGAAGTTTTTCACCAGAGAGAAGAAGGAAACCTTGAAATTTACTCCTCGCTTCGCTGATGGAAAACTCCCATTAATATAAACTATCACTAAACACTTTATAATTTATTATCAACTGCTTTTATTTCAGTTTCATGCTTCAAAAAATCTATTTATCTACCCATACAGTAAATCCTCTTTTATGTGCTCAAAAAGTGTAGGTAAGGACCAACTTTACAATATCGCGCCGGTCCGGGGCGGAGATGGCCATAACAGCATCAAAAACGGTATCGTTATGGCCATCTCCGCCCATTACGATACAGGCTCGTGCTCAAAAGACTTCAACGGGCTCACGCTCGACCTCACAACACTTGCAACGCAATGGTTCCTGAACACATAAAAGAGGATTTAATATACGGATATAGATAAAGTAGTGTATGCAACTGTACATAATTAGGCCTTAAAACACTCGTGTGATCCTATTATGAAACTCGCTGACGCTCGTTTTATAAAACCACACTCGTGTTTGGAGACCTCTCATTATGTATCAGTTGCATAAACTACTATTAAGCCAGTTCGTGGCTTAAATTGATTTATAACAGAATGCAATAAAAATGATAATATTTTTCCGCGATAGCTCCCAGCACTTGGCGCGGCGCCCGCGCCGCCCGAATAGCGCACTTTCCTAATGTTTTTATTAACGGTGTCGTCACTTCCCGTGCTTTAGAGCTTTCCGCTATTGCCTCGTTACATATCAGTTTTTTTTTAACTAGGTATCCTGTTTTTTTATACAAAATACAAACATTTATTCTGCAAATAGGCCACAGGGCACTTTTACATGTCAAAATATTAATTTACAATGTAAGAAAGTCTGACTATAATAAGTAATACATTTTTCATGTCAAAATATTAATTTACAGTTCAAGAAGGAATAATAATTTCGAGTTTACAATTTATAACAAAATTAATGTCATACAGTGAAGATAAACTTGCAAAGTTATCTATTACAAATATTACAACATCATTATGTTATAGGGGGTAAACTGACAGACGGATCACCTGATGGTAAGCGATTACCGTCGCCCACAGATACCAATACCACCACCATTGTTATATGTGTACCTACTTAGATTATTATTCATTTATTATTTTGGATTCAAGCTTAAAATAAGCTTAGAGGACTGCTTTAGCCTAGTTGGTAGTGACCCTGCCTTCGAAGCTGGAGGTCCCGGGTTCGAATCCCGGTCAGGGCATGTATTTGTGTGATGAACACGAATATTTGTTCTTGAGTCTTGGATGTTTTCTATGTATTTAAGTATCTATTTATCTATATAAGTATGTATATCGTCACTTGGTACCCATAGTACAAGCTTTGCTTAGTTTGGGGGTATGTTGATTTGTGTAAGATTGTCCAAAGATATTAAACTATTAAAATTAAATTGAATTGATTTTTTTCATATACACGCTTACAGTTTAACTAAAAGACGATAACACATTAAGGGTGGTTTGAGCCAGCACGTATACAACCCGCATGGCTCCGCCATTTTGAAAAACTTCCACAAACTAGAATTGGTTGAGAAATGCTTCCAGAAGGAAACAGCCAGAAGAACATCCAGAAATCCGAAAGACAAATGATAGTACAATTTTCAATAAAAGTGAAAAAATGAAAAATTTATCGCCACAGGTTGGATTTGAACCCACGACCTCTGGAATCCGTCCATTGCTTTTAGCCCACTGAGCTACCGTGGGTATCCTTTGTGCTGACGAATCTTTCAATCATTATCTTAAATGAATTACCATCTTAACATCTGTTTTACCATGTATTACTTGTTTATTTTAGTCTTGCCATACAATATAAACGTTATTTGAGCTGTGTTATTAAGAGCGGTCGTGTCGTCACCCATTATATATTAATTAGGTTAAGACTAGTATATATATTTTTTGGTTGTCCTGAAAATCAGCGTCACGACACATCAGCCGTGGCACATGCTGAGCGACAACCTTTTTGGTGTATACCCACTTCTAATTTGTAATATCTTCTTTTTATCTGTATGTACACCAAATAAACGTTTTTTTCTTTCTTTCTTTCTATTATGTTTTACGTTATTTTTCAACTAACTGTATTTGTGTGGACATCTATAATTGGCTTTGTTATTCGCTATTAAGTTTTGTACTATTTTTCTGTAATGCTGTTGATGACCTAATAAATAAAAATAAAATAAATAAAATTACTTTATTGTAATTATTTCTTAGGGAGGCTTGTAGCTCAGTTGGTCAAAAGCAATGGACGGAGTCCAGAGGTCGTGGGTTTAAATCACACATTTTTTCAATTTTTTACTTTGACTGAAAGTATTTTTCAATCAATTTGTAATTTCGTTTTTGGTCGCATCCGCTAGGTAAAATATAAAGACAAATAAAAGTATTTTTTACCAAGCTGAAACGAAGAACTTTGCTACACACAGGCAAGAGAAATACCTCCAATTGAGAACATTAAATATTGATTTAATAACTACAAATAAATCCACCGCCACATTAAGCTTAAAGCTATGTATTTATTCGACAAAACCATTAAATGGAAGACATACTTTTTGCACTCGACAAACTCACAATGAAAATCCTAATGTCGGACAGTAAAAACGAGCTTTTACGGAGCTTCCCGGGCTTAAGGTAAAACTCATTCACAGATCTGACGAAAATACTAAAGTTTGAGCTTCCAGTGTGAAGGAACGTAATGTAGGATTACACTACACGAAAACTACTGAGGACTGAAATAGAAATAAATAATCGATCAAAATATTGAAAAAATGACTTGGTAACTCTGTCAGAAAATCCTAAATATCATCGTAAAATAGTAGATTGTGTCTCAAGGGAGCAAAATGATATATTTACGGCGAGGGCGGTATATTGAATCTTGAGCGTAACGAGGGATTCAAGTGTTTACGCCCAAGACGGAAATAATTTTTCTACCGTGTGACACATATTGCTTTTCACACCATCTATGAGGCCCGCTGCTAAAAACATGAAATATCTTACAAATAATTTTACTACAGACTGCCACATACAGCTTTTCACACCTTCTATGAGGAAAAGAGTCATTGTTGCCCTCAAATGAGGGAAGAGAAGTACATCTTTGATCCCTTATACGAAGGCAACAATAACTCTTTTCTGAATAGCAGGTGTGAAAATAAACTTTCTTACTGCAGAATAATTATCTACGACAGTGATATGTTTTTTTTACCAAAAAGATTTTTCTATTGTGCTAATAAAATTACCTGATAGATTTTTCATAAGTCCAAAAATCAATTAAAATGTAAGTACTAAATATATATATATATTTTATGTTATAGGGGGCAAACGAGGAGACGGATCGCCTGATGGTGAGCAATTACCGTCGCCCATAAACACCTGCAACACCAGAGGAGGCGCAAGTGCGTTGCCGGCCTTACAGAAGGGAATACGCTTTTTTCTTGAAGGTTTGAAGGTCATGAATGAATGAATGAATGAAATTGTTTATTCGCAATGAACATATGGTAACATAAGATCTTAGATTATATTTGCGAAATTTTCCATATCGGTTTATATTTGCGAAATTACGCGCAGAGCTTCCCTGGAGAGCGGGATGATTAATTGCAAACTCACGCTGTTAGAGGGGGTCATTTGCACTGGAATGGCCTTGCCTTAAGAAGCTCGATTGGTGGCTTCGAAGTTCGAGCTCGTTCTTGAGATATAAAAATCGTACAAGAATGAGTTGGAAAGCTGTGTCGGTGTCTGGGGGGAATTACGTAAGATATCGCGGTGGCCGTAGAATAGAAATCTTCAGATGGAACGGGTTGCACCAAGGTACGATTAATGATTGATTAGCTTTAAATATGGTTCGCGTCTGTAAGGATCTTGATGTTTATGTTTCCAATATCTCTTAATTCAAAAAAAACTGTATTTTTAGCTACAAATAATTTAAAATGATTGAATAACTGTTTGTTCGCCTTTTGCTATTCTTTTTCTCTGTAATCCAAACTACTTTTTTTATTTTCTCTCTAAATTATAACTCATAGCCATGATGTGTGCATATATTTTTAGACTGTAATCTAGTCATGTGTGTCTTCTTATATATATTATTTCACTGTACGTTTCGATTACTGTCTGTTTTATGTACCTTTCGAAATAAAATAAAATAAAATATGGCACAATTATCCCCATAGAAACTTGTGTAATTTTTAATACCTAACAGCCCTGAGTTTATTTCTAAAAATATGTACACAATTTTACACCCTCTTAATAACATAATATGTGACCTATGTTAAGGTATATATACAGATATGTGCTTCTAGCCCAAACTAACAGTTTTCAGCAAACACCGCTATTCTTGTTCCACCCGATACTGCTATTCAATTTAGATGAGAATTTTTCAAATGCACTTTATTGCACACAAGTAAACTTCTAGTTTGGCACGATAGAAGATTTGAACTGAATGGATTTTCAGAGAACAATCTACGCGATTGAGAGATAAAAAACGTCTTCAAATTGATTTCTGTACAAATTGAACTTTAAGGATAGGTTCACACGGCGACTATTCGATTCGATATTTTCTTGCATACGGTTTTATCGTATGCGAGAAAACGACGAAAATGAGATGAGACGGCTGTTCACATGGTACCAGGTCCATTCGGTTTTTTCGGTCTTCCCGCACACGTGGCCGCCATTCACACAGCGTCTTTTCGACTGGCCAGCCGGTACACCGCCAGTCGTTAGTGCACGCCGACATGGATCCTCATATTCCTATTCTTTTACATTGGCACAAGTAGTACCCAACTGATAAGGCGCGTCGTGAATCGTCGTTCGCGCAGAAAAGAAAGTATCGCTCCGAAGATTAACGAACGAATGCTTAAAACTTACAATTAAACTTAGATCACTACTATAAGGTTCATAATACACTGTTCATAATGCGCGTGCACTCGATCAGAAGTATGGCGGCTGACTAACATGCCACGCGGTGCGCGCTAACATGGCGGGAGCTGCGGACCAATAGCGGTACAGGAAAAAGAAGCGCGGTGCGTGGAGCGTGCCGATTGGTCAATAGCATTTCCCGCGCTTTAAAAATTCATCTTCTGCGCAGGTACATCGGTAAGCCATATCAGTTGGGTACTACTTTGTATTTAAAAAGGAGGTATCGGCGCCCGAGATAAATTTTTTTTATTAAAAAGGGGTCTGTGTGTCTCCATAGTCGCCGCGTGAACCTAGCCTGACAAGTCACAACGACGCACAACGACGTTACAAACATAACTGCCGGCGCCCGCGCGCGTCTCGTATACGAGATACCAGTTTGTCCGTGTGAGCGGAACAAAGTAATCACAAGCGCCACTGATCATCGCATTCGATAAAATCGTTGCGAGAATCTCGCATCCTCCGTAAGCAAGACCTTACGGTATATGGTAATAAATATGTCTCAAATACGAGATTTTCCCGCATAGACGACGTACGGATGATTTTCAAATTTGCCGTACAAATCTTGTTGTCACTACGATATTCGATAAAGTCAAAGTCAAAAGTGTTTATTTGTTAAACATAGGTTACAATGTAGATGTTGTATACAAAAAAAAACTGCGGGGTAAACACGTAACTTTTGTACTACCGTTAGGTAGATTTTAATGTCAAATTCTAATTGTCAGCTTATACATTTATACTTCAAAACTGACAATAAAATCTATCTACCGTTGGTACATAAAGTTACGTGATTCGCCTGCTGGTATCACTATGTTTTGCCTTCTGGCGTACAAAAACGTTTTTTTTTTGAACCTGACTGTGGCTTTATAGGCCGGGCCCAATAAAGCGATAGGAGTGCGCGGTTGGAGAGTAGCCTGGGGAAAATCCAGGGGAAAACCTCCGGCACGACCATTTCACAAACTACAATTGAATATTAAATAAAATAACAATCATGTTGTAAATAATAAAATGGTACAAAATCAATAAAATAAGGCATATTACTCAACATAAGAGAATACTTATTACAATCAAATTTAAATTATATGTTATTGAAAATAATACAATTATATTATGTCATATCAGAAGTCAGAAAATCAAAATCTCGTATACGGTATACGAGAAACATTGCGCGGTGTGAACGTAATCTAATAGGATTGGAATCGATATAGTGATTGTTTATGGTTGATTATGTAGTGATTGGTATAGCTAGCTCCGTAGATCGTGTGCCAGTATGTCTACACAGGTAGCATCCCACACCAACATTCGTCCCAAGCTCCAAGGAATTGAAGGTAGTCCATCCGGTCTCTTACCGTCATCCCTGATCATGCCAGTCGGCTCAAGAAGAGCAGGCATATCGTAAAATGTGTTATACGTATGTCTACCTTCTTAAAGCATATATGTATGTACGAATTTGAAAAAAATGCAAGACGTCGACATAAATTGGCAGTCCCCGAATCAAAATTAAATATATACAAACAAGGACCATATTATAGATCAATTAAAATTTATAATAAAATACCAGAAAATATTAAGGCCGAGAACAAACATGAAGTATTTTGTAAGAAACTAAAAACTTTTCTTATACAAAAGGCCTATTACTCAATTGACGAATTTATGACAGAAGTTGCATGAAACTAAGACTGATTTATTATTTTTTATTTCTATAGTAATAATTAGTTATCTTGTCTTTTCTTATCTTTTCTCTCATCTTTTAACATGTTTTAGTCCAATAAGTTTAATGCATTTATTTTTTATTTGAATTTAATTGTATCATATTATTTATGAGACAACCCTTGACATTTTCTTTTTAATTTTATTTTTGTAATTAATTTAATTTGAATATTAATTCTAATTGACATGTAAATTTAGTCTGTAAGATATTTTTGCTATGCCCTACCAGGGTATCAATACCTCTTACTTTGCAAATAACATCTGTGTAAATGTAATGTATTTGATTATGCAAATAAATGATTATGGTTATGAGATATATCATCCCATTTAAACAGTACAGAAACTAGTACCTGCCCCACTCCCGTCAGCAATAGATCTCAGTTACGAGACGCGAGCTATTCTCGGAGGACTATAACTCAATTAGTGGGTTATTTAGTGTCGTATTTGTATGGAGCACCTTGCAGATTTTCAACAAAGGACGCCACTTGGCACAGTTGTACCTAATGGTCATCTGAGCAGATTTAGCCCTGTACCCACGAAATTCGTCCATGGTGGTGGGGGCTGGAGGGGGGTGAAAACCCCATCTACCGCGCTGCACTCTGAGCTCGATTTCTTCATAAGTTTAGTGAATAGGTCATGTTTGGTATCGTTTTCGTATAATTCAAGGATGAGGAATTCATTTCTGAAACAAAATTTTTACTCGTCCGTAGAAAAAAACAGAGTTCTGCACAAAACCTGAAAATATATATTTTTTAATTTTTACAAAATGTTGCACTATAATTAAACCGCGACGTAATGCACTATAAAAAAAATATGAGTTAATAGCCCATTTTATGTGAAATTTATAAACATAAACTGTATTGACAGATTTAACCTGCACATGTGTAAAAAAAAATAATTCATGTAGCGGCGGAGCTGCGTACTGGCGAGAAGCTATTTTATTTCTACATGAGTTTAGAAAATGGGTCATGTTTGGTATCGTTTTTGTATAACTCAAGGTTGAGGAATTAATTTTTGGAACATAATTTTCACTCGTTCGCCGAAAAAAAAAAAAATCTGCACAAAACTTGAAAAAAATTATATGAAATACTACAAATTACAAAATTATGCCTTACAATTAAACCGCGAGGTAATAAATACACTATAAAAAAATGAATTAATATAGACTGTACAGACATAAACTATATTGACAGATTTAACTTTTAAATGTGTTAAAAATACAATACAATACAAATACTCTTTATTGCATACCTCACACAAATGAATCAGTAGATAGAGGTAGACAACAATATGGAAATGAATAATGAATGAAGAATTATTTCTATTTAGCGGCGGAGCTGCGTACCTACTGGTGAGAAGCTATAGGGTTCTTCGTTTTACTGTTTGCTAATGACTTTGATTAGGTGTTCCTAAATCTAGAAGTAATATTTTATGATATTCTCAACTTCTCAACTTTAAAACAGATTGAGACTTGGTCCAATTGGTTTGCACAATTTTACTTGGAAACCATACTTTAGGTTAAGAAATAAGAAATATTTATTCGAGACAAAGACAACAATTAATACAGCAAAAATAGAATATAAAAATAAACAAAAAAGTTGTGTTACACTTTTTAAGGGATCTACTGGGAATAATTACTGAAAATAGGGGATAAATTACTGAAAATTAAAGCCAAACTACTTAAAGTAAAATATGTTTAAACAATTGGGTCATTAACAAGCTGGCAGCGTTTCCTCGCTGAACCGCTATGCTGAGGCGTTGAGCGAGCTTGTAATCCACCAGCATTTTGAATAGGTCCTTGATTAGTTGACGGGCACTGGGATGGGCCAAGGGTCTCAACACCGAACGGTATAAAAGTGTAACCAGTGCCGAGGTCCCTATATTTGTGCTTTTTAAGCTTTTCCGCCGTTTCGGCCTCCACGGCAGGGTGATTGCTAGTCCCGTGGAGGTGAGAAGGAGCCAGAGTGACTGTACAGCTTGCGTTCCACAGGTACTAGCGCCATTCCCACCTTCTAGGGGATGAGGGATATGCCGTCCGGCCACATGCCATCGATTCTAGCGATGCCAATTGGTTCAAGAAGAGATGGCATGTTGACTAGAGAGCGGCGGATGATGTCATTCAGAGCGGCCTATTTGGAAAAGCGGCCAACGGTTTCTGTCAATATCTTGCCATGGCTATCACCCGCGAGACCCGTGAGACCTGTCAACCAAACTGCCGCTAGGATACACCGGTGTGGAATACAGATAGGGAGCCCGAGTCGTTAACAATTCGCGATTCGGAGGGATTCAGATTCCAATAAGGTGCCAGTGTTTGGCGATGACTCCTTGGTGCCTGAGGCCAATAGCCTGGGTCGTTTTGCTCCTATGCTGTGGCTCAGAAGAAAATTAAAAGAAATCTTTAACACATCGTCGTCGTAGCTCCTCTGGCAGAATGGATGGTACCTAAATCATTACCCGTGCAAGCAGACTATCAAGTGTTTTTGGTCTCCAAGCCAGTAGTCTCATAGTTTGAGGGGAGACCCCGTAGGATTTTGCCTATTAGATTGATTGAGCTGTGGACAGGCACGCCTTTTCTGGGTGTATTTAATACAGTTTCTTTTTTTGTCGGTAAAGGGAAGAAAAGCGCGTTTCATGCTTCCGATAAAGGCCAAAACAGGAAATTTAAAGCAGGATTTGCCGATTTTTGACAGATTTGTTATTATTGCTTTATATTACAAGTGTTTATGTAAAATACTTATTATATTACATGTGAAGTTGAGATGATCTTCGGCATTTAAAGTTATTTAATTATTTATTAAATGTCTAACTATTGTCTTTATTTTAGATCAACTTTTTGCACTGATATCAACATACGGTTTCCAGGTAAAATTGTGGGGATACCAATATAACCAAATATACAAAAAATCGGAATTATGGTTATCTCAATCTGTTTTAATATTAAGAATATCATAAAATATTACTTCTTCATTTAGAAGCACCTAATCAGTTTCATTATCTAACAATAAAATTAAGAATTCTATAGAATCTTACCAGTACGGAGCTCCACCGCTAAATATAAATTATTTTTTAACACATTTCAAGGTTCAATCTGTCAATAAATATAGTTTATGTTTATACATTCTACATAAAATGGGCTATTAACTGATATTTGTATAGTGCATTACTTCATGGTTTAGTTGTAGGGCAAGATTTTGTAGATTTTTTTTGTTTTTTTTTTTCAGGTTTTGTGCAGAACTGTTAAATAATTCTTCATTAATTATTCATTTCCATATTCTTGTCTACCTCTACCTCCTGATTCATTTGTGTGAGGTATGCAATAAAGAGTATTTGTATTGTATTGTATTTTTAACACATTTAAAAGTTAAATCTGTCAATATAGTTTATGTCTGTACATTCTATATTAATTCATTTTTTTATAGTGTATTTATTACCTCGCGGTTTAATTGTAAGGCATAATTTTGTAATTTGTAGTATTTCATATAATTTTTTTCAAGTTTTGTGCAGATTTGTTTTTTTTTTCGGCGAACGAGTGAAAATTATGTTCCAAAAATTAATTCCTCGTCCTTGAGTTATACAAAAACGATACCAAACATGACCCATTTTCTAAACTCATGTAGAAATAAAATAGCTTCTCGCCAGTACACAGCTCCGCCGCTACATGAATTATTTTTTTTTACACATGTGCAGGTTAAATCTGTCAATACAGTTTATGTTTATAAATTTCACATAAAATGGGCTATTAACTCATATTTTTTTAATAGTGCATTACGTCGCGGTTTAATTATAGTGCAACATTTTGTAAAAATTAAAAAATATATATTTTCAGGTTTTGTGCAGAACTCTGTTTTTTTCTACGGACGAGTGAAAATTTTGTTTCAGAAATGAATTCCTCATCCTTAAATTATACGAAAACGATACCAAACATGACCTATTCACTAAACTTATGAAGAAATCGAGCTCAGAGTGCAGCGCGGTAGATGGGGTTTTCACCCCCCTCCAGCCCCCACCACCATGGACGAATTTCGTGGGTACAGGGCTAAATCTGCTCAGATGACCATTAGGCACAACTGTGCCAAGTGGCATCCTTTGTTGAAAATCTGCAAGGTTGATGACACTAAATAACCAGCTAAATGGAGCGTCCACCCATTGGCAATGAGTTGTCGTATGCTAACTGTACGTATAGCACGACCCAAGTAATAAGGCATGTGGATTAAGCAATAATAGTCTCTCAGTCAACTACTTAAGAGCTTTGACGCGCCCCATATTAATTGTGTTCTCCTGTATATTCGTCCGTAATTCTAAACGGGGTATGCAGAGGTATCCAGTTTTTAGATCACCATATATATGGGGCGTCCCATGGCTATGCCACATGAAAGGAAAGTACCTTGAATATTGTAGATGGAACATTTTACTGAAAGAAGACATTATTTGAATTTAAAAAACAATTTAAACGGCTTTCACAGATATTTAAATAATTTTATGGTTGAATCGGGAATCGAACCCGTCACACGTGGTAAATTTATTAATTTTGTATTAAAAATGTTAAAATTCATGGTTTTCCTTTTATTTCTGACACTATGTTATTCAGCAAAAAATAATCCTTATGATGAAGCCTTTCGATCGGTATGATAAAGCTACTGAGTAATTATTTTTCTCGTGTAACGGGTTCGATTCCCGGTTCAACCATAAAATTATTTCAATATCTGTGAATGCGGTTTAAATCGTTTTTAAAATTAAAATAATGTATGTCTTCTTTCTCGGGACCGATACCGGTATTTTTAAAAAACCCTGAATTAGCCCAATATTTTGGATTATTTTTTGCTCTTTACGTAGGGCTGAATCATGTATTTAGGTAACAACGTCGTATTATTAGATTGTCCCATTAAAAACGAAATAATGAACCGGTGACCGTAATAATACCGGTATTTTTCTATGCACGATTATGATTAAAATCATTTGAGTTGGCCGAGTTGCATCAACTTACTATACCTACCTATCGTAATACCTACAGACGTGAGCCCCACTAGTACGACCGCCGGGCCTCTCGTCGAATAAACCGGTTAATATAAAGTTCTTAAAACGTTCGCGTTCCCACGAAAAGTTAGAAGCTAAACCGAAATAAACCGGTTTTTACCGGTACATTAAAAACCGGTTACGAGCCTTGATAGCCACTCACGATGAGACGTCTCTCTGAAGAACTATTCGGATGTATTCGATTATTTGAAAGCGCTTCCAACTAAACTAAATCGAGCAGCAATCGAGCCAAAGATACGGTGGCATTTATTAATACCATCCGAATTATACGAGGATTAAATTGGCATTAAATTGGCGCGGGCGCACGTAAATTTGATGCCATCAATACTTGTCATCGTGTGGGAACATGAGAATTTGTGATGTGTTCTTATGAGTAAATTACAGCTCGCATATTACAACTCTCGTATGAAGAAAGTTCAGTTTGAAGTGTTGATAATCAACACAATGTTGTCTATGGTACTTTTACAATACAATACAATACAAATACTCTTTATTGCACACCTCAATTAAAGGACATAGTACAGTACAAAAACACAATGAGTAGAGGCAAACAACAGGCGGTCTTATCGCTTTAAAGCGATCTCTTCCAGACAACCTTTGGGTAGCAGGAAATATTTTTACAAGAATTATAACAGGCAGTGCAGGAATACAGCTAGAAGAGCGAAAAGAACACATACATCTAAATTAAAGATAATAGGGATGTTGACACTAAGTAAGAAACTCAACTACTTCAAATTTTCTCGAAAAAGGATCAAATTCTCAACCAAATAGCGAAAAAAGTAACTCAAAAAAATAAATAATTACATAATTACAAGTCATCAAAGTTTTAAGTGGGGGCATGTTCTGTCCCTTTTTCGCAAAACGCACCTCTGTATGGAACGATCTTCATTTACTATGGCGCTTTAAGTCAGTGACGTCACTACAAATTAGTGCTTTCTCACTCTTATTAACAACATTCTAACAGTTGTAGCTTCGTTATTTTTTGAGATATTTTAATGGGATTTTCACCATTTGGCATAGTTTTATGTCTTCTTTCTTTTGGATATAATTTAGATACCAATAAATTTTGAGTCAACATCCCTATTACAGTATATAATAAAAACACGTAAACATGCTTATATAAGTAGATAAAATATATATTTATACATACATAATTTAGAAGTATGTGTTATTTTCGCTCTTCTACCATCAAAATACAAAATACAAACATTTATTCTGCAAATAGGCCATAAGGGCACTTTTACATGTCAAAATATTAATTTACAGTTCAAGAAGGAATAATAATTTCGAGTTTACAATTATAACAAAATTAATGTCATACAGTGAAGATAAACTTGCAAAGTTATCTATTACAAATATTACAACATCAGTAAAGTTAGAGATGTATAAGGTCTCAAGATTAAACAAGGACTATAATGAAATTAATATAATATCCCAGAGATGTGTATATCTGAGCGTCAAAATTAAAATTAATTTAATATTGTTAGAGATGTATATGGTCTCTAAGTTACTGATAATAAAAACGAATCCACAACAGGATAATGTCTCTCGTCAATCCCCTATAAAAAGTCACTAGTATTAACGTAGTCACTATGTCCTAGCAAGCACGAACAGACCGGACTCCACAAATTCTTCTCGCTCCACCACCATCGTCCACAAAATTCTATAATAACTCATTCACCTTCCGGGCTGTTCGACTGTGGAATGATTTGCCATTATCTATCAGATGTGCTAAATCTCTTCACATCTTCAAAAATCAGCTGAAACAATATTACTTGTCGCTCCCTTGAGTTGCCTTTTAGTATATAATTTATTTTTTTATTTATTTTAGTATATAATTTATATTACTCGTTTTTCCATACAATTGTTACGGAGTAATTTTACACGTATGCTATCTATAATTTTGAGACTCTTAGCGCCATCTGTGATCAGCCATTTGCAGTCAGGTACAGAGCCATCTGGAGAGTACGGACGGCGACGCTAGCGCATGTTCCGATCGTTCATCTCTTGATTGCAATTTTGTTTTCGATATCCAAATAAATAGTTTTCACTAGAAGTCCTTAAATAATAAACAAAGATATTAAAAAAAAGGCATAGATTATTATAAACTTCTCAAACTAATTAATTGTCTCGAAATTTTGTTTGTTTACAAAAAGTTGGGGTGCGGCATGCGAGAACGCATCGTTGCTCATGTCACAGACAGCAGCGAAAGGAATAGACTAAATCAGTGCGTTGCCATCATGTGAACAGATTGCACGTACTCGCTGGTATTCGCTTCGGCCATATTTTTTAACTTAGCTTGCAACTATGTAACAGTTTTAATCTAATAACATCTCGCAAATAATTTGGGCGATGACACTATGGAATAGTAGGTAAGTGCGCGCGCATTATGGATGCATAGGCAGCGTTCATATTTAGTGGTTTTGTAAAACATTTCAGTGCGTGACACGTTTTATTTGTTACAGATGATTTAAAATTTGTACAAGAACTTAACCAAGGAATACACCTTAAGCTTAGTCTCGTATCTAGCCAGGTGAGTTTCATGTTTATCCCGTGATTGGTTCACTCTGTGCATTTAGAGATCGCGACGGGTTGCTTTCTTTTCAGGAGTGTTGTGTCGTGTTATGAATATATGTTAACATTGAACGGTGTTTACAGCGATTGGATGCTGGCCGCTGGGTCTCCCCCTGCCCCAGTTATCCATAGGCCGTCGATCGGACGCCGTGAGCGTCGAGGTGCAGCTTGGCGCATGCGCCGGCACCGAACGCGGAACCCGTCACGAGCTGGTGGCCCCTGCGGTCATCAGGGGAGAAACGTTTCGTGGTCTGCGCGTGCGTGAGCTCCGCCGCGAACGCCACGTTTGACAGGTGACATCGTTCCGCAATCAAAATTCTAACCTCAACGTAATTTAACGCACTCTGTGTTGCCGGATATACTTTGTAAAAGAGGTCTATAATTTGTAACACACCTCAAGTTCTCACACAGCCGCTTAGTCTTTATTTTAAACTTGAAAACTATAATGTTCTACTTTAGAGAGTCAATTTCAAAACCTTGGTCAGGTTGAGTCCGCCCTGGACAGCCATTTGCCATGACATATAGATATAAGAATAAAGTAGTGTAAGCAGGCAAGGCCGTGTAACATTGTTTTACAGTGCTCTTACATATTCTAATATACATACCAGTTGGTTTTCAATTCAAGTTTTGTTTCAATTATCTAACCGTTATACATTCAACCCATGACTCTTGGCATTTGGAGTATAAATATAAATGCCTGGCGCCCTCTATCTTCTCTATTCCAATCGAGTATACTATTAGCGTAGATCCACGACCGCTGCCCAAACCTATCCACGTTCATCCCTGAAAATACTCTCAGCTGACTAGACCGAGGCATACCAACAAGTGTGGAAGGACGTTGTACCTAACCAAGTAACCATCACACTCAAGTAAGTGGGGCTGTCGCACAGTGAACTTAAATACCACAGCTTTCACGTTACACAATGGGCACATAGTACATGACGTCACTATATGCACAATTAGTATGGGATGTTTTGAGGACACAGATTTTACTGTACTGCACTTTCTAATCCATTTTTGTCTTTTGTGTTCTAAATTGTACAATACAATACAATACAAATATTCTTTATTGCTCACCAAACGGAGTACAATAAATATTAGAGGACAATCTTACACAAATCGAACTAGCCCCACAGTAAGCTCAAGATGGCTTGTGTTATGGGTACTAGACGACGATATATTTAATAGATATAAATACTTAAATACATAGAAAACATCCAAGACTCAGAAACAATTATTCATGCTCAACACACAAATATTTGCCCTGACCGGGATTCGAACCCAGGACCGTCAGCTTCACAGGCAGGTGCATTACCCACTAGGCTAAACCGGTCGTCAATGCGTCGGGCATGTTTTTGAATGTTCAGTATTCCACCGAATTATTCGGTTCAGCTGCCGAATATTTACAAAATAATTTTGAGAGGGTTTTGTTACAAGTTACAAGAGTTTATTATAGTTACTGCTTCGTGAAATTAATATTTGACCCATTAACAGTGATTTAACTTATTTTTTGTCAATATTTCGCTTTGATAATGAACAAAAATTTTACCATTCAATTAGTCTGTTTTACAACAATGAAGGAATTACGTTGAACCGAATAATTCGGCCGAATATTTGGTTCGGCAACAGCTAGACCTAATATTCGGCCGAATGTTCGTATTGACGACCGGTTTAGCCTAGTGGGTAGTGCACCTGCCTGTGAAGCTGACGGTCCTGGGTTCGAATCCCGGTCAGGGCAAATATTTGTGTGATGAGCATGAGTATTTGTTTCTGAGTCTTGGATGTTTTCTATGTATTTAAGTATTTATATCTATTAAATATATCGTCGTCTAGTACCCATAACACAAGCCTTCTTGAGCTTACTGTGGGGCTAGTTCGATTTGTGTAAGATTGTCCTCTAATATTTATATTTTATATTATTATATTTATATTTATTCGGTCAAACCCATATTCGGCGCATCTCTAATTTAATATATATGTCAAAACAATCCTATTTTAGTAACAAACTGACCTTCTTTGCACCGTGCAGGTCTATTATAACTTATTACTCATCCTCCCGTCCCACCTCACGTGCGTTCTCGCATCCTTTTCTACTCTTTCATCTGACAGGTGACTGAGCTGTTGTAAGCTGTATCAACTCCGGCGCAGAAATCGGAGTGATTTCGCTAAACGCTTGCCAAGCGGATGCCACCCGAAACTGACTCTTCCATCACCGACGTGTGTAGATGTGCGTCAGTATTGTGATAGTTTATTTGATCTTTGTACGTCGAGTGCCAAGATCATGTTCGACATTTATTGGATACCGTTGTCATTGTTTTGAACAAGCGAGTGAAATTCCCGATTATACTGAAATAGTCCGATGTTTAATAAATAAATAAATATTAGAGGACAATCTTACACAAATCGAACTAGCCCCACAGTAAGCTCAAGAAGGCTTGTGTTATGGGTACTAGACGACGATATATTTAATAGATATAAATACTTAAAAACATAGAAAACATCCAAGACTCAGAAACAAATATTCATGCTCATCACACAAATATTTGCCCTGACCGGGATTCGAACCCAGGACCGTCAGCTTCACAGGCAGGTGCACTTACCCACTAGGCCAAACCGGTCGTCAAATGTTTGCATGTCTAAAGGCTGGAGCACACTGCTGCCCGCGCACGCGTGCAGTTTCTACGATCGCTGCGTAACTAAGGGAACGTATAAATACTACGATTTCAAAATACTACGCTTGGTCACAAGGAGGGGACAGGGATCGGATACCGGTATTTTCTCCATAGAAAAATACCGGTATTATTACGATCACCGGTTCATTATTTCGTTTTTAATGGGACAATCTAATAATACGGCGTTGTTACCTAAAAACATGATTCAGCCCTACGTAAAGAGCAAAAAATAATCTAAAATATTGGGCTAATTCAGGGTTTTTTAAAAATACCGGTATCGGTCCCTGTTTTTAACAGATAAGGACCCTTAATGCTGACCATAGAAACCTATTGTTATATTACAAAGTAGGATACACTACATCTGGCAACACTACATACTTGTATAGTAAAAGCTGTTGCCGTTAAAAGCCGTTTCCTTATCCTGCGTGTTTAATTAATCTCTTAGGCTGGGTTGCACAAAACCGTCTGTAATCGTAAGTGGTGTTCCTTAAAATCTGATTGTATGTAAAGTTTGACAAGTTTCTATGGGATGACAGCTGCCGACAGGGCTCGGAAACCGGTTAATTTTTCAAACCGTTATCATGTACTTGCCGCAAAACCTTTTTATTTCGGTTTAGATACAAATATCGGTTTATTTAAACCGGTTTACGGAAGAGCTTTATATAAAGGTTTTGTTCGGATTAACCGGTTTAGACGATATTAAACCGGTTAATGCGGGCGCATGATTATGATTGAAATCATTTGAGTTGGCCGAGTTGCATCAACTTAATTTCTTTAAAAAGCTATTTTACTGTTTAAACAATAAGGTTGATAATCCAATAATATGTTCATAGGGATTCGGTCAACGAAAAGAATGTCCACTATACCTACCTATCGTAATACCTACAGACGTGAGCCTCACTAGTACGACCGCCGGGCCTCTCGTCGAATAAACCGGTTAATATAAAGTTCTTAAAACGTTCGCGTTCCCACGAAAAGTTAGAAGCTAAACCGAAATAAACTGGTTTTTACCGGTATATTAAAACCGGTTCCGAGCCTTGGCTGCCGGCGCCATATTTGACGATGACCGGCCTGATCGTATGTTGGTGCAATCGACCCTTAGTTTTTAACGGCACTTTCCCGGGTGTAGTACGCGATCAGTATTCAGCAGCCGAGCCGACACTTCGCGGATACGTGCTTCATATTCTAGTGCACATTTGAATAAGTATGTGCACGTAACGGGCGCAGAGCACCTTGGGGGTGTATTCCACTAATTCTATTAGGAGGATGTCAAGCACAACGATTTTAAACGAGTTCGGGATTTGATGCGTCGCTCGCTGTTTTTCAAAAAACTTATGTTCAAAATATCAAATGGTATTAGCCAGTTAAATGTTTTCGGTTAAGGTAAAAACCTAAACTGTCATAGTTATCTCCACCTCGGAATCGGTTGAAACCGCTGAACCAATCTCACTGGAGCGCAAACTCTTAGAGTATTCCAGTGTTCCAAACCACACGCGTGGTCGTGTCGGAGTTTCCACGGGATTTACCCTAGGCTAAGTATTTTCAAAGCAAATATATACATATATGTTTTCTATTGTAGCATTGTAATTCTGTAGTATTATGATACTGTTGTTTTATATACATTGTATATTGTTTTGAAAAAATGACACCTCGCCAAGTTTCTTACGCCGGTTCTTCTCGAGGCAGAGGTTTATTTTATGAACCGGTGGTAGTTTTTTTGACATTCATAGGTGCATGTATGTATTTAATTTTAATTTATTTCATTTTATTTCATTGTTTTATTTTTAAATGTATAATTTTGTATTAACTCGTTCGGTCCTGTCTTTATTATGTTTTGTGATGCAATTAACATTAGTTTTGTAAGTTTTCTGAAATTGTAATTACTAACACTTTATGGGCAATGCCTGAAATAAATGAATATTATTATTATTATTATTATTAATGTACGAATAAATAATTTCATTTCATTTCATTTCAAGCTACTCTCCAACCGCGCATTACTATCGCTTTATTAGGCCTCACCTATAAAGCCACAGTTAGGTTAAAAAAAAAGATTAACAGCAGGCTTGCGTAAAACTACGCCAAAGCTTGAGATATAGGTGCCAAAGCGAATCCCGGGCTACTTTATATACCTAGTATTTAACAAAAAAACACTAGGAGTAGGGGGTGGCAGTTTGGTTTTAAAATGTAATAACCTACCCCTACGTACCTGCCTTTTTTGGTACCTGGACTATTTTTTTTTGAACCTGACTGTGGATTCATAGTTTTAGTCAATCGAATTTAAGTTTTACTTGTGGCGGAATAGAGTTGATATTTATTTTTAAAGTCACGGTACTTTAGACGTTATATTCTAAAGTATTGCGTTGTTATGACCATGGCTTGGTGACTGAAATATACCTACTATTTGTGTAGGATGGAGATGACTTCTGATCTAATATATTTTGTAGTAGAATAAAATAGGCTATTTGTATACAGTGATGGGCTATACAAATGTGAATTAGATAATAATGTGTGTACTTAAGAGCCCTTATAGGTTAAAAAACGCTCATCTATTTACGCCATTTTCTGTTTGAATTGACATGTATTTTGACATTTTCTCGATGTTACTATCTAGAACAGGACTATTGCAACCTTATAACATAATGCATTTTTTGGATTTTTCATTGAGAAATATCATTTCAAACATCACTCCAAATCGACCATTGCCAAACTGAAAAATAGTTTTTTCCGCTTAAATTCTACTACACACAATAATATCAAATAATGACTATGTTACAATCTAAAACTTTAATAAAATCATCTTAGCCTTTAATCACTTTATTGGTATTATCAATACTTTGGTCATCATTTGAAATCAAAACATTTTAAAACTTATAAGGCCTCTTAAATGTGATGAAAAATTATTGTCATAATGCAATAATAAAATGATTTTACCAGTCAATATTTATATACCGGATGGAGAAGAGATATCCCAGAGATGTACATGGTATCGCAGCCATATTCAAATTGTAACCGTTTGTGCCATAAATATATCTATCGTTTTGACTCGAGACTCGTCAATAATCGATGAATACGAGTAGCTAGTGGATCCCCTTAAGTGGATCGGCCATTTTTTTTACCTTACTGTGGCTTTATAGGCCGGGCCCAATAAAGCGGTAGGAGTGCGCGGTTAGAGAGTAGCCTGGGGAAAATCCAGGGGAAAACCTCAGACACGACCACGCGTGAAACAAAGACTATATATAAGTATTGTACTCTTTGGATAACGTGGCCGTCTGCTGTGTATCAACGCCACACGCCATTCATCCGCAACTAAATATAAACTTGCTCTACTTCCCGCTAATGTAAGAGGAGAATTCCAGGAATATAATATTCAGGCCTTACTAACATCTTATTCTTGTAATGTAAGAATGTTGTTGGAATAATGGAGAAAAGGTTGGGAGTGGTTTGAGTTATTGTAAAAAATACAAAATAGTTTACATGCATTTGGTTTGGACTTACATAATTAATAATGTACGTAATATAATATAATAAATAAAATAAATGAATAAATAGTTTTGGACAATCTTACACAAATCAACCTAGTCCCAAACTAAGCAAAGCTTGTACTATGGGTACCAAGTGACGATATACATACTTATATAGATAAATAGATACTTAAATACATAGAAAACATCCAAGACTCAGGAACAAATATTCGTGTTCATCACACAAATAATTGCCCTGACCGGGATTCGAACCCGGGACCTCTAGCTTCGAAGGCAGGGACACTACCAACTAGGCTGAAGCGGTCGTCAAATAGAATCCAAAAGCCCTCGAATGTTCATATTCCTTTATCCATCTCGTAGATATATGCCTCCATGTCAGCGTGATATACCGCCACGTCCGAACCAATAATGGCGGACATAAATACTGCGCCAGATACAACGCGTTGAACAGTTAGCACTAACAGTCATTAAATAGGCTATTTGCTAGCAGATAGTCCTAGCCTTGACCTTTGTTAGGAAGATTTAGGACAATTAAAGTTAGCGTAAAGACAAGATTAATAACATGTGCGTTGCTGACGTTTTATTATTTATTTATTATCCCACACTTACACCTATCTTTACAGATTCTTAGCCTAATACGATAGTGTAACTGCTTGTACATACTATAATGTAATTAGCTAGATTATATCATTACGCCTATAACATAATATACGTAATGCACACTTTGTGTTTTAAAAATGTATGCCTTCATCCATGCTTAGTACTCTAAGAAACCCTCAGCAAGGATCAGGAAGAATTTTCTGCCTGCAACAGTTGTGGAATGAGGTCCATAATTGTTTCAGGCTGCGGTGGCCGCTTACCATTAGGTGGACCGTAAACTTGTTTGCCACCGGCGTTGTACAAACATAAAAATAAAAGGAAACTTCTAAAACCGTACCGTGCACCACCATTTAGTTTCTAAGGTATGATGATGAATGCTTTGCCGACAGCGAGTGGTGCGGTGGTAGAAAGCACCGTTGGCATCATATCAAACAGTACTTTGGAGCACAACCCCTTATACAGCACAAGGAGCACAACCCCGATAAACTCGTTGGTATTAGTCGCAAATTGACAAAGTCAACCAAACTGACGCATGTGATGAGACCTACCATATACAATAAACTACCCCAAACCATAACGGAGGCGCCGAGCCTATGCAGTTTCAAGAGTCGACTGAAACGTTGGCTTGTTGAGCGCCCGTTCTACACCTATACGGAATTCATTGAAAACACCCAACGGTAAAATTAATTGTAAATTATATATTAAATTTGAATGATTTTATTGGAATTTGACCACGTTATGTATTATTATGATCTTTCTTTTTCTCTATTGAGCTATTTTAATTATCATTTTTTATAATTTATCGTATTTTTCATAATGTGACATAATAATTTGATTTTGATGTTGTAATGAAATATTGATATTGCTTAAAATTCTTTTGACATGTAAATTGGCTTTACGAATAAATGAGTATGAGTATGAGTATGGAGATGAATTCTCTCCCTGGAATTTAGTCACGTTCATGGTTCAATCGCTTGTGAGTTTGGGATCGTCCACGATTCGCACACGTCTCTGATGCGAGTCAAAACGCTCAAACTGTGGTTCGTAGGTGCTCCCGCCAAAATAATTTATCTTCGATATGGTTTCCTTCAACGGAAATCCATTATTAAATATCAAAAGATATTTCGTAAGTCATTTGTAAAATCCAGTGCTCATGCCGGTTTAATAATAATAATAACTTAGAGCGAGTCACCGCCTGCCGGAAATAAATATTTGAGACAGTTTTATTAGGCAGGCGTCCGTTGTCTCACGCAATAGCCCAGCCATTAATTCATCATTTTCACCCAATAACCCAGTTCATTTAGGCTACATCAACCAGGAATAGTCCCTGTACACCCTGGCGGGTGCTGTCTCTGTGTGCGTCTTATGACACGGGCAGGGACAGCATCCGCTCGGTGTATCCCCTGCATTTCATTAAAGTGTCAAAAGGGCCTCTACGTGTTGGCTATGTGGTACTCGTTTGGTACTTCGTTGCCTAGGTACTTCCAAAGGTCCGGGATACCATTGTCCCGTGAACGGGAAAGACATACAAATAATAATTTTATTTCAGACAGAATCCATATGAGTTAGTTACAGACATACACTAGTGTTAGTTAATTACCTTACTACACGTACACTATTACAGAATCTATAATTATTTTAAACCAATGACATCGAGATTGGAAGTCGCGTGTCTTACCGCGCAGCTGCAATGGCATTTTTGTTTTCCAACCATCAATTTAAATAAAATTGAAACTCCTAGAGTCTCATTCTGTCAGCCGACGCTTCGCGGCGCGGAATATCGAACAAATTTAATATTTAACGTTTTCCGACTCCAATATCTTTAAAACTACAATTTAATTTGAACATCCATTTCCTGTACCAGTTCGGTTTCTCATCGAAACGATGTATTTCGATTGTGAAGGCTCGTACATACTACGATACATTCTCCAGACATTACAGTTGCGTACAATACAATACAAATATTAATATTGCACACCTTAACAAAAATAACAAAACACAGTACAGTACAATAACTGATACAAGCAGAGGTGTGGGGTCCGGTCTGTTCATGTTTGCAAGGACTAGTAACTTCGTACTAGTGCTCAGTGGAATTGACATGATGAGAGACTTCGCTCTGTTCTCATTTGATTTTATTTTTAGACTGACGCTCAGAGACCTTATACATCTCTGAGCATATTTATTTATTAGATTTTATTATTTTCATGTTGACGTGTTTAGTTTATTATGATTAGTGTACCTACTTTATTACCTTTTATCTTGACGCTTAGAGACCTTATACATCTCTAACAAATCTCGATTGTTATTAGTTTCTTAGTCTTATTGTTGACATGTAACACTACATTTAATTAATGATACTTTGATTATTGTATTATTTTTATTTGATGTACCTAGATAGATTTTGATTTGTAAAAGTGCCCTTGAGGCCTACTTGCAGAATAAATGTTTTGATTTTGATTTTGAGACACACCATTTAGAGTACTTAAAATACACCATTTAGAGCCTACTTCCGTACCCGAATGGTCCAAACGGAACCCTATTTTTGTCACTCATGCGTCCATCCGTCGTCTGTCACACAGACTTTAAAGCCAAGCGGTTGGAGTTACATAGAGAATGCAACCCGGGTATCCGGCTGTTTTCAGAGTCGAGTAAAACCCGGGTTTTGAGCATGAAATCCTGGTATTACCTGGATTGTCAAAACTACATATAAAATTACTAAAACCGAGAAACATCTTTAAAATGTGCATTTGTCTTTTAAACGATATTTTAAATTTTTTTTAAATTTTTTTTTTTTTTAACCTGACTGTGGCTTTATAGGCCGGGCCCAATAAAGCGATAGGAGTGCGTGGCTGGAGAGTAGCCTGCGGAAAATCCAGGGGAAAACCTCCGGCATGACCACGCGTGTGGTTTGGACGACATCTTTTAAGCGACATAGAATACGTTTTACTGAGAAGAGTCCAGCAAGAAACTCAGCTAGGCCCGACCTGGGTCGGACTGACTTTACCCGGTGTGCGGCGCTACCGGGACGAATAGGGACCATATGTGTCAGTGTTGTCGTGATCGCGCGGTGGACGTCGCCGGCGGGAATGAAATGAAATGAAATGAAATGAAATCATTTATTCTTCAATTTAGGCATGTTACATGCACTTATGAATGTCAAAAAACTACCACCGGTTCCTAAAATAAACCTCTGCCTCGAGAAGAACCGGCGTAAGAAACTCGGCGAGGTGTCATTTGTTCAAAACAATAATTTCTTTCAAAACAATGGGTGGGAATGTACGCGTCGTGTCTGAGTTGCAATTGCGAGGTTGGAGTGTAGAGTCTACACTGTAGACTGCGGACAATCCAGGGGGGACCATGCGAGTGGTTTTGAACACTGGAATACTCTAGTCGTTTGCAACCATCTCGTCTCCTACTATGTACAACACTTCGAGACTCGTAGATATGACTTTTCAGTCTGACGAGGCAGTTTGGCCCGCCGCCAACTGTGGGCTCCGTCGCCGCACTGCTGACCACCAAATAGTCCTATCTTTACACGTTCTCATAAAAACATACGCCCTTTTGTCTCATGACAGCTATAGGCAATTTATACAATTGAATTGATATTGTACCGAAATTCTAATTTGTGTACCGTCGGTGTTTTAATGAGAAGTTTTAAGTGGTTTATACGAATTGTTCAAGTTTTAATGCCGGTTGGATGTTGATCTTGATTTGTGGTGAGAGTAAATTGCGTTAACATTGAAATACTTTTTCTTGTCTTCTCGAGAAATCATTATTTAAATTGAAAAAAGTAAAGGAATTCAAGACGTAGCTCAATTAAAGTACCTCTTTCTTACACGAGAGAGGAGCATTAATAAACGGATTAAGGAACGGTTGATGAATTTGGAACTGGGTAGCGATTGCACCTATAGCTCAGTTGGCTAGAGCGACTGGCCGCGAGTGCCGGGAGGTCGCAGGTTCGAATGCTGCTCGGTGCCTAAATTTTTCAATTTTCCCTTCATTCTAAATTATTAATATTGCCTATTCCATAGACGTGAAAACCAACTCATCTGATATTCTGGCAAGAATGTTTAACTGACATCCACAACACAACACAACTGACATTACAGAATAGTATTTTTACTTCTAATGCTCAAAAATTGTGTCATATTAGACTTGTCAAGCGAGGCTAAAGTAGTACATTTGACCCCTAGGCAAAATATGAATGACATATTAAATCCACCAATCACAAAACACTAATTTAACTTTTTAAAAAATATTTGGTATTGGGTATTAATCAACAAGAATACAGCTTTACTAAAATCGACCAATCAGGAAACAATTCATTTCTCTAAAGAGTCTAAAGATTAGTTTGTGGTAATCTCTATTTCACAACAATTAAAAAAGTGATTAATTCGTTCGAGCAATGCTTTGAAGCGCTCAGTGGAAGGTGAGTTAGCTTTTTTTTGCGCGTGAATGTAGCGCTCGAACCGCGGTGTCTATGTTTTCTGTGTGAAAGCAGTTTAGAAAAAAAAAACCTGCTGCCAAGTTATATAAGTTCGCCGTGGAATTTATTGTTAATTTTGGATGGTTAACCTTTGTTTATTTATTTTCTCGCAATCGAAGTGAAAAGTAGAGTGTATAACTCCGGTCTAAAAGCCATATTACCCCTCGAACTATTTTCTTTTACTTCGTTCGGGAAAATAACTCGTGGTAATATGGCTCATTTTAGACCCTTGTCATACAATCTATTGTTAATGTTGTGTTCCCGGTGGTGAGTAAGGTCAAAGCTTTTAAAGTCTAGTATCGACTATGCTGGACCTAAGTGGAAACGACTTTCCTATTATTTTGCCTGGATCAATCAATTTCTATCAAAATTATGCAACAAATATTTGTTAACAAAATAAATAAATAAATTACCTATTTACAAGATCGCATTTTTGCCAAGAGCCAAATTTTGAAAAAACTTACCACTTATTTTTTTACGATTTTTTCAAACATGGTCGAAAAAAACTCAATTTCTGATATAAGTATGTTGTTTATGCACTTATATATATGAAATGTACATATAACTGTTCCTTATTGACCTCTCTATCAACACAAGAGAGATTTTTATTTTTAAATCATCTTCACAAAAGTTACGTCCAAAAAACTGGTTTTTTGGCCTAAAATTTCCAAAGTTTGATGCCATTTATCTCGAAGACCGTGAGTTTTGTATATATAAAAATAAAAAATAAATAAATAAAAATATGATATACTATTTTGATGAAACTCGTTGTTCTTTACACAATAAGCCATAAAAAACGCGAGAAAACAGATAGTTACAGATCGAAGGTCATTGTGAGGTAGGAGCCCCTTAAGAGGCCTTATAAGTTTTAAAATGTTTTGATTTCAAATTATGACAAAAGTATTGATAATACCAATTAAGTGATTAAAGGATATGATGACTTTATAAAAGTTTTAGATAGCGACATAGCCATTTCTTGATTTTATTGCGCGTAGTAATATTTAAGCCGAAAAAAGCCGTTTTTAGTTTTAAAATTGTTGTTTTGGAGTAACGTTTGAAACGATATTCCTTAATTAGAAATCCAAAAATTAAATTGAAAATTTATGACATTAGGTCGCAACAGTCCTGTTCTAGATAGTGACAGTGAGAAAATGTCAAGATCCGTGTCAATTCAAATAGGAAATTGCCTAAATAGACCATTTTAGATATATTTATAGCACATTTAGGCCATTTCCTGTTTTCCTGTGTGTTGTTTGCCCTTAATATTATCTCGGTTGATTGACATTTTATCGATACCCGCAAACTGAGTGCATTTCCATAGCCAAGTGACCCGATTTAACTAAAACTGCCACAAAGTGAAATTTCCGCAAATACTAATGGAATGATCGAAAAATGCACAGACACGTGAACCGCGGACAAATGAACGCGATCACTTTGAATACCGATTGAACCGAGGGTCCATTTGACACATGCATTTCACATTTCACATGATAAGCGATGATTTTCCTGCGCTAAGTAGGTTTTAAATTTCAAAATGGAATCGGTTCGCTTGCCCAGCCTTGCACTATAACCTGTATTATGATAATGTACAGTCACCAGCATAAATATATGACTATGGGCAGAGCTGCAAAAATATCTGATCATCAATTGAAGTTATAATTATATGATGATACATAGACGGTAAAAATATCTGATGATTAATAGCCGGCATAATTATCATTTGCCTGCAACAGCATAAGTATCGGATCGGATCGAGTAAAAGTATCTGATGCTCTAGGACATCGAAATTATGTGACATGTCACCAGCATTAATATCTATCCACTGGGAAAGCATTACCATCGGATCGCATATATACTCCATAAATATCTGACACGGTTGTCAGTCAAAAATATCTCAACATTCTGCAAGAATGAACTTTATCTGCCTAACATAGAGTCGTAATTTGAATAAAGTTGTGTGACACTTCTTGAGAACAGTATTAACCTGTCATTGGATATCTCTGTCTCACGTTTTATGAAATGACTTTGGCGGATTTCCATTGCGAAAGGAAACTGTTGTTGTCTTGGCTTTTGAAACAAGAATATGGTTTCGAGAGTTTTAGCAAGGAGATTATGTATGGCGTTAGTATTACAAGAAAAAAGAAATTGTCTTTCCTGAATTGTTAGTTATGTCAACTGTCACACACGAAATACTGAATTTTATTATTACGCCTAGTCTAATTTCGACCAACTGCGTTAAAATAAAATAATTATTGATTGATTTCTAATATTTAACGGTTAACTGATTCCATGGCGGCTTATCGAGTCCTTAAGGCGTAGAATTGTACGAACGAAGACAACAAATCCGTTGAAGAATGGATGACGTATTGGGTGTTAAAGTAAGTTTCTATGCAAATTTCATAATGCTTATTTATTTCATATACTCTTAATTAATGGCATCTACTCGTTTTGATTTCAGAGAAATACTGTTGCATTGTAAAAGTTGCATCATAAAAGTTTAGGCCGCCCACGAAAATCATTGTCAACGTTTACCATGAAAATCCCGCAACTGCCTCCTTGACAGTCGCAAATGATAATGGGGTTTCACGAGATAGTGTATATGTCGTCGGCTCAAGGATGCTGGCTTGAGAAAGAGTCTAAAACCAGTGCTGAAACAACGACAGGGATCCGTCAAGGATCTGTTTGGCGTTTGCGTTTCTTGACGAAAATGTATTCCAGTCACGCACGGATGGTCGAGTCTAGTTATGGAGAATTAATAATACCCGTTAAAATAATGAAAATAACGTGATCCCCAATAAAAGATCAGGGCTGAATGTCGTCTGCGGGGCCGGGAGAGCTCTACCAGGTTACTGAGCGGTTAAATTGCAGACTATGTAGAAATGCGCTACAAAATAAATGTCAAAGATTGGATTCATATTAACCGTTTTTTATTACACACCATCATAAATGTCATAATATAGGTATATTATTTGACATGCTTTACAGTGCAAGTTCACTACGCCGGTCACCAGTCGGGTCTTAGGTCTGACCTCGGATTCCGTATATATTTCGGGTTCAAGTTATATCAAACACGAGTGATGAGGCGAGTAGATACAGCAGGGGAAGAACTCACAAACTTCCTGGACTGTTCTGGCAATTATGTGGCTTATTATCGAATCTGTCAATTTGCGTTATAACACGTGAGACAGCGATATCCAATGACAGGTTAATACTGTTTTCAAGAAGCGTCACACAACTTTATTCAAATTACGACTCTATGTTAGGCAGATAAAGTTCATTCTTGCAGAATGTTGAGATATTTTTGACTGTCAACCGTGTCAGATATTTATGCAGTATATATGCGATCCGATGGTAATGCTTTCCCAGTGGATAGATATTTATGCTGGTGGCATATCACATAATTTCGATTTCCTAAAGTATTAGATACTTTTACTCGATCCGATCCGATACTTATGCTGTTACAGGCAAATGATAATTATGCCGGCTATTAACCATCACATATTTTTACCGGCTATGTATCGTCATATAATTATAACTTCAATTGATGATCAGATATTTTTGCAGCTCTGCCCATAGTCATATATTTATGCTGGTGACTGTACCTAATGTAATCACATATATTTATTTGACTTGTAAAATGTAAAATTTTATAAATAAATGATTGAATTGAATTGAATTGAATATAAAATTCAAAAATCATGTCACAAAGTGGCTATTATAAAATTGTTTTTATAATATTAATGAATATTTTAATTATAAGGTTGACTTGTATTTATCACTAGCTATGTTTAATTAATGTTAATTCTATTCTTATTCTTACCTTGACTTTTTATCAAATTTTATTTTTATTTTGACCCTGTTGAAATTCTCATTAGTTAATTTAATTGTTTATCAATGTATTTAATTTTGACGACTTGTAATATACAAAATGTAAATTCTTGCATGCTTAGTAAAGCAGAATGTATTGGACATTTAATATCTGTAACACTTTGTTGTGTAAACTACATTCTTGCAATGCTACATTCTTGTTGTGTAAACTATATTCTTTAGCGGATTATTTTTTGGACAAGTTATATTAATTTTTTATTTAATAATTTATTGTAACGTTGACTATTTTTATTTTATTAATTATAAGTAATTTCATTTTATTTCTGTTTTTCAAACTCAAACTCAACTCAAAATATTCTTTATTCAAATAGGCCTAGCAACAAGCACTTTTGAATCATCAGTTATATATTACATAAATTGAATCTAATTATTCAGAGCAATTTATTGATGCATATGAAATTTAAAAAAAATACATGAACATTTGACTTTGAAATAAATGAAATGAAATGAAATAAGGCGACTGCCTGGGTCGGTGCGGAGGAGCTACTGAGGGCTTCGAAATCCGAACGTATCGTGCCGGCCCTTTCACTCTCGTGTTATACACCATATGAGTAAAAGGGATGGCACTATACGAAATTCGGATTTAGAAGTTCGCAGTAGGCCCTCTGGATCAGAAAGCTGTAATTATCCCGTCTAATGAACATATCTGACATCAGTAAGCTCACGTCAGATAAAAATGGAACAATCCTATGCCAATTGGCTCGACAAAGACGCCTAATTCCGATCACAGAATTATCTTGCTCGAAAACTAAATTTTTTATATCCATTATAACGAGGACTAGTGTCTGTCCATTTTCGGAACTTAATTACCGTAGTTGATTTTATTTACGTTTGGAATGACGCGATCTGATCTAGATTCATTGAGAATGTAATATTGGCGATTATAGTTGCGATCTACTAAATAAAATAATATGAAATTGTATGGTTAACTAGTGCTATACCGTGTTCTATTAACATTAGAAAAAATGACAGAGAACGAGTTACGAGGTTTATGTGAGGCACGTTCTGCGGTAAAATTGTCAAATAATCTAAATGAATATTCAACCTGTTGTTTCAAGTGGCAATTACACTTCGTCGTTCGCCGCATGCTGCATGCGGCGACCGCAAAAGTGTAAAGACACGTTAGTCGGCCGCATTCGGCGATCGACAGCTGCCAACGCTTATAGGTAGGCGGACAGACTAATGTGAACACGACGTTTGTTGGCCTAAGTAGTTTGAAATGAATTCGGTGACCGCATTAGGTGAACGACGAACTGTAATTGTGGCTTCATGCTTACATTATGTATTGTTATACAAAAATCAGACAATATGTCCTACTTTATATTTACTTAAGTATATATTTATCTTCTAACAGTCATGTTGCCTACTCACTTGACAAGCCCAATTCCAATAAGGTCTGGTTTCCCCTCGGGTTGGAAGGTCAGATGGCAGTCGCTTCCGTAAAAACTAGTGCCTACGCCAAATTTTGGGATTAGGTACCGGACCCCAGGACATCCTTCAAGACGCAACTGTAACGGGATAACACTAGGATGATGATGATGATGATGATGATGATGAGTGCAATTTGTTGCACCTTTTAGCAGCACCCAGGGGTCCCGTGTAGGATAACAATGGGTAGTTTTTTTTAATGATAAGGCATGAATTACTCCTTAAATTACATTTCGTTTCATTCACCTAAAAGTTACACAATAAAAATCCAAAAAGGCAGAGATTGTAAGAAGTTGGTTCGTGTTTTAATAGTACAACAACCTTTTGAGTTTCCAGACAAGAGTAATCGATTTTTACTGGTTACACGCGTTCCATACTAGACCACAATATCGCTTACACCATCACGTGATTTGTGAATGAGTCATCTGACAAAACGTTTAAACATCAACTGAGAAAGCTTTTGTTGGATAACCCTCTGTACTCGGTAAATGAGTACATGGAATTACATTTTTAAACTTTAATTGATAATACTCACTGACATTTTGCTGATAAACTGTTTTGTTATAAATTGTGTGGTTAATTATTTTTTGACATTTGTTTAAAATTGTGTTATTACATTCGAATTAACCATTTATTTAATTGCCAATTGTTGTCTTAAATTCCATTTCTATTTTATTTATATTTTCTGTGTGTCCAATTATGTTATGACGATCCTTATTCGGTGAATATGTTTAAATCCTATTCCATTATTATTATTTATATCTTAATTGACGATCATGATGTGAATTCGTATACTTTTGATTTGAATGCAAATTTATATTGTAATTTACATCTATGAAATAAATGATTCTGAATCTGAATCTGTGGTCAAGCGCAAACCTATCTTGAATTAAAAGAAAGTAATTTGTCATAGTCACTGCCACTTATTCTGATCTTGCGTGCAAATAATGCGAATTCTATGTGTGTGTGTTTACGGCAAGGCTCGGAAACCGGTTTGGTCTTCATAGAATTAACCGGTTAAAAAATTCGGTTAATTCATAAATCATAAATATTTATTACACAAATATACAATAAGGTTCCGGATAAATACTCGTACAAACTTTACACTTAACATATTAGAACTTAGGTCTAAATTGATATTGTGTACATGCGCAAACATTCATAAGAGAAACACTGGCCCCTACACTAGGCACAGCCTGTCCCGTAGGTAGCCAATTCGACTATGAGTTTACGAAATGGGTGCGAATTGTTAATAAGATCACCAAATTACTTAAAGTCTAAAATAAACATGGGGAAAAACAGCAGAAGGGGGGATATAAAATCTAAAAAAATATGAATAAGCTTGCAGTTCATTCATACAGTTCGTGTGCGTGTGCGTGAGTGATTGTGTTTGTGTGTGTGCGTGCGTGAGGGAGTGAGTGCGTTTTACGACATTATTTCGTACCTTAAATTATTTAGTTCATAGATAAGGTTAACAAAAACAAATCTTAAGATAAAAATGGAGATATGACCAATACTTTAGGAGATATTTCAAAAACAGTAAAAACCAGTTCCGAGGCGTGGTTTACGGCCACTGATACTTTATTTACCTAAATTCTAATCTTTAAAAATAAGGTATAGAACAAGTCAAGGGTATTTATAAAATGAAATGAAATGAAATGAAGTGAAATGAAATGATGTGAAATGAAATGAAATGAAGTGAAATGAAATGAAATGAAATGAAGTGAAATGAAATGAAATAATTTTTATTCCAGACAATGTCCCTAAATTAAAAAGTAAATAAATTGAAATTACATAAATTATATTGTAGTTTTTGTGCAGTTTAGCTCACGATACTGCTAAAATACAAACCGTAAGCGGCAAATCGACCCATTGGTCATCGGGCCTGTTTAATATGGAACGCAATTTCGTCCACTGCAAATAAACTAAATAAATTTGAACCGAAAAACGCAATAAACTAGTGTTTTTACTATAATTATTTTAGTTGAGTATCCAAAACAAGAGGAATTTCTCAGTTTATCGTTTATTTTGTAACAAAAATTAGCACTGCAGGCAGCAAACTTATGATTTCTAGAGTTGCAAGCGTCCATAGAAAGAAAGAAAGAATGCATTTATTTACTGCATCAAAAGACACATCGTTTCAAACAGAATAGACTCAGAGTACATTGAATACAATTATTGATAAAGTGCGTCTTCGCGGCAGCGAATCTGTCGCTGTCTCAGCATTATGACGAGGTGTCAGACACCTGCAGTGTCTACTTAACATCAGACAAACCGCATGCTTGTTTACCACCGTTGTTTTGAATCTTACTAAGTAGCAGTTTATAAAATTCACTGAAATCAATGCCGATTCGCTATATTATCGCTCAATTTCGCCCACCATCTTGTTTGCATCCATTTCCGGTCCCGGAGCGACTTCTAGTCAATAAAATTGAGTTCAGTGACCCCCAAAACCCATTTCCAACACACCCCACTCGACCAGATTCGAGTTATAATACAGTTTTTCAAGTTTAGGCCCGATATTGGCCGGCATCTTGTTTGCATCCACTTCTGGTACTCGGCACGACTTGTAGTTAATAAAATTGGGTTCAGCAACCCCCAAAACTCATTCTAAGACCCCACTAGACCAGATTAGTTATAATACAGTTTTTCAAGTTTAGGCCCGATTTTGGCCGCCATCTTGTTTTCATCCACTGCTGGTAACCGGACCGACTTCTGGTTATCAAAATCGAGTTCAGCGACACCCTAAGCCCATTTTAGGACACCTCATACGACCAGATTCAAATTCAAATTCAAATATTTTATTTGCTTTGAACACAATTACATGCATGCAAATACAATTTTACTTAATTATTAACAGTAAGTTTAAATTTCAATTCAACAACAATGAAAATTACTTAAAATTTATAACAATTCGAGTTACAATATTGGTTCCGAGGCTCCACGTTCAGTGTGGGTGAAACTAAACAGATTCCGCACGGGCCACGGGCATTCAAACCACCACCTCTACAAATGGGGACTAAAAGACTCCCCAGTTTGCGACTGTGGGGCCCCGGACCAAACCCTGCTGCATATAGCTGAAGAGTGCCCACTCTACCGTTTCCCTGGCGGTCTGACTTTATTCCTTGTTGACAAATGTTACTATACCATAAATGATTTTTTTAATGATACTACTAACACAGCTTTATATTAATATGTAGTAGTTATTTTTCTTTAATTTGCTTATTGTTGTATTAAATTAATGATAGTTGTATTAGTGAATGACATGTTTATGAATGTAATGCATGAAATGAATTTTTGTACACCTGCGTTGCGGGTAAAACATAGTGCTCAACCGTATCTGTCTATGTACCATCTTTTTCTACCTATGTTTAACAAAATAAATATTCTGATTCTGATTCTGATTCTGATTCTGATTCTGATTCTGAAAGAACTCCATCAAATTTCTCCGGCAGCAGAAGAATGGCTGAAGGTAAGCCCTTCAGCTATTCTTGACATATAAATATGGATTCGTAAATCAGTTCACCAAGCTGCACGATATGATGATAATGAATTTTTGCTTTTTTCGCCACTTTTGACGCCATCTTGAATTTTGAGCGTTGCAGCCAAAATTTGGCTTGACAACATTCAGAATCGGATTCAGCAGCCATTTTTGCCTCAGTCAAGTCATGCCAAAATGGCTCATAAAATGCCGTTCAACTTGAAATAACGCCATAAAACTACCCGTCCATATTTTCCCCGCTATATTGCAAACATTTTACAAATTAAATTGTAATGTGTTGTTATTTTGGTGTGCAATAAATTTGGTTCTATTCTATTCTATTCTATTAATCTTGAAATAACGCCATAAAACAACCCTTCTATATTTTCCCCGCTATATTTCGACGACCGGTATAGCCTAGTGGGTAGTGCACCTGCCTGTGAAGCTGACGGTCCTGGGTTCGAATCCCGGTCAGGGCAAATATTTGTGTGATGAGCATGAATATTTGTGTCTGAGTCTTGGATGTTTTCTATGTATTTAAGTATTTATATCTATTAAATATATCGTCGTCTAGTACCCATAACACAAGCCTTCTTGAGCTTACTGTGGGGCTAGTTCGATTTGTGTAAGATTGTCCTCTAATATATAATAAATATATATATATATATATATATATATATATATATATATATATATATATAGCAAACATTTTACAAATTAAATTGTAATGTGTTGTTATTTTGGTGTGCAATAAATTTGGTTCTATTCTATTCTATTCTATTCAACTGGAAATAACGCCATAAAACTACCCGTCTATATTTTCCCTGCTATATTGCAAACATTTTACAAATTAAATTGTAATGCTTGCAGGGAAGGACTTTAAAACTAAGCTTAAAAATTGGTTGAAGAATGACGTTTTTTATAGTTTAAATTAATATTTTTTAAGTGTTCATAATTAAAAGTAGTAATTAGGTTTCTCATTAGATTAACACTATAATAGTTATTTCGATTACCTATTTAAAGGCTTTAGTTATTATTATCTGTAAACATATTGTATGCCCGTAGCGGGCTGTTGATTCCTTGTACTGCCATGTCATCTTTGTACACCCTAACTACACAGTTATACAATAAAGATTTCTATTTCTAGTGTGTTGTTATTTTGGTGTGCAATAAATTTTGTTCTATTCTATTCTAGTCTATTCAACTTGAAATAACGCCACAAAACTACCCGTCTATATTTTCCCCGCTATATTGCAAATATTTTACAAATTAAATTGTAATATGTTGTTATTTTGGTGTGCAATAAATTTGGTTCTATTCTGTTCTATTCTATTTAACTTGAAATAACGCCATAAAACTACCCGTCTATATTTCCCCGCTATATTGCAAAAATTTTACAAATTAAATTGTAATGTGTTGTTATTTTAGTGTACAATAAATTTGGTTCTATTCTAATACAATTTGAAATAACGCCATAAAACTACCCGTCTATATTTCTCCGCTATATTGCAAACATTTTACAAATTAAATTGTAATGCTTGCAGGGAAGGACTTTAAAACTAAGCTTAAAAATTGGTTGAAGAATGACGTTTTTTAAGTGTTCATAATTAAAAGTAGGAATTATTAGGTTTCTCATTAGATTAACACTGTAATAGTCATTTCGATTACCTACTTAAAGGCTTTAATTTTTATTTATCTGTAAACATATTCTATGCCCGTAGCGGGTAGCTGTTGATTCTTTGTACTACCATGTCATCTTTGTAAACCATAACTACACAGTTATACAATAAAGATATCTATTTCTAGTGTGTTGTTATTTTGGTGTGCAATAAATTTTGTTCTATTCTATTCTAGTCTATTCAACTTGAAATAACGCCACAAAACTACCCGCCTATATTTTCCCCGCTATATTGCAAACATTTTACAAATTAAATTGTAATGTGTTGTTATTTTGGTGTGCAATAAATTTGGTTCTATTCTATTCTATTCTATTCAACTTGAAATAACGCCATAAAACTACCCGTCTATATTTTCCCCGCTATATTGCAAACATTTTACAAATTAAATTGTAATATGTTGTTATTTTGGTGTGCAATAAATTCGGTTCTATTCTATTCTATTAAACTTGAAATAACGCCACAAAACTACCCGTCTATATTTTCCCCGCTATATTGCAAACATTTTACAAATTAACTCCGTTATTCACGTGTCTCTCGGATTCACTGGAACACGGTTGGAATAACTCGCGCGTCTGTTATTTCATAAAGACCATTCTTTATGTTGTTTTGATACAGTAAGTGTTGAATGCAGTATCTTAACTCGATCTTGGATTTTGAACGATCATTTTCCTATACAAAAAATAAATAAATAAATATGTTTTGGACAATCTTACACAAATCAAGCTAGTCCCAAACTAAGCAAAGCTTGTAGTATGGGTACCAAGTGACGATATAAATACTTATATAGATAAATGGATGCTTAAATACATAGCAAACATCCAAGACTCAGGAACAAATATTCGTGTTCATCACACAAATACATGCCCTGACCGGGATTCGAACCCGGGACCTCCAGCTTTGAAAGCAGGGTCACTACCAACTAGGCTAAAGCGGTCGTCAAAAAATGATGAATGCAACTGAAATAAGAACCAAGGGTAGGATCTATGAGATTGATTCACGTATATATACAAGGTTGCGAATGGCATTTTACAGGACATACAGGATGTAATAAAAATAGTGAGGATCAGTTTAAAAGCATATTCGGTAACGTGTTGCGATTAGGAAAAAATAGAAGATCTTTTTTCACGCAATAAATTTTTTGTCTTTGTATGGACAGTTGGCTGATTTGGACTACCTGTCCCATAGAAAAAAAACATATCCCTCGCATAAAAAAAAGATTCTTCTACTTTTTTTAAACAGAACACGATACCGAATATGCCCTTAAAAGGATCCTCACTATTTTTGTAACATCTTATATAATTATGTAGTTTTCGCATATTCAATGTAGTAATTTATTAACTTAACATGACTAGAAGTCCTGGAACTAATGGTTGACAAAAACATGATGAGAAATGACAGGTGATGAAATTACCAACATAAATTAAATAAAGTTGGTAATTTTACAAGTTTCTTGTAAATTATATGAAAATGGAATCGACGCTGTATTTCAATAATAAGTAGTTACCGAAGAAGACGATGAAGAATAGTGAATAAATTAGGTAGTATAGGCTCAAAAGTAAATGGAAAGTAACCGTACTTATTCTAAAATTGGGTTTATAGTTTATGGTCACGTAATATGTACAGTGACTTTACCATGAGTTTGCATGACCGTACTCACTAGCGACTGCGTAAACGATTTAGTATGCCGATTCTTAGTTCTATTGCGTAACCGTCAGAGGCGCTGTACTTTTGCTCATACAAATTTTTACGTAGTCGCTAGCGAGTACGGACATGCAAACTCATGGTAAAGGCACAAATTCACAGGCTCGGTTTTATAAAGATCCGTTAGACCTTATGTCGGTTTGTTATGTCAAAAAATGTACTGAGACATTTGGTCTAACGGATCTTTATTGACGACCGGTTTAGCCTAGTGGGTAGTGCACCTGCCTATGAAGCTGACGGTCCTGGGCTCGAATCCCGGTCAGGGTAAATATTTGTGTGTTGAGCATGAATATTTGTTTCTGAGTCTTGGATGTTTTCTATGTATTTAAGTATGTATATCTATTAAATATATCGTCGTCTAGTACCCATAACACAAGCCTTCTTGAGCTTACTGTGGGGCTAGTTCGATTTGTGTAAGATTGTCCTCTAATATTTATTTATTTATTTATAAAACCCGGCCTTAATATGTCACGTCAACATACTGGCAGTACTAGCTTCACTGCGACCGGCTGTTATTGTTGCAGAGATGTCACAGACCGGGATTAAGTTTATATTTGTGCGTGTTTAGAAGCAGCTGTTCGAATAGAAGATAGTCCACTTTGTTCCCAGCTGACTTTAGAATAGCGATAATGACTCATGCTACAATTTATAACACAGTGGACAGAAAACCATCAAATTATCATAATAAAATAGTACAGTAGCCAACTGATATGGCTTACCGATGTACCTGCGCAGAAAATGAATTTTTAAAGCGCGGGAAATGCTATTGACCAATCGGCACGCTCCACGCACCGCGCTTCTTTTTCCTGTACCGCTATTGGTCCGCAGCTACCGCCATGTTAGCGCGCGCCGCGTGGCATGTTAGTCAGCCGCCATACTTCTGATCGAGTGCACGCGCATTATGAACAGTGTATTGTGAACCTTATAGTAATGATCTAAGGTTAATTGTAAGTTTTAAGCATTCTTTCGTTAATCTTCGGAGCGATACTTTCTTTTCTGCGCGAACGAAGATTCACGACGCGCCTTATCAGTTGGGTACTACTGTAAATTAGATTATTTAATTAAGATCATAAAAAGTCAAGCTGCCAAGCTGTAGAACTCCTTGCCGGAATCCTTGTTCCCCGTGAACTACAACCTTTTGGTCTTCAAAGCGAGAGTGAATCGGTTTTTACTAGGTAAGCGCGTTCCATCGTAGACCACATTATTGCTTACCATCAGGTGATTTGTGGTCAAGCGCAAACCTATTTAGAATATAAAAGTCATGGTACGAAGTTTTAGTACAGAGTGTAAGTTTGTCTATCTCATTCTCCTACTCTCCACTCAATCCCTCAAAGGTTAGCTGGAAGAGATCCCTCACAGGGATAAGTTCGCGTTTGTACTCTAATCTTATGTGACATGTATATTGTTTTAACCTGTTATTGTGTACAATAAAGTGCTTACATACATACATACACGGGAAACCTCTGCTAAATAAAACGTATTTAGTCCCTTTCTCATAAACGTAAATGTCAGAGATAAATAAGAACACACGAATTTTAGCGGCAATTGAACTAAAATTGTAATGAACGATTATGCTTGCAACTACGAGGTGCAGACTAACCAACTCTACCAAAACGTCCTATATTATTGGTCCAAAAATATACAATGCCGTTCCGGATCGTATTAAGGACATAAGAAATGACTGTACTTTTTATAGCGAATTAAAAAAATGGCTCGTTAGAAACGCTTTCTATGACATTAAAAAAATATGTGACATTTGATAATAATATATTTTCGGATCACCTAATTATAATTATAATAGAAACTTGACATTACTATTTACTTATTTATATTGAATTATAACGAATTATAATAACATTTAGTATTAAAACAACCTGCAAATGTATAAAGCTATTGACGTGTAATGTATTTAAACATTATAAATTATTAGGAATGAAGCTATCCGTAGCAGAACTGGGGTCACCGACATAGCCTTCAAAATTGCGAGACTTAAGTGGCAGTGGGCAGGGCACATTGCTCGCAGGACTGACGGTCGATGGGGCCAGAAACAGCTTGAGTGGCGTCCACGCACCGGAAGACGAGCTGTCGGTAGGCCTCCGACAAGGTGGAGTGATGACCTGGTGAAGGTCGCGGGAATCCGGTGGAAACGAACGGCACAGGACCGGTCTAAATGGCGAGCCTTGGGGGAGGCCTATGTTCAGCAGTGGACGTCTTTCGGCTGAAATGATGATGATGATGACATTATAAATAAATGAGTATGAGTATGAGTATGAATAATGGTGTTTGAAGTGTGCAGTGGGAGACCCTATGGACAATCCAGGGAAACCTCCGACACGACTAGACATATGTTAAGGCGGTTTTTGTCCTTGTGCCCGCGCTGTTATAAGCTTCACTTGGGCACGGGCCAGCTCCGGTATAATTTACGCACGGTTACATGCGGAATAGAACGCTTCAAAGACCGCGCGGTGGTTGGTTTACGCTCTAACTAGCGCGATTCGATTATTTATGTGCGGTCTATCGACTGAGAAATAACATAACCTCATGATTAATAGGCCATATTGATACCAAAATCGTTGGTTTACGCTCTAACTAGCACGATTCGATTATTTATGTGCGGTCTATCGACTGAGAAATAACATAACCTCATGATTAATAGGCCATATTGATACCAAAATCGTTGGTTTACGCTCTAACTAGCGCGATTCGATTATTTATGTGCGGTCTATCGACTGACAAATCACATAACCTCATGCTTAATAGGCCATATTGATACCAAAATCGTTGGTTTACGCTCTAACTAGCACGATTCGATTATTTATGTGCGGTCTATCGACTGAGAAATAACATAACCTCATGATTAATAGGCCATATTGATACCAAAATCGTTGGTTTACGCTCTAACTAGCGCGATTCGATTATTTATGTGCGGTCTATCGACTGACAAATCACATAACCTCATGCTTAATAGGCCATATTGATACCAAAATCGTTGGTTTACGCTCTAACTAGCGCGATTCGATTATTTATGAGCGGTCTATCGACTGAGAAATCACATAACCTCATGCTTAATAGGCCATATTGATACCAAAATCGTTGGTTTACGCTCTAACTAGCGCGATTCGATTATTTATGAGCGGTCTATCGACTGAGAAATAACATAACCTCATGCTTAATAGGCCATATTGATACCAAAATCGTTGGTTTACGCTCTAACTAGCGCGATTCGATTATTTATGAGCGGTCTATCGACTGAGAAATCACATAACCTCATGCTTAATAGGCCATATTGATACCAAAATCGTTGGTTTACGCTCTAACTAGCGCGATTCGATTATTTATGAGCGGTCTATCGACTGAGAAATCACATAACCTCATGCTTAATAGGCCATATTGATACCAAAATCGTTGGTTTACGCTCTAACTAGCGCGATTCGATTATTTATGTGCGGTCTATCGACTGAGAAATAACATAACCTCATGATTAATAGGCCATATTGATACCAAAATCGTTGGTTTACGCTCTAACTAGCACGATTCGATTATTTATGTGCGGTCTATCGACTGAGAAATAACATAACCTCATGATTAATAGGCCATATTGATACCAAAATCGTTGGTTTACGCTCTAACTAGCGCGATTCGATTATTTATGTGCGGTCTATCGACTGACAAATCACATAACCTCATGCTTAATAGGCCATATTGATACCAAAATCGTTGGTTTACGCTCTAACTAGCACGATTCGATTATTTATGTGCGGTCTATCGACTGAGAAATAACATAACCTCATGATTAATAGGCCATATTGATACCAAAATCGTTGGTTTACGCCCTAACTAGCGCGATTCGATTATTTATGTGCGGTCTATCGACTGACAAATCACATAACCTCATGCTTAATAGGCCATATTGATACCAAAATCGTTGGTTTACGCTCTAACTAGCGCGATTCGATTATTTATGTGCGGTCTATCGACTGACAAATCACATAACCTCATGCTTAATAGGCCATATTGATACCAAAATCGTTGGTTTACGCTCTAACTAGCGCGATTCGATTATTTATGTGCGGTCTATCGACTGAGAAATCACATAACCTCATGCTTAATAGGCCATATTGATACCAAAATCGTTGGTTTACGCTCTAACTAGCGCGATTCGATTATTTATGTGCGGTCTATCGACTGACAAATCACATAACCTCATGCTTAATAGGCCATATTGATACCAAAATCGTTGGTTTACGCTCTAACTAGCGCGATTCGATTATTTATGTGCGGTCTATCGACTGAGAAATCACATAACCTCATGCTTAATAGGCCATATTGATACCAAAATCGTTGGTTTACGCTCAAACTAGCGCGATTCGATTATTTATGTGCGGTCTATCGACTGACAAATCACATAACCTCATGCTTAATAGGCCATATTGATACCAAAATCGTTGGTTTACGCTCTAACTAACACGATTCGATTATTCATGTGCGGTCTATCGACTGACAAATCACATAACCTCATGCTTAATAGGCCATATTGATACCAAAATCGTTGGTTTACGCTCTAACTAGCACGATTCGATTATTCATGTGCGGTCTATCGACTGACAAATAACATAACCTCATGCTTAAGAGGCCATATTGATACCAAAATCGTTGGTTTACGCTCTAACTAGCGCGATTCGATTATTTATGAGCGGTCTATCGACTGAGAAATCACATAACCTCATGCTTAATAGGCCATATTGATACCAAAATCGTTGGTTTACGCTCTAACTAGCGCGATTCGATTATTTATGTGCGGTCTATCGACTGACAAATCACATAACCTCATGCTTAATAGGCCATATTGATACCAAAATCGTTGGTTTACGCTCTAACTAGCACGATTCGATTATTTATGTGCGGTCTATCGACTGAGAAATAACATAACCTCATGATTAATAGGCCATATTGATACCAAAATCGTTGGTTTACGCTCTAACTAGCACGATTCGATTATTTATGTGCGGTCTATCGACTGAGAAATAACATAACCTCATGATTAATAGGCCATATTGATACCAAAATCGTTGGTTTACGCTCTAACTAACACGATTCGATTATTCATGTGCGGTCTATCGACTGACAAATCACATAACCTCATGCTTAATAGGCCATATTGATACCAAAATCGTTGGTTTACGCTCTAACTAGCACGATTCGATTATTCATGTGCGGTCTATCGACTGACAAATAACATAACCTCATGCTTAAGAGGCCATATTGATACCAAAATCGTTGGTTTACGCTCTAACTAGCGCGATTCGATTATTTATGTGCGGTCTATCGACTGACAAATCACATAACCTCATGCTTAATAGGCCATATTGATACCAAAATCGTTGGTTTACGCTCTAACTAGCACGATTCGATTATTTATGTGCGGTCTATCGACTGAGAAATAACATAACCTCATGATTAATAGGCCATATTGATACCAAAATCGTTGGTTTACGCTCTAACTAACACGATTCGATTATTCATGTGCGGTCTATCGACTGACAAATCACATAACCTCATGCTTAATAGGCCATATTGATACCAAAATCGTTGGTTTACGCTCTAACTAGCACGATTCGATTATTCATGTGCGGTCTATCGACTGACAAATAACATAACCTCATGCTTAAGAGGCCATATTGATACCAAAATCGTTGGTTTACGCTCTAACTAGCGCGATTCGATTATTTATGTGCGGTCTATCGACTGACAAATCACATAACCTCATGCTTAATAGGCCATATTGATACCAAAATCGTTGGTTTACGCTCTAACTAGCGCGATTCGATTATTTATGTGCGGTCTATCGACTGACAAATCACATAACCTCATGCTTAATAGGCCATATTGATACCAAAATCGTTGGTTTACGCTCTAACTAGCACGATTCGATTATTTATGTGCGGTCTATCGACTGAGAAATAACATAACCTCATGATTAATAGGCCATATTGATACCAAAATCGTTGGTTTACGCTCTAACTAGCACGATTCGATTATTTATGTGCGGTCTATCGACTGAGAAATAACATAACCTCATGATTAATAGGCCATATTGATACCAAAATCGTTGGTTTACGCTCTAACTAACACGATTCGATTATTCATGTGCGGTCTATCGACTGACAAATCACATAACCTCATGCTTAATAGGCCATATTGATACCAAAATCGTTGGTTTACGCTCTAACTAGCACGATTCGATTATTCATGTGCGGTCTATCGACTGACAAATAACATAACCTCATGCTTAAGAGGCCATATTGATACCAAAATCGTTGGTTTACGCTCTAACTAGCGCGATTCGATTATTTATGTGCGGTCTATCGACTGACAAATCACATAACCTCATGCTTAATAGGCCATATTGATACCAAAATCGTTGGTTTACGCTCTAACTAGCACGATTCGATTATTTATGTGCGGTCTATCGACTGAGAAATAACATAACCTCATGATTAATAGGCCATATTGATACCAAAATCGTTGGTTTACGCTCTAACTAACACGATTCGATTATTCATGTGCGGTCTATCGACTGACAAATCACATAACCTCATGCTTAATAGGCCATATTGATACCAAAATCGTTGGTTTACGCTCTAACTAGCACGATTCGATTATTCATGTGCGGTCTATCGACTGACAAATAACATAACCTCATGCTTAAGAGGCCATATTGATACCAAAATCGTTGGTTTACGCTCTAACTAGCACGATTCGATTATTTATGTGCGGTCTATCGACTGACAAATAACATAACCTCATGCTTAAGAGGCCATATTGATACCAAAATCGTTGGTTTACGCTCTAACTAGCGCGATTCGATTATTTATGAGCGATCTATCGACTGACAAATAACATAACCTCATGCTTAAGAGGCCATATTGATACCAAAATCGTTGGTTTACGCTCTAACTAGCGCGATTCGATTATTTATGAGCGGTCTATCGACTGACAAATAACATAACCTCATGCTTAATAGGCCATATTGATACCAAAATCGTTGGTTTACGCTCTAACTAGCGCGATTCGATTATTTATGAGCGGTCTATCGACTGACAAATAACATAGCCTCATGCTATCACTGTATTCCATAAAGGAATACAATGAACAGCCAATATAAAATTGTTGATTATTGTTAAATTGTATTTCTGTTATTTATTTCGTTTAATACTTGACATTACCATATTATTTATTATTCTGACACTGTATTGATATTTGACCATATTTGGAAACGAGCGTTTGTATTGTTTTTATTTCTGTTATTTTAAATTTGACTAATGACATTGCCTAGGATATTCTAGCCGTGTATACAAATTTGACATTTCTATTATTTTTTACCTTTGACATTATTTGATTTCAATTATTTTTCTTTCATTATTATTATACCTATTGACGATCCTTTTGCGAATTTATCTTGTTTTAAAAATGTAAACCATGATGTAATTTTATAAAGGAAATAAGTATATCTATCTATCTTATGGGCCTCATAAGAAAGCTCAAGGTCACCCAAAGAGCAATGGAAAGAGCTATGCTCGGGGTTTCTCTGCGTGATAGAATTAGGAATGAAGCTATCCGTAGCAGAACTGGGGTCACCGACATAGCCTTCAAAATTGCGAGACTTAAGTGACAGTGGGCAGGGCACATTGCTCGCAGGACTGACGGTCGATGGGGCCAGAAACTGCTTGAGTGGCGTCCACGCACCGGAAGACGAGCTGTCGGTAGGCCTCCGACAAGGTGGAGTGATGACCTGGTGAAGGTCGCGGGAATCCGGTGGAAACGAACGGCACAGGACCGGTCTAAATGGCGAGCCTTGGGGGAGGCCTATGTTCAGCAGTGGACGTCTTTCGGCTGAAATGATGATGATGATGATGATGATCTATCTATCTATCTATCTTAAGAGGCCATATTGATACCAAAAAAAGTATGGAGGTGCCTTTATCCAAACTTTTGATTCAGCGGAGAAAGCATGTAATGTTGAACTTCGATATGCATTAGGACACCGGACGGAGCGTTAGAAATATAATTAAAGAGGACTGTATTGGATTTTTGAAAAAAAAAATGTCTAGACATAAAATGCCTAGAACTCAAATTGTGACAAAAGCATTGTAGTTGGATGATTTAAACAACGAATATAGTGTCTTTTATCTCTTAGGAACATCAAAAAAAATTTTTTTTTTTTTTGAAAGAAGATACTTTCAGCATAATCTCGTAGGTACCTATTTATAAATCAAAAATACATGCAGGTGATTACATTACAAAGTTTTTGATGTTAAAAAAAAGTAGATAAAGTTACTAGTTATATTTTTTCTGTAAAATACTCATTGATTTCAATGTTACGTAATAATTTCATATTTTTTTCCTTTTTAAACTTCCGAGATAAGGAGGGGAACGGTATTTTTTTATATTTTCTCGCATAAAACAAAAATGACAATTTAAAAAGAAATGTTTCAGAATGTGTAACTCAAGCCCTTTCATATGACATCCCACCATTTTGGCACGGAACCCTAAATAAAGTTTTATGGGCGGGTGACACCGCGTACGCGCACGTCTCTAGTAGGCCATGAATTGCAAAGTTATTGCTAGTAGTCAACACCGCACTTCACCACTTTGTAACTAAAGCAGCCTTCAAAATGTCCGCTTACCAACAGACGGACGTAAACTACATTGTAATAAGCACATGTTGTGATAGACTAGTGTGACATTGTCTGTGTAAGTACGGTATTGGGCGATTCTCCGAGCGTTTGAAACGCTCGTTTGTAAAGTCATTGTCGGCTCACGATTATCTATTTAAAGTCAAAATAAACCAGCGAAAACATGGGTCAAATAAGACTCGGACCCGATATTGGTTTACGCTTTTTACAAAAGTTTACTCTGATCATCGTCTCCTTTAACAATATTTAATGAAACGACAATGACGAAAAAAACCGCCGTTGAAACGCTGAATATCCTCCCTATTACAGTCGAGTTCATATATATGTGTACACTTTTGCACTATTCATTGGTAATAAGGTTCAGAAATGCGTGTATATTAACGAACCTGACTATACATAAAGAAATGACAATCATTACGCTCCTAGAGTTTTCTCGGTTTATCAAGAACAATACAAATACTCTTTTCTCAAACATGCAATGAAATATTGACGTTATGTTCGTTTATTTTTTTTTGTTTTTCTATAATACAGTTATTAGTTTTTAATTTGACTAACTTATGTGATGTAATTTTTGTAAAATAATTCTCAGACGACATTTATTAAATTTCGACTACATATACTGATAAATTCATATTATATTATTTCAAAATCATTAGTTTGTCATTTTATGAAATTGAATAATATTTTATATTGTTATTGACGATCATAATATAAATTCGTATCGATTAAGCTAGCTTTAATATGTATTGTAATTGTATATTGTGAAATAAAAAAAATTAATCTAATCTATAACTGGCTGCGAAGTATCACGATTCGGGTGTATCGCAACGAGCGGCCCATAATGGAGTTTCATACAAAATGAGGCTAGGCCGCGGCGCCACGGAAACAAAAGATGACGCCGGCCGCCGGCTGCTGCAGCGTGTGATTTTATTACCCAAATTAGAATTTCTTTTCAAGTTTTTTTGTAATTTTCAATTTTTTTTGAATTTTTTGGAGAAAAGCACTATGCAAGCCTCGACGCGAATTAGGGATTGACAGTGGCAATCCCATATTTCGCAGCCTCTGCAGTAATGTACTATTTCATCTCTCTTGTTCGGAAAGTTCGATTTTCATGAGTAGAACCTACATCAAAAATCCGGGGGGCTCTACTTCGAAAATGGATGTTTACACCACAAATATTAATCCTGCCAAAGGAAATCTTTTGTTCATTAAAAGCCGTATTTGCACATTTTTTGCTTTGTACAGATGCGACTAAGCCAGCTTGAAAGTTTCTATTTTAAGTTCTATAAGTACTGGGCGCTCGCCGACCTCACGCACGGGCCCGCGGGGCGCGGCGTCGGCTGCTGGTTGCTGCAGCCACGTGCTCATTTACTATCACTTTTATTTCTCATTTATTTTCCTCATAGTCGGAATGAAAAGTAGTGTTTAACTCGGGTGAAAGCACCCATTTCACCCTTGAACTATTGGCGCTCTCACTTTGTTTGAGCGGCAAAATATCTCGGATGAAATGGGTTATTTCATCAACCCTTTGTTAACATATTTAGAATGAAGGAAAAATTTAAAAATTTAGGCACCGAGCAGGATTCGAACCTGCGACCTCCAGGCACTCGCGGCCAGTCGCTCTAGCCAACTGAGCTATAGGTGCAATCGCTACCCAGTTCGAAATTCATCAACCGTTCCTTCGTATTAGGCAGTACCGCTGCTAACGTTAACTATTAACCTTTGTTAACAATCTATTATTATTGCACACTCCAATTAATTTTTAAATCTTACAGGTAAACAACTGGTAGTCTCATATATCTCTCTTTACCTACTCGTATGCTGTTGTACCAAGATGTTGATGTCGGCTACTTTTTCATTGTTTGCATTTTCGCTAATTTACTTATGTAGACGTACCAGGTGTACGCAAGCACATTGTATCTCCATTACCGGTGCAACGATGGTGATAATGGGTCTTTTATCACCGCCCTTAGTGATAATTAAAAAACTGTTACCCGTACCATTAGGGACCGATGCTCTTGCTAAATAAAGTAAATAAATATTTATTTATTGCATCTATGGTATTACAGATCTTATATACTGTGTTCAGTTCCACATGGGCCGTGTTAGGGCATAGCATATTAGAGTCACACCTCAGATTCGGTTGAAGCAATCTCTCGAGCGCAAACTCTTAGAGTATTCCAGTGTTCAAACCACACGCGTGGTCGTGTCGGAAGTTTTCCCCTGGATTTTTCTCAGGCTACTCTCCAACCGCGCACTCCCATCGCTTTATTGAGTCCGGCCTATAAAGCCACAGTCAAGTAAAAAAAAAGAATATTAGAGGAAAAAATGACACATACCGAACTGGCCCCATCTTATATTATCTTATTTAGATGAGAGCCCTTGCGCATGCACTTCGACTCACGGATGTTTAGTGCAATGCCCCCTCCTTGATACCCACTCCTAGCTGCTCTCCAACATTTCAAAATTCGGCTCTTGAAAATGTAGGTAAAGGATTGAAGCGTTTGTGCTATAAGTATATATATAGTTTTGACGGAGCTATATCAACTCAAAATTCGTCAAAAATTGATGAATAGCACATGGAGCCTCTTAAGGCCGAAAATTTTGTATTTTGAAACGCTGTTCAGACCAGACGAGGAATCAAAAAGGATTAATTTTCAGATACATAATTCTTAACTATATGACTGTGTTACTGACAATAGCCGAAACATGATTGCTTAAAGTTTTCTCGATAGAAAAAAATCCAAATTTGAGTCTTTATTTTCCTTTTTTACTCAGCCTACTAAAACAACTCGTTATCAAACGACACAATTAGGTTAAAATGATTGTATTTTAACTCATCTAAACTCTGTCAAGAGGAATATTAAAACTGCACACAGTCAGATATTTATCGAGATTTGTCTAAAAAAGCCTTTCGCGGTGAGTGTTGCATCCTGTTTAGTGGTGCGCGAAAGATATAAGCGTTAGGGTGGGTCGAAAATCACGAATTTCGGACTACCGTAATGTAATAGGTCTCAAAAGTTGCTGTGTATTCTGTAGATTACAGGAAAAATAATTTAAAAATTCTAGATTTAGACTTTTAACCCCCGCATGACTGTTAATTATAAAAAAATATTTATATTTTTTATTTTCACTCCATATTAAATATACTAATACAAACTATTTTATTCATTAAATAACACTATTTTATTTCAAAATTATTTATTTTTTATTATATTTTATCCGTGTATCATATTTTGTCATCATGTAGCCAAACTAGAGAATTGGCCCTATATTTTTTAAATTATTTTTCCTGTAATCTACAGAATACACAGCAACTTTTGAGCCCTATTACATTACGATACTCCAAAATTCGTGAATTTCGACCCACCCTAAAAAGCGTCTCTTTCAAAAGGGGCGTGGCTGACCGAATCGAGGCATCCTCTATCAAGCGGTCTGTAGGTACAAACCTACGCCTAATAAATTTACCACCTGACTGAAAAACAATGTAGGCACCCCTACATAGAAATGAATTTAAAGGGTATCTGTTCAGGTCGTTAACGCTAATGGGTCATTATCAATAAGGTGATAATGAGGGCCGTTCATTATAAAACGTCAGTTGGCGCAATTATCGTTATAATACGTATGTTTAAAATCAATGTTGTATTAAGCAGTACCGCTGCTAACGTAAACTACAAATTTAGAAATAAAGGAACGACCGGTTTAGCCTAGTGGGTAGTGCACCTGCCTGTGAAGCTGACGGTCCTGGGTTCGAATCCCGGTCAGGGCAAATATTTGTGTGATGAGCTTGAATATTTGTTCCTGAGTCTTGGATGTTTTCTATGTATTTAAGTATTTATATCTATTAAATATATCGTCGTCTAGTACCCATAACACAAGCCTTCCTGAGCTTACTGTGGGGCTAGTTCGATTTGTGTAAGATTGTTCTCTAATATTTATTTATTTATTTATTTATAAAGGAAAAATTGAAAAATCTTAGGCACCGAGCAGGATTTGAACCTATTTATTTACAAATAGATATTGTGGAACGGAAAATTGTTATTTTTTAAGTTCTCAGTGGCTCTGGCTCCGACATATTGAACATTTTAAATAAGCTGATTCCAAATCAACGTAAAATTATGGAATCTGCTCACCAAGAATCGGTTAAAAAATGCGACCAGTGCCTTTACCATGAGTTTGCATGACTGTACTCGTTAGCGACTGCGTAAACGATTTAGTATGCCGATTCTTAGTTCTATTGCTTAACCGCCAGAAGTGCTGTACTTTTGCCAATACAAATTATTACGGACGCTAGCGAGTACGGTCATGTAAACTCATGGTAAAGGCACAGGCATTGTTAGGTATTAGAGATGAATAGTGAGACCTCGTCGCAGCAAAGAGGATTTTCGCAAATAAACAAGATGAGCTTCTAGAGCTTCGGGTTTTTACTCCTAGAGCGTAATAAATGTAATAACGACCGTTTGTCTGTTTGTCGTGTGTTGACGACCGGTTTAGCCTAGTGGGTAGTGCACCTGCCTGTGAAGCTGACGGTCCTGGGTTCGAATCCCGGTCAGGGCAAATATTTGTGTGATGAGCATGAATATTTGTTCCTGAGTCTTGGATGTTTTCTATGTATTTAAGTATTTATATCTATTAAATATATCGTCGTCTAGTACCCATAACACAAGCCTTCTTGAGCTTACAGTGGGGCTAAGTTCGATTTGTGTAAGATTGTCTTCTAATATTTATTTATTATTTATTTATTATTTATTTTATTAATAAATGTTAGTTCGGTGTGCCTGCCGTCGGTCGACTTGGACAATTTGTTGGAGCAGTCAACTCTAATACAGGACTGCAATGCCCCGCCCCCAAGCGCGTCGCGAGAGGTGCGCGCGCGTCGGAGGGCAGTGGTGCGCGGTCGGTTGCCTTGATAACACTCAACCTGATGAAGGACTCCAATTGTAGTCCGAAACATGTCGCAAAGTGACTTTCCAAGTGAGCTCCAACCGTTGTTCTCTTATTAAGTGTAATGATTTCGCTTGGAAGTTTACGGATTCTGTAGCTGTAGACGAGAATAGTCTAATATCCAGACAGACGTTCGAAAGCGTTTAGGTCCAAGCTGAAATAATCCATAGCTATGCCACTAAAAGTCGTTACTTACCACCACATTATGCTACAAATGTAAGCCTTTTTCTTGAAGCGTTATGTTTATTTCAGGGATGATAAAATTACCTGAAACAAAAAGTAATTACTTAACGTATGTAAGCACTTTATTGTACACAATAACAGGTTAAAACAATATACATGTCACATAAGATTAGAGTACAAAGGCGAACTTATCCCTATGAGGGATCTCTTCCAGATAACCTTACGTTTGAAGGGGTGACGAGAAAATACACAAAACCTGATGATTTGAGGTCAAGCTTTGGGGGTTATGTGATCATAAGACCCAAAGCTTGTTTGGAAGAGATCGCTCTTTAGTGAAAAACCGCGTGTCGTCAGCAGAGAAAAACAACAGGATATATGAGTAGACTGACTGTTATTATGTCACTGTGTTATTTTGGGTATCTCTGTTATTACAGATGTATTTTTTGCGAACCTCATTTCACAAACAGACAGTTTTGCGCAAGATGTTTTCACTGAAATCTATTGTTAAGAGGCCTTATAAGTTTTAAAATGTTAAGATTTCAAATTACGACCAAAGTATTGATAATACCAATAAAGTGATTAAAGGCTAAGATGATTTTATTAAATTTTAGATAGTAACATAGCCATTTTTTGATTTTATTGTGTTTAGTAGAATTTAAGCGGAAAAAACTATTTTTCAATTTGGAAATGGTTGATTTGGAATGATGTTTGAAATGATATTTCTTAATGGAAAATCCAAAAAATGCATTAAAAGTTAATGCTATAAGGTTGCAATAGTCCTGTTCTAGATAGTAACATCGAGAAAATGTCAAGATACGTGTCAATTCAAACAGAAAACGGCGTAAATAGATGAGCGTTTTTTAACTGATAAGGGCTCTTAAACATAAATTGATATTTCATACACAATTCAATACAAATCAAATACTCTTCATTGCACACCTCATTTGTGGTGTATCATGAAGTAAGGATAAGACTGGAGACGGCAACACACACATACAAAGATGTGTAAAGAGATGTAAGCATAGATACCAACACAAGTGGGAACGAGATACAATGTCTCATCGCCTGTCCCTTATCTCGTATTATTTGTCACCGGCCTGTGTCGTCACACGTGTGTTACTATCGAAATTTGAAATTCGAAGGTTAGAGGTAGAAATTTGAATACATATTTTTGACATATCGTTCCACGGGATAGTAAATAATATAAATAATAATGGGGTTCTCTAAGTTGAAAGTCGCGTGGCTACCGCTAGGCTGCAGTTGGTTCGCCTCATAAAGAATAAACAAATAATGAGATTTCTGTGAAGTTCATGAGATCCGGCGTAGGAAATGAAGTTGTTAAACGCGGTACGGTAATGCTTTCTCATTTCCGGAATACTTTTCCAAAAGTAAAACCTTTGGTGCGTTTTATGCGGCTTTTCTGATTGATGAAATCTCCGAAACTACCCGTCTCACTTCAACGTCATATAAGATGGTGGTACGAGAGGAACGGCAAAAAGGCATATGTCCTTTTTATGGTCCTGTGTCTATTGTTGTCACTCATGTGTCACCAGGCTGTATCTCATGAATCGTGATTAAATGCGCGTCATACTCGTGAACGGGTGCTGTTTGTGGGGTCCGGTCTGTTCATGTTTGCAAGGACTAGTAACTTCGTACTAGTGTTCAGTGGAATTGACATGATGAGAGACTTCACTGTTCTCATTTGATTTTATTTTTTAGACTGACGCTCAGAGACCTTATACATCTCTGAGGATATTTATTTATTAGATTTTATTATTTTCATGTTGACGTGTTATAGATATAGCTCAAAATATTTTATTATGATTAGTGTACCTACTTTATTACCTTTTATCTTGACGCTTAGAGACCTTATACATCTCTAACAAATCTCGATTGTTATTAGTTTCTTAGTCTTATTATTGACATGTAACACTACATTTAATTAATGATACTTTGATTATTGTATTATTTTTATTTGATGTACCTAGATAGATTTTGACTTGTAAAAGTGCCCTTGAGGCCTATTTGCAGAATAAATGTTTTGATTTTTGATTTTGAATGAGCCGGCGGGCTGAGTTAACCGACTGGTCCGAGTTGCCCCCAACATAAACAGTAGCGGTCAACTGAGCCCGCGGGATGAGTGGTGTGGGCTGAGTTGCCCCCGAAGGGTGTTAGACAGTTGAAATTTTCACAGAGGATGTATTTCTGTTGCCGCTATAACACAGAAATACTAAAAAAAGAATAAAATAAATATCGCCCAAATAAGTGCCTTTATTGCCGTTTTTATACATAATGGTACGGAATCCTTCGTGCGCGAGTCCGCTCGCACTTGGCTAGTTTTTAATAACTACTAAACTGTGTCACATGCTGTATTATATTGAAATCAAATTAACATTGTGTTTTGCTGTACTGATATAATTATAACACAATAACCTTTTATTTCACAATATACAATGCCAATATAGAACAATAATAAAACAAGATTTAGCTTTAATAAAACTAACTTAAAAATAAATATAATAAAGAGACAAAAATTATAATTATAAAAAGAAAACAGCGTCCAGCTCTCCCTCCTGCGGCATGGACCTCAGGACGCTAGCTGCATTACCCCTCTGGATCGCAATGGCGATCCGTTGGCAAAGGTACCTGCCAGCCCTGGGATCTCCCGATGCGTGGATCAACCGAGACGACAATGCCTTTATAAAGCTTTTGACGACCGGTTTAGCCTAGTGGGTAGTGCACCTGCCTGTGAAGCTGACGGTCCTGGGTTCGAATCCCGGTCAGGGCAAATATTTGAGTGATGAGCATGAATATTTGTTTCTGAGTCTTGGATGTTTTCTATGTATATAAGTATTTGTATCTATTAAATATATCGTCGTCTAGTACCCATAACACAAGCCCTCTAGAGCTTACTGTGGGGCTAGTTCGATTCGTGTAAGATTGTCCTCTAATATTTATTTTTTTATTTATTATTTTCATGTCGGCTGACCAGGGACCCATGGTTTCTACCGCAAGCGCCGCAAATTCATAATCTCTAATTAACACAATTAGATTAAATTGAAGATTTCAGCCCAGTCAACCTAAAAATTAAGGATGGGGTGTTCAAATATTTCAACCAAATAAAATCAAATATTTCAAACAGTCATGACGAAATGTAATTACGCCCGTTGAACACCAGAATATCGGCGTGAGCCGGTGCGAGCCGCTTGATACTGGTAATTACCAGATTCGAGATTCGTATCAACTGAGTCCTATTTACTAGAGATGCGTGTGTCTGGCCGAAATCGGCGATTTATTTACAGCAGTCGGTCAAGATATCAAGATTTTTTATAAATATTTAGCTAAACCTCTTATTTAATCCAACGTTCTTCTTTTGATGTTCGTTAAAAATAAGTCGTGTTGAATGAATCAAAAATAAACAACTGAATCCACGAAACATACAAAAGCTGGTCAACCCGTAAGCTACGAATTATGAAAAAGTAGTGAAGGGTCATACTTAGTTGAAAAAACAAAAGTCGTCCCTCCTGTGGTCAATAGTTAACGGCTTATAAAAATAAATAAATAAATATTACAGGACAATCTTACACAAATCGAACTAGCCCCACAGTAAGCTCAAGAAGGCTTGTGTTATGGGTACTAGACGACGATATATTTAATAGATATAAATACTTAAATACATAGAAAACATCCAAGACTCAGAGACAAAGATTCATGCTCATCACACAAATATTTGCCTTGACCGGGATTCGAACCCAGGACCGTCAGCTTCACAGGCAGGTGCACTACCCACTAGGCTAAACCAAGCTAGGCTAAGCCGGTCGGGCTTGTGCATATTAGCTATGTTTTTACTACAGGGATTTATAGAAACGGAGACACTGTTTATGCGGGTTACTGGTCCAATCCAAAATTAAGCTTTGTAGCCCTTAACTTTTGGTATGTCCACAGAAAACCTAAATCCGTGTATGACCCTGAAATCATACATTAGCGTTCCCTAAGAAAGTTATGATTCGAATGATCGACACGATAGGTCGCTATGCACGATAGGTTGCTATATTGGCAAGACACTCCGCCATACTAGGCGTTTGAGAACAGTTCCCCGTCGCATGGCACTTGCAGGTAAGAACCCACGTGTCATTGGGCCCACCTATTACGAGCGACTGCCCGCTGATCTTAGACTTGAACCATCTGACGAAGCATTTCGACGCCGCCTGAAACGTCTCTTATTGGAAAATCCATTATACTCGGTTAAAGAGTATATGGATCTTAGCTTACTGACATGTAAATAATTATAACTCAATTTGAATTCAAATGATTTGTATTTTGTAATGGACATTATTATTATTTATCTGACTGACGATTCCGAATGGAAGATGCATTTATTTTTCTGTTTACTTTTTATCGTGTTTTGTATTACTCTAGTTGACATTATGTTATTTTTATTTTTCCTGTTATGACGATCATGATAACAATTCTTGTAATTTTGACATGTGTGCAAATTTATAATGTAATTCCTTATCATGAAATAAATTATCTAATCTAATCTATTGAAAACAAACAACAGTCAATTATAACTATCCTAATCCTATCTATATATATATATGTAATGGTCAAGTGTCGTTCGCCCCAACAACTTAACCGAGTTCTAAACTAGTAGGGTTCTCTTGGCAAATCACTTGTTCTAAACCGGAACGGGTATTTAAGTATCTAATTTATTCTTTTATACAAACGCCTTAAGGGAGGCGTTAATGAAGCATGGGTCTTCTGGTAGATGTCGCTGTACGCCTCCCTAAAGGACCGATGCTCTTGCTAAATAAAATATTTATTTATTTTATTTAGCAAGAGCATCGGTCCCTAATGGCACGGATAACAGTTTAATTATCACTAAGGGCGGTGATAAAAGACCCATTAGCACCATCGGTGCACCGGTAATGGAGATACAATGTGCTTGCGTATACCTGGTACGTCTACATAAGTAAATTAGCGAAAATGAACACACAATGAAAAAAAAGTAGCCGACATCAACATCTTGGTACAACAGTATACAAGTAGGTAAAGAGAGATAGCTTTATATATGAAACTACCACTTGTTTACCTGTAAGATTTTAAAATTAATTGGAGTGTGCAATAATAATAGATTGTTAACAAAGGTTAATAGTTTACGTTAGCAGCTGCACTGCTTAATACGATGGAACGGTTGATGAATTTGGAACTGGGTAGCGATTGCACCTATAGCTCAGTTGGCTAGAGCGACTGGCCGCGAGTGCCGGGAGGTCGCAGGTTCGAATCCTGCTCCGTGCCTAGATTTTTCAATTTTTCCTTCATTCTAAATTTAAGTATCTAGTCGTATCTATCTCATTATCATAAATTTAAGAGCTGTACTCTAGTCGGTAAAGTAATCGCCATTTCATTTCTCTGCCACTGATTTGAGCTCCTGACACGACATTACATTACCTTCTCCTTGACTTGATGATATTTGTGGACCAATATCCGTCTTTGTCTTCCCCTCCCTCTCTTTCCTTCTATATTCCCCTCAATTATAGTCTTTATATATTTATCATGCCATATCAGGTGTCCCAACATATTTCCTCTTCAATTTTCAATAACTTCATATCACTTAGAGATAAGTTCAAGGACATTAATATAATGACATTCTGAAAATAAATATCATTTATTCCATAAATTAACCAACTAATGTACTATTAATCCAAAAATGAAATCCGCAACATGCTTCGTCAAATTAACTTAACATAAAGGACCGCCCCGGATCGTAGATGGCTCGAAAGTTCCCATAACCCCGGCGGCGTTGCCACGCTGAATGGCCAAAGAGATCTGTTGAGCCAAGAACGAACCGGACCGAGGATCGCAACCCCTCTCCCTCAGCCGTCGACCCAAATCCCTAACAAAGTCCCTGGCCTCCGCGCCCCACGGCCCCGCCGTCTCCACCGCCACTGGCACGAAGTCGTACATTGGTTCCAAGGCAGAGTACTTCACATGTTTCGCCCGGGCCGCCGACTCTGCCGCCGACCCCGCGGATCTCATGGTGTGACTCAAATGGGACGGGGCAAATGTGCTCACACAAGTAGCGTCCCATAAAAGACACCGACCCTTCTGCCATGGAACCAATGTCAGACCGTCTGGCCTTTTTCCATCAGTGCGGCACAACCCCGGAGGCTCCAGGACACACGGCACATTGGCTGAAACTAAAGCCCGGCGAACCACCTCATTAATGGCATGGTGCCTCGGAAACCGACCGGCACACCTCTGACAACTAAGCCCATGATGCCCGTCCTCCTCAACCACTACCCCGCAGATGCACCGGTGCGCTTCGCACACTTTACACCCCAAACGTAGCGCAACCGCGATGAAAAAAAAAAAAAATATATATAATGAAAATGCATTGTCAATACATCTATGACAATATTGTGTATGTACACAAAAATATTGTAAATTTTAGACAGAACTGTGACATACATAATATTAATACTAGAAACAAATATAAGCTTGCGGTACCCTCCACTCGGCTCCAAAAAATAAGAAAATCATTCACGTGTAATTGTGTAAAGTTTTATAATAAACTACCTACAAACGTGACTAATTTATCTATTAATAAATTCAAGACTTATGTAAAGCGTAAACTCATATCGAAAGCATATTATAGCACAAAAGACTACATGAATGATAAAACACCGTGGGTATAATTGTGGTTGAAATACTAATTATATTTTAATAATTATGACATTACATCTTAATGACTATTTTCATAACTATGACATTAGATGTTGACGTTAAATTTTCCTCTTGACATTCAGATTTTATTCTAGAAACTGTCTAGATTATACAATTTTTTATGTTTTTATTTTACATATTGACGATCTTTTTGTGAATTTATTATACTCTCTTTTGACATACATTATAGTAATTCATGTCTTTTTTTAAATTTCATATGCATCAATAAATTGCTCTGAATAATTAGATTCAATTTATGTAATATATAACTGACGATTCAAAAGTGCTTGTTGCTAGGCCTATTTGAATAAAGAATATTTTGAGTTGAGTTGAGTTGAATTTGAACACTTCCTAGTTTGTTCTTCTTTTCTTCCAGCCTATACCTTCCATCCTTCTCCATTCCCACATTTCGAACGCACTCAATCTTTCTCTGTCACGCTGAGATAATGTCCAAGTCTCGCTTCCATACAACGTTATGCTCCAGTTGTACGCCGTATCTATCTATATAAGTATATATATCGTCCCTTAGTGCCTATAATACAAGCTTTTCTCATTAGAATTGCTGTTTGAAACGGGATATTTACCATGTATATTTGTATTTGTACCCACACACCACAGCGATCTGATCGCTATGGTGTGTGGGTAGACCACAACTTAAACTCGCAGCACGTCAGTTAATCCTTGATAATGGCGCTTGCAACAGTGCCGAAATATCGGGAACTCACAAATACAAATATGCATGGTAAATATCCCGTTTCAAACCGTAATTCTAATGTAAATGACCATGGGAGCTTGAAATCTTAAGCTTTTCTCAGTTTGGCATTAGGTCGATTTGTGTAAGATTGTCCACAAATATTCATATAATTATAGCGGCCGGATTCGGCTACATTGCTCACACACCTCGACTCCAATCCACAGAAATACTAATTAATTTCAGAGCTCTCTGATGTGAGATTTTAATTATAACTTTAATAAACATCAACATCTCTACACTTTCATTCTAAATACAACCAGTTATGACAAGTACAGTAAGACACAAAAAATATGGTTTTTTGGACCTATCACAATGGCCCCAAGCCAAATAGGGTTAAATTAAAAATGGCGCTGATAAAGTACGTACTACAATGACCTAACTAAGCGAATCATTGCATAAAATGATTTAAGAAACGCTAAATCTCCAGTACGGGATCCCATGCAGATAGTAAAGAAAAGGAATGATCTCTATTCTATAAAAAAGGAGGTATGCCTTCCAGCCCAGCTTAATTACTGAATAGCAATAATTATGCTCGATGTATCTATGAAGAATCAGGTCAGAAACGATGTGATCAGACAGAACCAGTCATCGATTTAGTCAAAAGGTTTAACAAGATAAAGTGGCAGTGGGCCAGTCACATCAGAACCGACAGTCATTGGGGTAGGCGTGTTCTGGAGTGGAGACCACGGCTTGGCAAACGTAGTGTAAGACGCCATCCAGCTAGGTGGAGCGATGACATACGCTAAGTGGCTGGCAGCAGTTAAAAAAAGCAAGACCGAGTGGCGTGCCATGGGAGAGGCCTATGTCCAGCAGTGGGGAATCCATCATTTTACCGAAAATCGTTACATCGATTATAGTTTCCTATAACACTATTCGCAGAATTTTATTATCACTTAGGAATCATTCATCGAACTTCGTTAGATCGCTCAAACATTTGCTCGAATTACCTTTTACACAAGAAACAACTCATCGAATTTTAATTCAGTATTTTATTTGTTCATCGACGTAGTCGTTCATCGAATGGCCTTTAGTATAATTTTGGTTTAACGAAGGTTTCAGTTCCCAAAATTCTTATTACCTAGAACATCATTTCACCACTGTTTACCATTCTTGATAATACGACTAATTAAAAATTTCCCAGATTCTTGGTGTACTGTGTACTCAAAAACAAAAATACCCAAAACCTAAAATGTACAAAAGACCTGTTAGGGCAAAACCGACTTTAATGCGGATAGTTTAGAAGATTAATACGGGAACTTTGCTCCCATCTTAATCTTCGAGGTTATTTTTTTTTAGTAAGCCCAGAAAGACCAGTTAGGGCAAAACCGACTGTATTGCGGATAGGTTAGAAGATTAAGACGGGAGCTTCGCTCCCGTCTTAATCTTCGAGGTTATTTTTTTATATAGACCCAGAAAGATTATGCGCCCTGAAAAATCATGCTTGTTTGGTTGTTCGATGAAACATTGTTCGTGGAAAGAATACTATATGGAACGTACTATCTGTGAATCAAGTTTCGTTAAATTAATACTATGAATAACGAATATTTCTATGAAAGGTAAATTCGATGTACCGTTACGCTACGACTAGAGACGCATTCGAAACGATTAACTATGAAAAGTGGTTCGATTATATAAAACGCAATGAATTGATGATTACGTGGTTAGAAAAAAAACCTAATGAAATTCGTCGAACAGTTTTCGGTGAAATGAAAATCGATGTAAGATATTTCGATAAAATAATAGACACCCCCAGCAGTGGACAGTGGGCTAATGATGATGCTGATGAAGAATTTGTCTAAGACGCTAACGAGTTCAATGCTGCCGAAATCGTGGGCAAAGGCAATTTTTACAACATTTAAGCCTTGGTTACGCATCATAGCTTGGGAGTAAGTAATTCTGTCTTCCCATCCCAGTTCTATTAGGCAGGTAGGTGCATACTAGATGAAGGATGAATATTTAATGTCCGCTTTTAGCCTGAAGCTGTAGTTAGTAGGTATTCAATAAGAGCGAATAATTTCTTTAGGTGGCCCGGTATAAATTGGACCTCTTATAATTTTTTTTAACCTGACTGTGGCTTTATAGGCCGGCCCCAATAAAGCGATAGGAGTGCGCGGTTGGAGAGTATAGTAGAAAACCTCCGGCACGACCACGCTTGTGGTTTGGAACACTGGAATAGTCTAAGAGTTTGCGCTCCAGTGAGATTGGTTGAGCGATTTCAACCGAATCTGAGGTGTGAGTGGAATCGAGCTGCTGGGAGTTTTGTCGCTGGTTCACCAAACCTAGCCTAGGTGAGAAGAGTGCAACAAGGAACTCAGCTAGGACCGACCTGGGTCGGACTGACTCTAGCCGGTATGCGGCGATACCGGGACGAGTATTAGGGACTATATGTGTCAGTGTTGTCGCGATCGCGCGGTAGATGTCTCTACCGGCGGGAATGCTTAAGTGTACGCGTCGTGTATTCTTATAATGTTGTTGCGAACGCAACTCTTATTTAATTTTATACATATATAATAACTTAGTGTGCACTAGCAAAACGCGCCCGTTTTGCACGGTTAGTATAAGAGCGGCTTTTTTAAAGCCACTAATAGTAACACTTCACATACGCTTTATCCCTACCATTGTAACATACGTTAACACAAATTATCAAATCTTGCTCGTCATTACCTATTTTTTGTTCTCACATACAACCACTTCTCTCTTTTGGCCAAGCTATTTTGTAAATCAGCTCCTATTGAAATAATACAGTCAACTTTACATCGAAGTTTTATTTGAGTCGTCGAGTTCCATCATCACCGGCACCGGCGTCTACAAATCTATAGTGACCTATAATAATGGCGTTATTTTCGTACCTTGTCTTTTAAAAGTCTCAGCCAGGGTTCAGGGATTGAAATATTTTTTTAAGATTTTAAATGGGATCCAATATAATATTGATGATATAAATAAATAAATAATAAATAAATATCTTTGGACAATCTTACACAAATCAACCTAGTCCCAAACTAAGCAAAGCTTGTACTATGGGTACCAAGTGACGATATACATACTTATATATAGATAAATAGATATTTAAATACATAGAAAACATCCAAGACTCAAGAACAAATATTCGTGTTCATCACACAAATACATGCCCTGACCGGGATTCGAACCCGGGACCTCCAGCTTCGAAGGCAGGGTCACTACCAACTAGGCTAAAGCGGTCGTCAAAGAATTACCAATATTGATGGTAATTCTTAAGGCCCCTTTCGCGAAACGATGGATTGCAACTCTATACTTTCCTTGCTTATTAGGTATCTTGATTTAATCTCATCATTATTATTATCTAATTGGCAATTGTGTATCCTTAGGTTTCTAATGACATTGTGTAATATTATTATTTAACTTTAATCTCATCATTTTATTGTTATCCAATTGTATCATTAAGTTTGTAATAATAATTATTTGCTAGATGGCTGGGTCAAGGGTCAGATACAGCGCGGCGGTACTCCTGGACACGGCGCGGATAGTCAGGAGGTTCCTCTCTCTGTCGCCCGACACCACCGGTAGCTTAGGCCCCGCCTCGCTGCCGGCGGCACACTAGGTTAGGTTTTTATAATGATGTTATGTTTTGTAAGTGTATTTTTATGTTTTACTTTTTATAAAGATATTGTAAAAACCTAACTTAAGCGAAAAAATAAAGAGATAATTATTATTATTTTGCATGCCAGCTGCTGGCAAAATGTGTGTAACTTGAACTTTATAAAATCTTCTGTACCACATTTTAAGCAAAAATAAATGTATTTGTATTAATAAGATTTATAGCTTACATGGTCATTTACATTAGAATTACGATTTGAAACGGGATATTTACCATGTATATTTGTAGTTTTGAGTTCCCGATATTTCGGCACTGTTGCAAGCGCCATTATCAAGAATTAACCCTTGATAATGGCGCTTGCAACAGTGCCGAAATATCGGGAACTCAAAAATACAAATATACATGGTAAATATCCCGTTTCAAATCGTATTTGTATTTTGCTCCTCACTCATGACCAAGAGGAACGAAAACGGGCACACTTTATATAAAATTTCGATACAAATCTTCTCATTTTCATTACACTTGAATGTATTAACGAACTACACCAGTCAATACACAAGTAACCAAATCACAACGAGACACCCTGACCTTGTCTCTTGGCGAGGTTCCCAATGCGAATATTGACCCTCCGACACCCGACAGACGAAATACAGAGTAGATGTGTCGATCAACGTCCAGGGGGAAAGACGTGTTGACATATTTCACCATTTTGTCGGCGTGATGACATGTTACCAAATTACAGCTTTACGGTAACAATACAAAAGAGAACAACGGTTGAAACTCACTTGGAAAGCGCGGTGGCTGGCGCGGTCGGTTGCCTTGATAACACTCAACCTGATGAAGGACTCCAATTGTAGTCCGAAACATGTCGCAAATAGTGATTTTCCAAGTGAGTTTCAACCGTTGTTCTCTTATTAAGTGTAAATATGTCTCACATTAGTGTAAATTTATGTAATACAAATAGTTTATTTCCAAAAAATATAAATAACACAGTTACATTTTGTGCTAACCCCCACACTAGGCTTAGCCTGTCCCGTGGGGAATCGGTGCGGTTTACATATAAACATTACATAAGCGGCTAGTGGCATGTTTAAGATAACAGAATGAATACAATTTACTAAAGCTTAGTCCTAAATAAAACAAAGGAAAGTATGCCTAAGTTAAATTGAATTGAAATTTCAAGTAGAATAGAATAAAACATAACTCTAATTCTAATTAAGGTAACGGTTACAGACGGACAGACGGATAGCCGGACATGGCAAATCTATATGGGTTCCTTTTTTACTATGAAACCCTATAAGGGATTTCGTTCATTTTAGTCTGTACTTTAAATAAAAAAGAAATTTATTGAAAGTACAATGAATATAAAAAACAAGAACATACTAAAGATAAAAACTTACTTACAAATAAAAAATGGGCTCTAATTCAGAGCTCAACGGTAGGATGCCCAGAAGGCTGGCGGCATTGCCGCGCTGCACAGCAAGGCCGATGCACTGAGCGAGGTAGCCAGCCTTCTGGTCACTCGTCGCGTCGACAAGGCGTTTCGCCAGCTCCTTATAGCGCTGTGAGCACCAGGTCCCTACGGCCCTGGTGTTTCCACCCCAAATGGCTCAAACATGTAGGCACTGCAATGAAGGGATTGACCTGTGACTGGGTGGTTCTCATTCCAAAATTTAACATTTTCTTAATTTGTCCTTACCGGGCCCGGATTGTTAACGACTCGTGAGTGATTATTTCTGACTTTAACTAATTTAACAGTTAGGGATCCAGGTATAGAGTAAACTGGAGTCAACAATAAGTTTAAATTGCACTCTGATTTCCTTAACTTTCACTTAACGTTCGGACCGGTAAGGACATCAATTAAGTTTAACGATGAGAATCACTCGACTATGTTGAGTGTTGACAGCTAATGAAAAATGCGCATCCCTCGATTGCAACACATCGAATACTCGGCAGTTATGGCGAACTTACTTGCCACAACGAACAGGAAGTAGTAGTTTTAAATATAAAAAAACTCCCATGAGTTACAACATATAAAGTTAATATAGCACTGTGTTAAATAGTATGCATATACAGGTTTCTGATTTTGAAGACTGACTAAGGACAATGCTCCATTGTTTGATTTCAGAGGCACTGTATTCGTAAAAATTAGGGAATAAATACGTGTGCCGCTTTTTCACGCAACACGCATCCATTTCTCACAATTATCTACAACGCAGACTACGCAGACAAAACACGCAATTCGTAACTGTTACACAAAATCATTTTTTGTTGTTATATTTTATTTAGTTTTGTGGGAGCTCTTTGATGTGAACGAACGTTTTTGTTACGTTTTCTCGACGCGAGACGGGTGATGATTGGTTCATTGTAACTGTTTTATACTATATTACAGGGCTTTTTGAAGCTTCGTGCAAATACGCAATGGGGGCCAAGGACCATATACAATAGGACTGACAATCTTCATACTACTAACCGTACTCCGAAAGCTAGTATCTCTCTACGTAGCTAGATTGTATATGGTCCTTGGTGGGGGCCATCGTTTTTGTGCTCACCAGTTGGCGCCACTATCGAGTAAGGTCCAGCTGTCAAAAATTGTTATTGTTTATTATGGGCACGAGAACGAAGTTTACATTTAAATCCTTGTTAATACCTTAAAACCGTACCGTAAAAATATCGAACATACCGCATTGTAGCGCGGCCCAGTTTTGTTCGGAAAAAAGGAGGAAATAAGTTTCCGAAAGACAAAACTGTCTCAAAGCCCTGACAGTCATTGACCCGTAACTCATATTTGCCATAATCAAGCTCAGGTATTGCAAAATAGTCACCATATTGTTCCAATTAGATATTAACCCGCGTAGCGCAACCACAAAGAGTGACATTTGACGTTTCGGAGACCCCACGCTATGTGTAGCAGTTTGTAGCAGACACACTGAACATGCTACTTTGCGTCTATGTGCTAGGCTCTTCAGCTTAGTTCCTACTACAGTACAGTCGCCAATGAGACTCCTGCCTCTGCGATACACCGAGTCGACAGCGGCAAGCTGGAACATAACCGAGTCATCCCAAAGATGACTACAATACTTTTTTTTTTTTTTTTTATTTATTTATCCAAAATACTTAAAGACTAATACATATATCCTAACAGCGAGCGAAAACCGCGTGCGGTTTATCTGTCACTGTTGTCGCTCGTTTTACAATCTCTTATTTTATTTATATCTACCTACATACAACATACAATTTATTGCGTACCGCTCGGGCGCGCATCGCTATTTGGCAAGTACATGTTTTTTATAATTGCTTTACACTTGTGCGGATTGCTGATAAGGTTATGGCAGACATCATTAGGCCATTTGTTTAATGTGTAAGGTAACATAAACTCCCACACCCTTTTTCCGTATGCGTTGTTATACGACGGCAATACATATTTAGGTAAGCTACTTAGGTTTCTTAGTTTTTGTGACCTACAACGATTTTTGAGGTTAGGTACATTTGATATTTCGTACTTAATACTCTATGCAGCATCGGACTTGGGCTTTGTATAGACTAAGAAGCTGCTCAAGCGTGAAATCGCTTGACTTTATTTAGGATGCTCAGCTTTTTGGCCGCTGTTCTGGCTTTAAACTCGACGATCACTTTAGCCCAGATGGGAATCCATCATTTTACCGAAAATCGTTACATCGATTATCGTTTCCTATAACACTATTCGCAGAATTTTATTATCACTTAGGAATCATTTATCGAACTTCGTTTGATCGCTCAAACATTTGATCGAGGTTTTTTTTTTATAAGCCCGGAAAGATTATGCGCTTTGAAAAATCATGCTTGCTTGGTTGTTCCATGAAACATTGTTCTTGGAAAGAATACTATATGGAATCATGTTTCGTTAAATTAATACTATGAATAACGAATATTTCTATGAAAGGTAAATTCGATGTACCGTTACGCTACGACTAGAGACGGATTCGAAACGATTAACTATGAAAAGTGGTTCGATTATATAAAATGCAATGAATTGATGATTATGTGATTAGAAAAAAAACCTAATGAAATTCGTCGAACAGTTTTCGATTAAATGAAAATCGATGTAAGATATTTCGATAAAATAATAGACACCCAGCCCAGATATACCATAGTGTCGCCATGTCACCAGCAGTATAAACACGTGCCGAATGGAGCTCGCTAACCGAGCTGTCGTCTGCCAGCTCGCCTTGCCAAGTGCACCGTTTAATGTACGTGCATATCGCATAAATATAAATGGTTAATTGTTGTGACTACCTGAGATATGTAATGGTAAACACGTTACGTGTATTTTGGTGTCCGTCTTAGTTTTCACAATCCTACTACGCTCAAGACGAAGGAGAATGGGTACAAAGGTATTGGGAATAGAAATGAAATGAAATGAAATTGTTTATTTCGCTAGAGATATGGTTACATTATAGAATAGAATAGAATAGAAAAATCTTTATTTCGACAACAGAAGAACTAGAATTACAATTAAAATACTTAAAACTAAAAACAGTTGCGAAAAAGGGGCCCACTCAGCATGTGCCGGGTCACAAAAGGTGTCCCGACGCTGGTTTTCTGCGGGTCCCGACAAAAATGAGTTGCGCGACAATCCACACAACTGTACACATGCGCAATTACATTGACCCTGGTTATGATGATTTAGATTTTTTTTTACATTTTTTACATTTTTTTTATTAGATGGTAGAATACGTTCACAATAATAACGTCCCATAATATCTCGCCAACAATGTCGGCATGCAAAATATTAGATTTACTTAATTAGGCATGCAATTAATTCATTACATAGTAACTTACACCAGTTAAGCAATAAAATACAGTATTAATTTATTAATTCAGATTCAGATTCAGATTCATTTATTTCATAGATGTAAATTACAATATAAATTTGCATTCATGTCAAAAGTATACGAATTCACATAAGGATCGTCATAACATAATTGGACACACAGAAAATATAAATAAAATACAAATGGAATTTAAGACAACAAGTCTAATTACAACATAAATTAATGTCAATGATAGTTGAATACTTATCCTAAAAAATAATGAAGTTACCATTCAGTCATGTTATATCTACAAATAATAAATACATTTTAAAATATAATAATAATTTAATAATAATAATAATTTATTTACCAAAAAAGAGTACAACATATTAATAAACAATGACTTCCACACTAGGCACAGCCTGTATCGTGGGAGTCGGATCAAACACGAGAAATACCAGTAGCATGCGGCTTTTAACAATTTTTAAGCAAAAGTAAAAGTAAAACAAGCTTTAACACTATATTTTTAAACACTAAGAGAAAAAAAAAAAAAATCTATAATTTTATTTGGGCGCTGGTTTGTGTGAGTGAGTGAAGTAGAATGTGCGTGATGAATGTGTGGGAGAGTGTGTAGGAGAGGATGCGAGTAATTTACTGCAATGCTTCTTCAGCCTGGTCGTAGGTCCAAGCCATCAAGAGCTCCCGTACTCGCTTTTTAGCTGCGGCCATTTGGCAAAGTTTTATGTCACAGACTTTTGAGATGTAATTATAAACGCGAGGGAGAACACATGTTTTAAAACGTTTTGCAAATGCCGTTTTGGCTGAAGGTACAGGGACTTTAAACACTCTTTTCTTTAGCAGGTCAGGATAGGATGGACGTTGTAGAGTTGACCTGTGAGTGAACATAGTGGCTCGGTACAAAAATAGTTTACGCACACTTAAAACTTCAGCTTCTTTATAAAGGTCTACAGTAGGAAAACGCCGCGGTTTACGGAGGGCCACCTTCAATACTGCCCTTTGAGCTCTTTCTAACATAATCAGTAAAGATTTAGAACATCCACCCCAAGCTAGAATACAATAATCTAGGATCGATTGACACAGGGCCAGATATATAAGTTTCAATAGCTTTTTATCAGCACCTATATTACCTATATATTATGTGTTAATTCCTTAAATGTCAAATATTCTTTAATTGAGAAGCGAAGTTCTATCGTGTATCATGAGAGAATTACTGAAGAAAATTTTGGGCAATCATGTTTCGACTATCGTCAGAAATACAGTCATATACTCAAGAATCATATATCTGAAAATCAATCCTTATTGTTTCCTCGTCTGGGCATAATAGCGTTTCAAGAAACGCGATATTTCTCGTTGTATCTATGCCCTTGATTATACACAATATTAATTATATATATAAATATAAGTAGGTTGAGATTGCTCACAGTTATTTAAAAACAATTATTTATTTATATATAAAGAAATAAGATTTCTTTGTATTATTTTTGTATTGATATGCAGCTTATGACTGTCGATAGAACAGGAGCCGTTACGTTAAATAGTCAAAAGATGGCGCTGTTCCCTATAGCAGCGCGATAGCTGAACTCGGTCGGTAAAATGGTTGTTTTGAAGAGGGCGATGGTGAATATGATTTGTGAGGTTATCCTCTCTTCCAATCCTCTCACTTAATAACATATTATTAAGTGAGAGGATTCATGTAATAATTACGATTACAATATACAGTGGGAATCGACAAGCCAGTAAATAGACTTTAAATGTCGTTTCTTTGTTTTTTCAGGTATGATTGTGTACTTTAAGGTTATAATGTAATAACAGTAGTGGAAACTTGTGTTAAATAAAACTTTTTGTTTTTTCAGAGCAACACAATACGTTTATTTCGGCCAGTTCCTAATAACCCGTATGAATTGTCTTACTTATATATATTTCCCAAAGCAACGCCATCAGTTTTCAATGTGTAACCGCCATCTTGATAACTCAACTATCTCTATCCCGCTCACTCCGTCCCTTTCTCACACAGGTTACGCTCCGTTCCTACATTTATATACTCCAACTATATATTAGAGTTATCGTCGAACAAACATTTACACATACAAACATAAATTATCAAAGCCGGATTCAATATACTCCGAGAACTTCGTTCGCCCGTTAAATTAAACCACATCGTTTATGAAACTTGGATTGAACCAACGGAATTCACGATTGCATCGTTTAAAGCAGTGGATTTTGAACTGCAAATTAAATGTGTAACTGTAACTTGCTATATGAATTAATTGTGATTTATGTTGTGTTTTGTTATGATTGGTTATACGCTATTCTATCTAATAGCACTATTTTTATTTATTTATTCTGAATTGACATTAAGTAATTAAAAATTGTAGTGATAATTTGATAAACAAATCAAATAATGTGTACAGCTGACGAATCATAATTTTGGAAATTTTATCGTGTATACTAATTTTATTGTATAATGATGGAATTGCAAGATTGTGATAATAAAAAAAATCTGATTCTGAATCTAATCTGAATCAAAAAAAAAGAAAAATCAAACATTTATTCTGCAAATAGGCCACAAGGGCACTTTTACATGTCAAAATATTAATTTACAATTTAAGAAAGTCTGACCATAATAAGTAATACATTTTTCATGTCAAAATATTAATTTACAGTTCAAGAAGGAATAATAATTTCGAGTTTACAATTATAACAAAATTAATGTCATACAATGAAGATAAACTTGCAAAGTTATCTATGACAAATATTACAACATCAGTAAAGTTAGAGATGTATAAGGTCTCAAGATTAAACAAGGAGTATAATGAAATTAATATAATATCCCAGAGATGTACATGGTCTCTGAGCGTCAAAATTAAAATTAATTTAATATTGTTAGAGATGTATATGGTCTCTAAGTCACTGATAATAAAAACGAATCCACAACAGGATGATGAAACAAATGGAAATAAAGAAACAAATGATTATTGTACGAGTATAATGTCTCAGTTCGTGTCAACACAGAGCGAGGCGAGTTGAGTAATGTGCCAGCGACAGGCAGACCTGTTGCTCACTGAAATGGAAACAGTATTGTATTAGAGCGGGGTTTTTTAACCTGACTGTGGCTTTGTAGGCCCAATAAAGCGATAGGAGTGCGCGGTTGGAGAGTAGCCTGGGGAAAATCCAGAGGAAAACCTCCGACACGACCACGCGGGTGTTAAAAAAAGTATCTGAAAATTTTGACGACCACTTTAGCCTAGTTTGTATTGACCCTGCCTTCGAAGCTGGAGGTCCCGGGTTCGAATCCCGGTCAGGGCAATTATTTGTGTGATGGACACAAATATCTGTTCCTGTATTTAAGTATCTATTTATCTATATAAGTATGTATATCGTCACTTAGTACCCATAGTACAAGTTTTGCTTAGTTTGGGACTAGGTTGATTTGTGTAAGATTGTCAACAAATATTATATTAGAATTACGATTTGAAACGGGTTATTTACCATATATATTTATATTTTTGAGTTCCCGATATTTCGGCACTGTTGCAAGCGCCATTATCAAGGATTAACTGAAATCAAAATCAAAATCAAAATCAAAACATTTATTCTGCAAATAGGCCTCAAGGGCACTTTTACAAGTCAAAATCTATCTAGATACATCAAATAAAAATAATACAATTATCAAAGTATCATTAATTAAATGTAGTGTTACATGTCAAAAATAAGACTAAGAAACTAATAACAATCGAGATTTGTTAGAGATGTATAAGGTCTCTAAGCGTCAAAATATACATACTGACGTGCTGCGAGAAAATATACATGGTAAATATCCCGTTTCAAATCGTAATTCTAATGTAAATTACCATGTAAGCTTGAAATCAAATATTATATTATATTGTATTATATATTAATTATGTACATGAAAAAGGAGAGTGGCCCATGAACGTAATATCTAATGTAAATAGCAGTAAATTGAGTGTTGTCACACTAATACCGAAGACGCAACAATGTCTCTCTTAATCCCCCGGACGCTACACATTTGTCTGAACACTTGTCACCGAATTGGCCGCCACACAATATACAATACTTCACATCAACGTGCATGTACAGCTCACTCGATAACCAACGAACATCTGACCTCCGAACACAATAGTTGACACATTTCTTGCAGGAAAGCATATCAAACGATTCGACGTGTTTTATTTTCTTGTGTAACTCCACATTGTAAATACCTATTGTTATTTTTTCCTCGTTTTTCTTTCAATTCTCTTTGTTGTTTACCACTTACATTTACTTAAGTAGGTTAAGTAGTATCATTGTAATAAGCATATTTTGGAGAAAATGAACCAAATTGGCCCAGCCACACAATATACAATACTTCACATCAACGTACATGTACAGCTCAATCGATAACCAACGAATATCTGACCTCCGAACACATAGTTGACACATTTCTTGCAGGAACGCATGTCATATATAGGTTCTATTCGGTGCCTGCCAACTTAAAGCCACACCTTTTTCTTTTGCAAATGAGATTATAAAATTTATTTGGTTGTTATTTTTTACACCACTTAAGGCCGTTCCCTTCTAAAAAATCCTCCTTTTTTGACTTGAAGTGTTTGGATTTTTTCTAACAAATTATACGTATCATATTGCGATTTGGTGTTTAAATTTGTGTAGCACTAAATAGCGTAAAGATACCTATACATTTTCATTGTATCTAGTTGACACATTTCTTGCAGGAAACCATATCAAACGATTCGACATGTTTTGTTTTCTTGTGTAACTACACAAGAACACACGACCGGTTTAGCCTAGTGGGTAGTGCACCTACCTGTGAAGCTGACGGTCCTGGGTTCGAATCCCGGTCAGGGCAAATATTTGTGTGATGAGCATGAGTATTTAAGTATTTATATCTATTAAATATATCGTCGTCTAGTACTCATAACACAAAAGCCTTCTTGAGCTTACCGTGGGGCTAGTTCGATTTGTGTAAGACTGTCCTCTAATATTTATTTATTATTATTATTATTTATATTTTTTGTAAATACCTATTGTTATTTTTTCCTCGTTTTTCTTTCAATTCTCTTTTGTTGTTTACCACTTGCATTTACTTAAGTAGGTTAAGTAGTATCATTGTAATAAGCATATTTTGGAGCAAATGACTGACTGTCGAGTTTCTTTCGGCGTTTCTTCTCGGCAGTGTTCTCATGAGAAACGCTAGTAGTTTTTGACTTGTAAAAGTGCCTTTGCGGCCTACTTGCAGAATCAAGTTCATTTATTTATTTCATTTCTAGGGTCTATTCAGAGAAGCACGGACCGTATTTGTGTACAAAAAACGCATTGCTGGCTCACGCCAAGGCGTACAGACTCAATGAGAAGCATTTTAAACCTATATATAACGGTGAGTGGGGTTTTACTTCATTATTTAAAATGCATAGATATGTAAAGTTCATTTATTTCATTAATAAATTATTCTTATTCTCAGAGTCAAGATATAATGGAGATCAGTGAAACGTGTTGAGAGAGGTTGTAAATAGTGGTTGTCATTAGGGCTTAGCTGGGGATTTACATTGTTGTCATGTTCGGACGCTCATAATACAGATGCTCGTTTATCTCTATACACATGAAATTGTTAGGTGATAACGATGGATGTATAAGACTAGTGGCTCTATGAGTAGGGTTTTCAATATTCGTCCAATTTTAGTATTCGAATAATACGAATATATAAATTTCCAATATTCGAATATTTCGAATATTTTTGATGAAACAAAATAATCATTGTAAAGTATGTAATGTAAAATGTAATGACCTTGCAATTACCTAAAAACATCTACATTTACAGTATCTTCTTAAAATTATACAATATTCACTTGGATGAAACTTTTGAAATAAAATAAATAATTACTTAATCAATCACAGCACACAGTCACAATATAATTTTACTTGGTTTATTACAAATCACAATAAAAACAAATAAATATTGAGCCCTTTTTTCATTTCAAATTACTATCAAATTTTTGGCAATCAACAAATTAAAACTATAATGAAGCATATCGTCAATCGTATCGTCAAGCTTTTAAGGTTTTCGTTTATCTCAGTAAATACTAATTACGTAGCAAGAGCAGGTAGTCGGTCTGGCTACCCTTTTTATCAATTACTGTACGGCATTTATTTCATATTAGAAAGTTTGTTTTTGGCAAGGGAAAAGAAAAATTAGATGCTATTTGTCTTTGATTAAAACTTTTTTTTAATATTTAAGATTATTTCTACGGAGTTGTTAATGTAGAGGATAATTGATCTTGGCATTTAATGGTTTTTCGCAAAGGTAAATAATTTCAGTCAAATTTCTGCACTATTCGAAATATTCGTTTTATTCGAATAATGGATGTCGTCGAATTCGAATAATATATGTGGCGAATAATTCGAATATTCGAATTGCAAACCCTATCTATGAGCTGTAGACCTCGTGAGTGAGTTTTTTTATCATTTCCAAAATCGGATACTTTACGGTACGTTACGTTCGGTACGTTACGATATAATATGTCAACAATAATTTATTATTATAATAATAATTTATTATTGTTGATATATTATATCATAACGTACGCAGCACTCGCAAATGTTTGCATGCCTGCGTGCAGGCTGAATACATGGAACTGTATTGTAATGTATAAGACCTATTTGTACTACTATATTCCAGCAAATAAACGATTTGATTGATTGATTATTATAAAAAGATCAGTTATGAATATCGAACCTACTAACAAAATTTCACGAGATGCGGTTTAAAAATGCGACCTGTAGAGACAACAAACCGAAATTCGGACGCAGAAACTTACAAAATCTTTGAAATAAAAATTGTTTATGAAAAATTCCAAAAACTGATCCGACAAAAAATTATACATAATTAGGTACTGAACCTGCTCACAAAATTTGACGAGAATCGGTTGGGAAATGAGACCTGTAGAGGAGAACAAACCGAAATTCGCCCGCAGAAACTTACAAAGTCATTGATAAAAAAATTGTTATTGGAAATTTCCAAAAACCGTCTCGACAAAAAAAATCTATATAACTATCGAACCTGCTCACGAAATTTCACGAGAACCGGTTGAGAATTGCGACCCGATCTGTAGATGAGAACAAACGGAAATCTGGACATATGAAAGCATTTTTGTCGAAGCTGAAGCAGAGACCTTCGTTTCACTCGGTCAAAGACACGCAGCTGCGTTAGGTTTTAGCCTATCGGGAGCCCAGCTACAGCCTAACAGGCTGCTAGAGTGACTACGTCAAAATAAATTGCGTTTTAGGCTGAGCTCAAAGAATTTAGTACATTGACCTTTACAGCCTTTAATTTGTACCGCCAGTGGTGAATAACATTTTTATGTAAAGTTTGAATTTATAAAATATTGTGAAAAGGTACATCGAATCAAATAATGTAATGTATTTTATAATGCTTGGTAATTGAGATTTATACATTCATCATCATCATACATATATTTCAGAGCGTAGCCTAGCTCTTGTCGGTGGAGTAATCGCCATTCTGTTCGGTTCTCCGCCAAGGCTTTGAGCTCCTGATACGACATTACATTGACCTCTTTTGTTAGATCTATAAACGCACGTCTCGGTCTTCCCCTGCCTCTCCTCCCCTCTATCTTTCCTTCGATTGTGGTTTTTATGTAATTGTCATATCGTATGAGGTGGCCCAGTATGTACATACTTTAGGTACATTATTAGGTTTATACATTAGGTAGGTATTTTATATTATGTTAATGTTTAGTTCGTATGACTTGAATTATAATGCAACTTATAATTTTATTTTAAAATGAGAAATAAATAGAATCTGATTTACACCGAATTCATCTTTTTTACCTCGCGATTTGGCGGGACGGAAACTTTACTGCTTCATTAACACTGTTTACGTTACACCATTTTTTTTTGTATTTGTAACTTCAGTGTCTGTATAGGTTCTGGGAGTAGATCAATGAAACGCAGAGGTCAAGCAGTGACTGATTATATTTCTTGGGTCAATCAACTTTTTCTCGTTGTTATTCTGTCCCGTCAGCGAGGAGACAACAATAACCGAGTTTCTTACAAAAATGTTTATAATATGGACTTCAAGCAAGCTCAAGAGATGACCCATGACCTAATGCATTGATGTTCATCTCTAAAACTCATGATTGGTAGATTTAAACTCTATAAAATCATAGTTTTAAAGAGTGACTCAGGAGACGTAACTATGGTAACGAGCAACAAAGAATAGTTGATCCACCCTCTTGACACTAAACCGGCGGGTACACCTAGATTCGTTAGCCATACAACTGAGTACCTACATAATTATTATGCCATCTTCCCTTTTCATAGAAAAAAAAATAACTTTTAGTCCTGGTAACACAGCCCAAAAACCTGCATAATTAAAAAAGAACGCAATCAACACCTCATGCATAACAGAGCAGCATTGCGCTTAATTCTATTATTCATCCGTGAACCTAATTTGTGTAATTATTTTGGGACTCGGGGACTGCCATGGCCTTGCATTACCGCGGTTTTGTAGCGTTGGGCCGCCGATTTTAGCCGACTCATAAAAAACCAGTGCGAGTCGGAATCGCCCACCGAGGGTGCCCTACAAATTTTTAGTTATTGTTTAAGTACTTTAAATAAAGACAGATATATTTTTTGTATATTTATATATTATTTAAGTATGTGTATTTATATTGAATATGTTTATGAATCTTATGTTTTGGAATCTTTTTTTTCTCATTGTAATAGTTTATGCACCACCTACTTTTCAGCTTTATATTTCATTTCTCCACTACCCAATGGTTGTCTGGAAGAGATCGCTCTTTAGCGATAAGACCGCCTGTTGTTCTGCCTCTGTCTCCCTGTATCTTTGTTTTTGTTTTTTATGTGCTATTTTATTATGTGAGGTGTGCAATAAAGAGTATTTGTATTGTATTGTATTGTATTTTATGATTTAATTACAAATGTAAAGATTTTATATATTTTTCCTGTACTTGTAATATAAGACAATATTACTTGCCAAATTTCATAGTTCTAGCTCAACTGAAAGTAGCCTATAAATTTCGATTTCTTTGAGTGTCGAAATGTATTTTTTTGCGACATAAACGGTAATATCTTTTCTTTAGGCTAAAAAAAAAGTATTTACTGTCGCAAAAAAACACACAATCAGCAATACAGAAAAAAAACATGGTTAAATTTCGAAGTTACAGTTTAGATTATCAACAATGGTGCGACAATAGAAAGAAAGAAAGAAAGAAAGAAAGAAAAAACATTTATTCGTGGCACAGGAGTGATACACATACCAAGGATTAAAGTTAAAAAAAAGAAAACAATCAATAATGCCACGAAATGGTCCCGACTCAGCACGGTGCCAACCTAACTGGTCGACGCTGGTCTTCCGTCGGAGCCAATCGGTGAAATTCACGGCGGGTAATACATACACAAAAAAAGGAACTATAAAGACATATTACAAATAGCTAAAAAGAAAAATTCGCACATGAATTTAAACACGGCTAGTATAGCTCGGACTACAATAGGCTCGGGCTCAGCGTGTGCTGCGAGCCTGCTCGGCTGTACAGCGCTGTTTCTCAGCCCGCACCCACTTCACAGCTCAACACAAAAAAATAATAATATTAGGTATCCAGGGGAACATTCGCTTAGATTTAAGTATATTTATATTCCGCTTTTCATGCTTTTCATGCTTTAACTTAGTTCTTTACGTTAAGTTTGATCGTTTCACAGCTTCAAGGAACTGCAGATGCAGATGCATACATGGTTTTAATTTCAATTCGGTGCCTCAAGGCGTTCCTGAGATAAAGGATCTTGAGAGACAGACAGACAGGCGAAAAACAATAGGTTCCGTTTGTTTTCCTTATGAGGTACGGAACCCTAAAACGAGGTTCGAGGTTTTTTCAGGTTCTTAAATTAACTGTGCTTCATTTTTCATCCTCTTAATCTGGGGTCATTTTCCACCAGCATGAAAATGACGATTTGGTGTACATTGTTAGATGGACAAGTAAATTACTTACCCAGCAACGGCACGTCGCAAAGCAAATATAACACGAGAAATATTAGACTAGGAAAATATGTACAAAATTATGTTAAGAGCGCTTTAATAAAATGTAACAGGTCCACTAGCGCCACTCGTAAATAATTGTGATTGTCTAAATTTAACGATCGATATCTAAAAAAGGGGGCCGCTACGTACTGTATTTTGTATTTAGGTACGTTTTGAATCCATGAAACTAGTTATTACGTTGCTGCATTCGTCAATCTATGCGTCCAAAGTTAAAACGGCCGTTTTATTTTTGAGCTCATAGAGAGACCAATCTAGCAACGTAAAATTTAGTTTGATGGATTCAAAAAGTACTTAAATACAAACTACAGTACGTAGCGGCCCCCTTTTTAGTTATATATCATTAAATTTAAATAATTACAATTATTTACGAGTGGCGCTAGTGGACCTGATACATTTTATTAAAGCGCTCTTAACAATTACTATGGCAGAAGAACAAATCAGTTTATGGTTCCAACTATTTATAACGAATTTAACTGGTTAAGAAAAGAAAAAAATGTAGTTTAAATGTAGTGTAAAGCAAGCTAAAAAAGACATTTTTACAAAGATTACCTTAACTGTTAACAGATTTAGTTAGTTAATATATATATATTTTTTATTGTTCTAGTTCTTACAATTACAAGTATTACTTAATTATGTAACTTAGGTGCATGAACTTATTAAAATGAGCGCGGTCTCGCCAACAAACTGTCTTGTCAGTTTGGCGAGTAAAATTGAAACTGGAAACTTTATGTACCTTTTTGAAAATAAATTTAAAAAAAAAATGTCAACAGAATCCGTGACGACGACCGGTTAGCCTAGTGGTTAGTGACCCTGCCTAGCCTACGAAACTGAAGGTTCTGGGTTCGAATTCCGGTGAAAGCAAATATTTTGGTGGATCAACTATTCTTGTTACTCGTTACCATGGTTACATCTCCTGAGTCACTCTTTAAAACTGCGATTTTATAGGGTTTAAATCTACCAAACATGAGTTTTAGCGATGAGCATAAATCCATTTGGCAATGGGTCATCTCTTGAGCACGCTTGAAGTCCATATTATAAACATTTTTCTAAGAAACTCGGTTACTGTTGTCTCCTCGCTGACGGGACAGAATAACAACAAGAAAAAGTTGATTGACATTTTTTTCCAACTGATTTTGTTTGGCACCGTAAACTAGGGTGACTTTTAGAAAAAACGGGGACACTTTGATAGATTTAGAACACTTATATAATCATCAATAAGTATATCTAGTCTGATTCAGTTTAGTAAATGGTTAGGAATACCAAGATATTTAACTGACCTCATGCTAACCAAATTAAGACTAACATACGATATAAAACTCGTATATCAGCATCGTTTCAGTTAAAATACATAACAAAAATATAGAATACTCGTACAGACGACGGCAATGAGGGACAAAAACAAAAACTGTGGGGCGGAGGGGGAGGTTGGTTAGAAAATCTTGCTTAGTGTAGGATTCCTGCTCCGTCTTCGCAATCGAAGGCCTTGATGTGTCTTCTGGTGCCTCTCACCCTCATGGAGACAGCTCGTATGACTGATATTTGTACTTTAACTTTTAGCCAGAAAATTATTTGTGAGTATGGTTTTTCCCATTTGGATGCTGTTTTTTCAAAAAATTATAACATACGATATAAAAACTGTATTTTTAAAGTCGCCCCTTAATTCGGAAGTAACCCCGGTTGACTGTACCATAATAAAATTGGTGCAATTGAAGACGTATTAATATTCCAACCGCTTTGATCGTGACCGATTGAACTCCCACGCTTTCCTGTTTGAATCAACTTGTTGACAGAATAAATACATTTAAAAAGCCCCTTTGTAGTTTATATTAAATTCATTAATGTCAGTAGCATAAAACAGGGGCTCAGTGTGCTGTGTTAGGAGAATGGGAGACAATCTTTATTGTGTGATGCTGTAGACAGTTCTGAGTCCAAATGTTCATTCAATTAAAGTCCTTTTCCAATAATAACTCTTTTTATTCACTGTAAACAGTCTCCCAAATTCTAATTATTCCGTAATCCATTTTGACAACCTAAAAGCGCGCCTCTCCGTTTTTTCTTACTTTTTTAAAAGCTGCTTACTGTCATAGACACAAAAACTAGTCAGTATACAAATACATTTAAAAAGCCCCTTTGTAGTTTGTATTAAATACGATATTCATTAATGTCAGTAGCATAAAACGGTTTAAAAAAAGTCTAAACTCATTCAAAAATAGAGTTAATAAACTGTCTTATAGTTAAGTAATTTACTAATCCATGATATCATTAAATTTAATTCTTATATTAGCATGTCATTAGAAAGTTGTGCTCGGTTATTATTGAAATGTTTTAACACATGTTTGAAATAATTTACATAACCTACACGTGACCGCTGGGTGGTGCTAAAAGTGCAACAAAACTGGCAACCGTACTGTCTTCTCGAAGATCTCACGGTTCTAAATAATTGCCATACGATAAATAAATAAAATAAAGATAAATAAACTACTCCACAAAAGTTTAGAAAGATGTGAAGAATAGGCCCAAAAAAGTTTTCTACTCGTCCACTATATTTCAACCCACTATTGTGCAACCGGTATCGAAACGTCGATAGCAAAGGTTAACCCCTTTATTCATAAACGTCTGTCTAACCTATATTAGTTAACTAGCCGCTAAAGTTCGTTTGTCCTTATCTGTCACTTTGACATTGACGTTTGTGAGAATGGGACAAAGAACTTTTTAGTTAGCAGAGGTTTGTTACGTTTTATGAATACGGGGGTAAGTGTGTAATCTAGAAACAAATGACGACACGTACAATAGAATTGAAACGGGTCTTAACCGGATTTGTAGACCTACTAGGTAAGTACTAAATAAATCCTAGACGGTACGTGGAAGGCCTGCCAGTATCAGAGTAAAACCAGTAGTGCATCTTCATAATATGGTACATCTAGTTATGTTACACTTGTATTGAAATACCTCACAAGGACATAGTCTGAGCGATGAAAATCAATTTGGAAGATTTATTGAAGCATTATTTGAAGAAAAAAAAATTCAAATCGGTTCATAAATGACGGAGTTTTGAAGTAACACACATTATAAACTCTCGCGCTTTGTAAACATACTTAAAGATTTGTTTAAACTGGTCTAACGCGATATTTATGTACATACACATATGTATATATATTTATTTGTATATTTATGTCGACACGGGGTTTAACCGCGACCAAGACCGGTGCAACCCGTCTCGAAACGTCGGTAACAAAGGTAAATACATAAATATTGCGTTAGACCCGTTTAAACAAATCTTTAAGTATGTAACACACATTAAGAAAAGAACATTCACAACATACAACCGAATTGGGAACCTCCTCCTTTTTTTGAAGTCTGTTAAAAAGATAGTAATCATGACCACGCGTCAATATGAAACTACCCCAAAATATCCGCTATAATTAGATTCGGCCAATTTCATTGGTTCGGATTAATATGTATGTTTTTATACATACACTCATAATCATACTTATCGGGTAGCATAAACACATTGGAGGCCGAATTTGACTAATATTACTTCACGTCTCGCAAAATCAAAAAAATGTCTCCACTCGATAGGCCCTAAGATATTACCGCCAAACTGAAGTGGGACTGGGCCGGACATGTCTGCTGTATGCATCCGGAAAGATGGGAGATAATAAGTACGCAGTGGACCCCACAAGATGGCTACCGGAACAGAGGCAAAGCAAAACGAACTGCACGCATTTTTCTTTATTTTGGCGGAAACAAGCTAACAATAGGGCCGAATGGAGGAAAAGAGGCAGGCCTGTGCCCAGCAGTGGGACACTCAAATAAGTGTAAAAAAATGTAATAATTATGTAATAAAATTGTTTTGACAATTACTATAGATAAAAAAATGACATGTAAAACTATGTGTTTTATCAATGAATAAATGAAATGAAATGAAACGAAATTACCTCCAATTGCATTATTCCAAGATTTTTCCATAGAATTTTAACGTTTTGAATTAACGAGGCGATTATTAGTGAATCCTGAGTTTAAAATATTCCAAGCGAAACCTAAAAATACTAACTTAATTTATGTCACACCTGGCCATAAAGTGGCAATTACCGCACGCTCCGCGCGCGGAAAATCCCACTTCCTGGCCAGGGGGTGACATAAAATTTTGTACTTACCTCGGGCGGTAATTAAGAAAGCCTCAGATCGCATAATTATCGCCCTTGCCTTCGGCTCGGGCGTCAAATACCTGCGATCTGGGACATTCTTTGTTTTACCGCCCTTGGTGAGTAATGTACTATTATTTGGGACAAAGGAAGACCCATATCGCTTTCCACTCGGTATCGGTATAACACAGGGTTGCAGATGCATTACTTATTTTGCTGCGGCACAAACCAGTACGAAAGCCTGCAAACAGCACCTTTGCGGGTCACCCGCAGACGCGTTAGTTCTGTACCAATAATTCCATATTGAGAGGCAAGGTGTGTGCTATAGAGGCTCAGTGTGCTGTACTAGGAGAATGGGAGATACTACACGCAATAAAGATTTTATTGCGTGTAGTTAGTTGAACAAGTCAGTCACTGTTGGTATGTCTAAATATACTAGCTCTCATCGTGTTACAATTAAATAGATATTCTTTTTTTTTTAATAATTAAATAAATAAATATTAGAGGACAATCTTACACAAATCGAACTAGCCCCACAGTAAGCTCAAGAAGGCTTGTGTTATGGATACTAGACGACGATATATTTAATAGATATAAATACTTAAATACATAGAAAACATCCAAGACTCAGAAACAAATATTCATGCTCATCACACAAATATTTACCCTGACCGGGATTCGAACCCAGGACCGTCAGCTTCACAGGCAGGTGCACTACCCACTAGGCTAAACCGGTTGTCAAAATTTCAGGCGCTTAAGTAGTTATCGGTCTTCTATACAAATATCCCAAATACCCTATGTCCTTCCCCGGGACTTAAACTATATCCAGACTAAATTTAATTTTCTGTTCAGCGGTTTATAAGTGAAGAAGTAACAGGACAGACAGACATACTTTTGCGTTAATTAAATACTAGCTTTTGCCCGCAACTTCATCTGCGTAGAACTCCTTTATCAATAGAATTGCTATTTAATTCTATCAGGCGCTTACCTAGTCATTGCTCATCCATGCAAACTTAAAGGCTGATTCCCGGGATAAAAATTATCCTATGTCCTTCCCCGGGATTAAAACTACCTCCGTACCAAATTTCACCTTAATCGGTTCAGCGGTTTAAGCGTGAAGAGGTAACATACAGAAAGACAGACACACTTTCGTATTTATAATATTAGCACGGATTAGTGTACATGTGCGTATATCTATTCAGAGTTCAAGATACAGGCAATATAATAGGGATTTTTTTAGGTTGATAATGGTGCTAAAGTTTCCAGCGAGCGCTTTCCCACAAAGGATGCGCTTTGTCCTGAGGAAATGGCCCTCAAGCAATAAGGGCCGATAAGGCTGTCCACTAGTTAGGTAAGTAACGGGCTGTTTAGAAATGATTTCATCGTGTAGGCTGTATGAAAATATTCAAGAAGAAGAGTTAAACGGTAGGTAAAATTTCTATCTTTCAGTCGTATCCCGTAGTAGGTAATTATTTTTGTACCAACAAGCGATTCACCACATTTTTGTCAAAATCTCTCAAACTGAATGAGTTACTTTTATGATATTAGGCCTTAACATGCTCCCGAGGATGCACTGTGTTGAGAGCGAGGGACCTAAATTTGTCCCTCTGCTGTCAACACAGTGCATCCTCAAATTTTGTAACGGGTCGGCAACGCATACCTGACTCGTTTGGAGTTGCGGGCGTCTATAGGCCGCGATAACCGCTTACCGTCAGGTGAACTGTACGCTTGTTTGCCACCGGCGTTATGTTAAAAAAGGGATAAGTTGGCCTTTGTACTCTGATCTTATGTGACGTGTATATTGTTTCAACTTGTTATTGTGTAGGTTACAATAACGTTATAGGGTAAAATAAAGTGCTTACATACATACATAATGCGTGAACAGATGATAGTTGCAAACTGTCTCTCAAAATGGCTAGCCTTAGTTTTCGAGATAATGTCACGTTTGTAAAAATCTGTGTACTATTTGGGGTTACAAATACTTGTAAATATCAGCTTTCCACGGATTATCCTCGATTTATGGAACAGCCTGTATAACGATCACACTAACCTCAATTCTCGTTCCATATTTTTTCGTAAAGCCGTTGTAAAACCTTACATACGTAAGGGCATTCCACTGCGTCTTTACCGCCCATTATTGCCCCCTCATGGGCCACCAATAATTCCATTTCAACGCTCCCGCCGCAAATTGCCATCGAAAACCCATAAATGGAGTAATATCCGTAAGGGATGTGGCATACCAGTGGCAGATGACCGAAGCAATTTGTAGCAGAATTGAGGATTCATTTATTTTCATAATAAAGGTGATTTTTAAAATTTACTTAGAGAGACTAAGTTTTCTTCTTACGTTAATACGTAAGAAGAAAACTTAATCTACTAGAAAGACCGCTTAAACATGGTGGTACAATACATTAGTATTGAGCGGTCTTTACACACGCTAACAGAAGACCTTATAGGTTGAGGGTGTTGTTGGGTGAATCAGTTAATTTAATTAACCGTTTTTCATGCAAAAAGAGGTTGATTCTTAAAGAATACCTTAAACCATTAAATTCGATATAAAATTTTCACTTTTCATCTTCTGTAATAAAGTTTATATAAATAAATATAACTAGTAACTTCATTTCATAACTGGGATTTAGCAGTGTCAAAATTTCAAGTTAATATAAATGAAATAAATGGGTGAATCCACTTTTTCTTGTTGTTATTCTGTCCCGTCAGCGAGGAGACAACAGTAACCAAGTTTCTTAGAAAAATGTTTATAATATGGACTTCGAGCATGTTCAAGCGATGACCCATGTCCGAATGGATTTATGCTCATAGCTAAAACTCATGTTTGGTAAATTTAAACCCTAAAAAAATCACAGTTTTAAAGAGTGACTCAGGAGACGTAACCATGGTAACGAGCAACAAAAAATAATTGATCCATCCAAATAAAATTAGAAAATCATAATAGCATAGTAGATATCTTTATTTTTCCGTTTCCTGGATATCCCTCAGTGTGACAGGATCCTAATCGTAACTAATTTCACATCATCTCGGACATGACACATTGGGTTTTTATGGTGTCCTAAAAATTAGAATTACTGATCCAGCGAGCGCGAACCGCCTCGCCAAGTCAAGGTAGAAAATTTTACTACGATTTTCACATTTTCGACTCGACATTATGGGTCATTCTACTTTTTCATGACCAGTTTTCTATTACAAAAAAAAAAAACTATGATATGTATTGAATTAGTGTACAAAAATAGGATTTCGAAATAGTGTCTGAAACTAATAAAAGGATTTTGTAGATAAAAATACTTAAATATTAACATATTTCTGTAAAAGGTGAGTATCACAGTGGTAAAAACCATTTTTTCATACAAATGGTGAGACATCTAAGGACCACTGAGTTACTCGATTTATGGATATTAGCTGTGGCTCGTTAATTACCAAAACTATCGGAAGTGATACTGCAATTAAACCTCTTTCTAAATAACAATACAAAAATATGAAGTGAGGGCCAAGTATTCCATAATCCGCTTTAAAAAAAAAGTGTCTGAAAATTGTGTACATGAAAAAGTAGAATGGGCCTTATACGTAATGACATTTGTCGCCATTTTGTTAAACTTAGTAGCGTTCTCGCTGCAAAACTGCATTCATCCTAGTTTAATAGATTGTTTCAGGTTCTATAAAAGGGTAACCCAGATGCATAGAACATTTTTTTATTATTTCTTTTTATTTTCTGTGAAAAATGAAATGAAATGGAATCATTTATTCTTCAATTTAGGCATGTTACATGCACTTATGAATGTCAAAAAACTACCACCGGTTCATAAAATAAACCTCGAGAAGAACCGGCGTAAGAAACTCGGCGAGGTGTCATTTTTTCAAAACAATGAAAATAAAAAATTGTTCAAAATTACAAAGTCTAGTTAATATGTCAAATGGGGTGTCATGTGAAAGGGCTTGAGTTACAAATTCTGAAACGTTTCTTTTTACGACGAGTAATTTTCGGTTTATGAGGGACCATGTAAAAAAAACCGTTGTCTCCCTTATCTACGAAGCTTGCCAAGGAAATAATATGAAATTATGACATAACTTTAATATCAATGTATGTTTTACAGTAATAATATAACCATAGCTCCAATATAGTTTTCAATTTATTTATCATCAAAAAACATTTCTATTCTATTTCTATTTCATGAATTCCTACGCAATTATGGTGGAAGAACCCTCTTTAAAATAAAATAAAAAAATTGGAATCGATTCACGCGATAAAGAATTATCCTTGAAATCCCACCATTCAAAGTCGCCGATAGATGGCGTTCAAAATCAAATCAAAATCAAAACATTTATTCTGCAAATAGGCCTCAAGGGCACTTTTACAAGTCAAAATCTATCTAGGTAAGTACATCAAATAAAAACTAATAACAATCGAGATTTGTTAGAGATGTATGTTCAATCTCTATACCATGTTGTTAAGATTTTCCTAAATTAATTGGGTCAGGACGGGTACACATCTGTGTACGGAAGCCTCGGTGCGCGAGTCGGGCTCGCACTTACCGCTTTTGAATTATCTACCTTAATCCAATGACTGTTTTGCATATTTGTACTCCCCTAATGTGCCAATTTGTAACCTTTCGCCTCAAATTGTTAATAAAGACGCCATGAGCCTTTTTTGACCTACTTATACAACGTTGCATATGACTGATGACTAGGGATTAAATAATAAAACACAAAATTAAACGGCAATACTGCATAAGAAAGAGCGGTAAGTTGGATAGTGACAGATGACAGTCCATAGAACGTAATCATAGACACGGTAATTTTTTTCAACTATCATTTACTGACTTGCGTTTTTCCTTATGTTGGCAGTAATTATTTTAGTTTTGTTATTGTTTCAAACCATATGAATTCAGTTGTTTGTTAAGTTGGCAGTTTTGATTTTCGTTGTAAATTTAGTGTTTTTTTTGGGTTCACAGGGCACCTCTGTTAGTAGTTGCATTATATCACATAATAACCGTAGGGACAGGGTAAATTGCATAAGACATGCTTTTATATTCGTTTGGACCATATAATTGACAGATAAAAGTACCGGAGTAGAAAAACGTATACGCCCACCTTCCCTAACAGATGGTCGAGGGAGGCGATGGCTGAGATACGCGTCATACTCGTGATCGGGTGCTGTTTGTGGGGTCCGGTCTGTTCATGCTTGCTAGGACATAGTGACTACGTTTATACTAGTGTCATTTTATAGGGGATTGACGAGAGACATCATCCTGTTGTGGATTCGCTTTTATTATCAGTGACTTAGAGACCATATACATCTCTAACAACATTAAATTAATTTTAATTTTGACGCTGAGAGACCATGTACATCTCTGGGATAATATATTAATTTCACTCCTTGTTTAATCTTGAGACCTTATACATCTCTAACTTAATATTTGTAATAGATAACTTTGCAAGTTTATCTTCGCTGTATGACATTAATTTTGTTATAATTGTAAACTCGAAATTATTATTCCTTCTTGAACTGTAAATTAATATTTTGACATGAAAAATGTATTACTTATTATAGTCAGACTTTCTTAAATTGTAAATTAATATTTTGACATGTAAAAGTGCCCTTGTGGCCTATTTGCAGAATAAATGTTTGTATTTGTATTTGTATAAATTGACTTCAAAGTTAAGATCGTGGACTGTACTGTTTCGTGAAACCGGCACATACTACACTCACTTCCGAACAGCCAGTGAACGTAACGCCGAATTTGTCGTTAATGGAAACGCTGCGCTATCGGCGGATCCAGAGCTCCAATATCATGTGTACACACAGGACACAACGACGGAAAGCAATAATAGGCATGATGACAAAAAAAACATGATTCAGATTCAGATTCATTTATTCACAATATAAGATTACAATATAAATTACATGTCAATTTACAGGAATCTCTATTGTGATCGTCAATAACATTAAATAAAACAAAATAAATTATAAATCAATGAATAAAATAGCAGTTAAATAATACAATGACTATGATAAAATTCACCTGAGAGGATCGTCATGAATATATTAATATTTTTGGTACTCTAAACACGGTTAACAAGGAATTAAATATCAATATCTCGTAATGATGGTCAAAGTAAATTTTAAAACAAGAATTAAATTAAATCAATAATATTAAATTAAATAAAACAATGTCAACTATATTTTATTTCCATGTATTTCCATGTATTCGCTAATGGAATATAACGGGGTTTCTAATAAAAAGTTTCTCAGTCGACGTTTGAATGTTTCGTCAGATGGTTCAGTTCTTAATTTGGCGGGTAGGCGCTCGTAATAGGTTGGTCCAATTACCCGTGGATTTTTAGCTGAGAGTGCCATGCGACGCGGTACTGTTCTAAGTCTCCCGGTGGATCGAATCTGCTTCCCTATATCTACCATTAGAGTATGCTAGCCTATTCGAACCATTTTTATAGACGCTCAAATGGGATCAACTACAATTAGAGCAACATAAAAGACGAAAATGGGAGGCAAAGTACAACATAGCTAATGAGCACTGATATCGATCCATACTGATTCACACGCAGGCGTGACATCACTAATAAGCTATTTTCTCCTTTAGATGTATTTTTTTTACATCTTACTTAGTTCATGGAACCTTTCTGTATTTTTTTTAATATCCGTGAAAAAATATTTTAGGTCCCGGTAGTACACTTCTTTCCTATTGTACCTAGAACTTAAGCTTAATCGATTTTGCACGTTGTAATATACTAGAATAACCTGATGACCTGTGGGTTCCTATAGTTAGATGAACATCAACATATAATGTGTAGCTGACGGTCCTGGGTTCGAATCCCGGTCGGGGCAAATATTTGTGTGATGCAATGAATATTTGTTTCTGAGTCTTGGATGTTTTCTATGTATTTAAGTATTTATATCTATTAAATATATCGTCGTCTAGTACCCATAACACAAGCCTTCTTGAGCTTACTGTGGGGCTAGTTCGATTTGTGTAAGATTGTCCTCTAATATTTATTTTATTTTATTTATTTTTATTTTATTAAACCCACTGATTTGGTTAGACTGCCTATAATATTAATCAGTATTCGTCAGAGCGCAATCAGCCTCCTGAGGACCATTAGAAGTGAGTGCTCAGTTAATGCATACTTGGGTCAATCAACTTTTTCTTGTTGTTATTCTGTCCCGTCAGCGAGGAGACAACAGTAACCGAGTTTCTTAGAAAAACGATTATAATGTGGACTTCAAGCATGCTCAAGAGATGACCCCTGTCCAAATGGATTGATTACATTATGTGTAATACAATACCTACAATACAAATGTTACTTAAGTAAATATAAATGGAGCCACGTATGCTAACAAACCACACTGTGGTTTGGTAGAAGTGCGTAAGTTGCGTAAACATTTGTTATTTATGTGAATAAACGATTATTTATTATTATTATTATTTATTATTACATGTCTGGTTGGTAAACCCTATAAATCATAGTTTTAAAGAGTGACTCAGGAGACGTAACCATGGCAACGATCAACAAAGAATAGTTGATCCACCCACTTAATTGAAAATACCTTGTCTAAAGCCTAGCTACATATATATTTACTAAAATTGAATAAGATAAGAAAACTACTAACAAATTTAATTTATGTTATCGTATGGCCATTTTTTATTAGTTTTTACCCCAAGCTAAGCAGAGCTTGTACTATGGCTACCAAGTGACGATATACATACTTATATAGATAAATAGATACTTAAATACATAGAAAACATTCAAGACAACAGGAAACATCTAAGACTACATGTTATGGTTCTAACGTAACTGTTTGTCATTTTGGAAAATGGAGTAACATACATAAATTCGCGGCTGTAATCCCAAAAGGGGTAGGCAGAGCGCATGAAATTTAAGTGTCACAAAGTAATTGCAGGTTTAAATATGGAGAAAATGTGATATCGCAGTGATAGGCTGCTAGCCCATCTCCCACAGCACACTACTAGTTTCTAAATATTCCGGTTCCGGTTCGGAAAACTTTAAAAATAAGCATAGATTTTACCCTTACGTAGAATAAATTACAATATTATTATACAGCCCGGCTCTAGCGGCATAAAAACGATTGAAAATAGCCATTCACATGGACCCCTTAGATTTGGCATATTGCGGACACAAAGGGTCCAGGTTCAATCCCGCCGGGGCGAGTGATCGGACCCATAATGTATTTGCATTGTAAGGGAGCATAGCTTAAGCGAGGCAGCGGTCCGAAAAATTTGATACCTATACAGTGTGTAAATATGTGGGTGGGAAATGTATTACTCCTGAAGAAATTGTGTGACAGGTAAAACTGAACTGACGAACGCTAGGCTACAGACAAGGTATTTTCAATTAAGTGGGTGGATCAACTATTCTTTATTGATCGTTGCCATGGTTACGTCTCCTGAGTCACTCTTTAAAACTGTGATTTATAGGGTTTAAATCAATCAGACATGTAATCAATCCATTTGGACATGGGTCATCTCTTGAGCATGCTTGAAGTCCATATTATAATCGTTTTGACGACCGCTTTAGCCTAGTTGGTAGTGACCCTGCCTTCGAAGCTGGAGGTCCCGGGTTCGAATCCCGGTCAGGGCATTTATTTGTGTGATGAACACGAATATTTGTTCCTGAGTCTTGGATGTTTTCTATGTATTTATAAGTATATATTTACCTATATAAGTATGTATATCGTCGCCTAGTACCCATAGTACAAGCTTTGCTTAGTTTGGGACCAGGTTGATTTGTGTAAGATTGTCCACAAATATCTATTATTTATTATATATTTATTATAACTTTATTGAGTATAATAGAATAAAAGAGAACCAAATTTATTGCAGATCAAAATAACAACCCATTACAATTTAAAATTTAATACCTAAAAACTAGCTTAAAGGATGCCTTGATTCGGTCAGCCACGCCCCCCGTGAAAGAGACACGCTTATGTCTTTCGCACACGACAAAACGGGATGCAACACTCTTCGGGAATGGCATTTTTAGACAAACATTCGCTATGGTGTGTGGGTAGACCACAACTAAAACTCGCAGCATGTCAATTAATCCTTGATAATGGCGCTTGCAACAGTGCCGAAATATCGGGAACTCAAATATACAAATATACATGGTAAATATCCCGTTTCAAATCGTAATTCTAAGTCATTTACGGAATAAAATTTTCCAATAAAAAGATGCTAAGTTGACGTTTAAATGCTTCGCCAGATGTTTCATTTTTTAATTTGATGGGCAGATGCTCGTAATACGTTGGTCCTATAACGCAATTTTTTTCGAAAGTGCCATGACACTTCTATCTCACACCTTATAACATTCTATAGTACTAATTGCCATTTTAGAATTTAATTACTTACTGTTAGGCAGTCACTGCCCACTAGGCTTAACTGGTCTTCAAATTGACCACTTATACTTCCCACCCCGTATGCAGGGTGACATTCAAAACGTGATCAGAAATAATATGATGCAGAGGGTGGACGTGGGCGGAACTTAAACTACTCGTAGTCTACCAATATTATATTATCTACCTGTGTCACTATAGCCTTGAACAATAAAATTATATATAATGTGGTGCGATTTTGCGAGAACCAGTGATAAAATTTCAACACCCATCGCTGCGCCATTAAAAAAAAAAACAACGTATGAATAGACAAAAAAGCATATTGGGTCATTGTACTTATCATGGCCAGTTTTCTATTACAAAATAAATAGACTTTTTACAGTATAAATAAAGTATGTATTTATGTTACAGTTCATGATTGCGTAAGTCGCGAAAAAATGTACAGGAGTAGAAAAAGAGGATTTACTGTATAGGTGTAGATAAACGATTTAGTATGCCGATTCTTAGTTCTATTGCGTAAAAGCCAGAGTCGCTGTACTTTTGCCCATACAAAATTTTAAGCAGTCGCTAGCGAGTACGGTCATGTAAACTCATGGCAAACACAGGTTGTGTACAATACTATAGGTATCATTTTTGTACGTAAGTGCTTAGGTAAACAAAAAGGTTTTATCACCAGATGAGGCTTGGGTAAAAAGTAAACAATAAACACATTATTATTTAAGACTGGAATTAACGCCTAGTGTGTAAAACGATTTATATTTTATAAGTATTTTTATCTACACCCATACAGTAAATCTTCTTTTATGTGCTCAAAAAGTGTAGGTAAGGACCAACTTTATAATATCGCGCCGGTCCGGGGCGGAGATGGCCATAACGGCAATAATAGGATCACACGAGTGTTTTAAGGCCTAATTATGTACATGTATACACTACTTTATCTACATCCATACATTAAATCCTCTTTCATGTGTTGAGGCACCATTGCGTTGAAAAAGCAGGAGTTCGAGTTCGTGAGCTCGTTGAAGTCTTTTTGAGCACGAGCCTGTATCGTAATGGCCATCTCCGCCCATTACGGATTTAATGTATGGATGTAGATAAAGTAGTGTATACAACTGTACATAATTAGGCCTTAACACACTCGTGTGATCCTATTATGAAACTCGCTGACGCTCGTTTCATAAAACCACACTCGTGTTTTAAGACCTCTCATTATATGTATCAGTTGCATAAACTACTATTTATGAGTACCCTGCGGCCGCGTGGTTTGACAGCGTTGTCCGACTGTCGGACGACGAGGAATTTTAATTCCATGCTGTCCGACATGTTGGACTATCCGAATTTTATACACTGTGGGTGTGAATAACCCGAAAGATTAAATCAACGATTTTAGAGCCTAATTAGAGTCATCATTTCAGCCGAAAGACGTCCACTGCTGAACATAGGCCTCCCCCAATCCCTTGGGGGGGATTTGCCATAGTCGCCACGCTTGGCAAGCGGGTTGGCGACCGCAGTTTGATGGTGGTAATGATCGAAGGATGCTGCTGCCCACCCTCCGATTTTCCCTTATTCGCCTCCTACGAAACCCACGGGAAGAGATGGGGTGGCGCAATTCTTACCCGGCAACCACACGGGTCATTAGAGTATTCAAAGTTATTTAACGTATCGTCCAAAAACCCATAACTTAAAAGAAATATTAATTATTTAAAACATATTAAAACCGGTGGAAACGAACGGCACAGGACCGGTCTAAATGGCGAGCCTTGGGGGAGGCCTATGTTCAGCAGTGGACGTCTTTCAGCTGAAATGGTGATGATGATGATGAAAACAAATTAGAAGTTAAAAAATCTCAATTATAACACACCCTAAAGACGTGACGTAGCCACCTACTACTTTTACACGCAGACGCACTAACTGCGTGGTTGTTAGCCAATTTCACTTAATTAAATTTGGTATCTACCCGACAATAAGATTTCCCTACTGAAAGTTTTGTTTTGTTCTCAATCGCGAGAGCGCAAATTGTTTACTGATAACTGACTGATAGTTTGAAATTTGTCACTAAAATGACAATGCCCGCTCTCTGTTTCTCAACTTGAAATTAATTAAACTCGCTCACTCTCTGAAGTAAAGGTTTCTTCACACAGAAGCGGTCAATTACTATGAATTAATTTGTACTGAAATAGTAATTTAATTAAGACACATAATTGGACCCATGTTGATATAGCATTATTAACTCGTGCTGTCGCCAAAAATTCGTGGTTTAAATCTTTTGGATTGTTAACGCCCACGGTGTATTGAGTTTAGTTTGACCATCGGACTAAGAGGATTTTTTAAATTCCATGTGGTTCGACCGTCGACGCAGCATAATCGTCAAAGATATGCGACTATAAAAATAGATATGGGTAAAACTCAGGGTAAAATTAATCATTTGTAAAATAACACATCGCTTGAACCACTAGGCTGCCTAATTGCGCCTCTTTTCTATCAATTATTTGATGGAGCAAACTAATCTCCCAACACGGAATGACTATTTTCAATCGAATCCTTCGAGCATGTAGATTATACTGTGAATTCATAATCAAAGGATGATTACAGGTCACGTATTTACAAGGCCTCTATTTTGAAACTGGCATTTTCATTTCGATTCCAACTGATTGAACGAGCGAACGATGTTCTCCAAGTCAACTGCGAGTATATTTTTTTTAGGGTTTCGTAGCCAAAATGGCAATGTCGTCATATCTGTCCGTCCGTTCGTATGTCACGGCCGATTTATTAAAATCAAAATCAAAACATTTATTCTGCAAGGGCACTTTTACAAGTCAAAATCTATCTATATCAAATAAAAATAATACAATTATCAAAGTATCATTAATTAAATGTAGTGTTACATGTAAGAAACTAATAACAATCGAGATTTGTTAGAGATATAGAAGGTCTCTAAGCGTCAAGATAAAAGGTAATAAGGTACACTAATCATAATAAATTATTTTGAGATATATCTATAAGCGTCAACATGAAAATAATAATATTCGGAGACTATGAGCACTACAATTATGAAATTTGATAGAAAGGTGTATTCTATGAACCGCTACATGTGCAAAGTGACGTAAAATTACAAAAAAAAATTAGGGGGGACACTCCATACCGTAACCATACCGATACCATGTAACCGGTGGATGAAAAAAAAATTTTGACTCACGTAGTCGTCTGGGGTATCGATAGATAAGCCTTTAAAAATGGTGTGGAGGTTTCTAAAAAACTTTTCTGTTTAAGTCAACCGTTGGTGAGATATTAGCTGTGAAAGTCATAAAAAGTGTTCAAAATTTAAAATAAAAGTGGTGTGCATTCAACACTTTCAACGATTTTTGGTTTGAACAAAGGTAGGTTTACGGTTTTTGAGGTTTCGATGAAAAACTGTCTTGCAAACAAAAGGTCGTAAGTGCCGTGAGTTCCTTATGAAGATACGACTTTTTTAGTTGTTGGTATGGAACCCTTCATTGTGCGTGATCTGACACACACTTGGCCGGTTTTTTTGATAATTCCCATGCTAGATCTACGGGTAAACCGCTACGAGACTTCCATAGCTGGATCGCTTGTGTGAGGAAATTCCTAAAAGTGAAAGTTTGTATGGATGAGTGGATGTACGTTCCTCTTAATCTCAAAAATGGCTGTATAGATTTGGCTAAAATTCAGAATGGAGGTAGCTTATATCCTGAATTAACATATAGGCTACCTTTTATCCGTTGGAAATTCCGCAGCTCTGCTAGTAAATAAATAAACGTGACTAATCTTACACAAACCAATCTAGACTAAGCAAAACTTGTGCCGTGGTTAATCCCCCTACAATGCTACAGACAGATAAAAAAGAAAATTATTCTAGTCGTCGATACAGATACTCATAAAGATAGAGCATTATCTAAATACACAGCAAACATCCAAGACTCTGGATCAAATTAGTGCCCATCACACAAATAAATGACCTTCAAACCTTCAACAAAAGAGCGTATTCCCTTCTGAAAGGCCGGCACCGCACTTGCGACTCCTCTGGTGTTGCAGGTGTTTATGGGCGACGATAATTGCCTACCATCAGGCGATCCGTCTGCTCGTTTGCCCCCTATAACGTAAAAAAAAATGCCCTGACCGGGACTCAAACCTGTATCCACCACCTTCGTATGTAGGGGTGATCCTGTAATGATACAATTAGACTAAAGTGGTCTTCAACGATAATACTTGAGTCGTACCGCGGAACTAAAACGGTCAAAGTGTTGCGCGGTCGGTTGCCTTGATAACACTCAACCTGATGAAGGACTCCAATTGTAGTCCGAAACATGTCATCATCATCATCATCATCATCATTTCAGCCGAAAGACGTCCACTGCTGAACATAGGCCTCCCCCAAGGCTCGCCATTTAGACCGGTCCTGTGCCGTTCGTTTCCAGCGTGACCACTTTTAGTAGTTTCCTACTTTTTTGGTAGTTTTGTGGGATTTTTTTCAACCTTTTAGTAGGAGAAAATAAGTGAGTAGTTTTTAGTAGTTTATAGCAATCCACAATTGGCTGCTTGACAATTTTTGAAAATCTGTTTCAATATGTTAAAAATGTTGTAAATTAAACGTTTCAGCTTTTAAGAAAACATATATTTGTTTACTTATTATGAAATCCATACTTTTAGAATTTCATTTAAATTTTCGCGCTAAAACGCGACCCAGTCCATATTTCTATACCACGATAATATTGACACCCCATTATTGTGATAATAATAACCGTGTATCTGACCGCTATGGGAGATCATAGCAATACTGCAAGTTATAAGATTTGCAAGATAGGGATATGATGACCTTGGTTGTCTCGCTCTATCTCGAAGCTGTCCCTTTGCATGATTGAGTGTTTTACTGACATCCTTTCCCTTTCGCACTCACTAACTTACTAGCAAAGGACGAATGCTTGTTCCGACTACGATATATGTACAAGATTTATACACAAATAATTGCGATTTAAACACAATCAAGCTTGATTTAGTTAGTCTAGTAGTTTCTAGTAGATTATGAAATTCATTTGGTATTTTTTAGTAGTTTTCTGACCACTCTTTTAGTAGGAACGCCGATTATAAAGTGGTCACGCTGTTCGTTTCCACCGGATTCCCGCGACCTTCACCAGGTCATCACTCCACCTTGTCGGAGGCCTACCGACAGCTCGTCTTCCGGTGCGTGGACGCCACTCAAGCAGTTTCTGGCCCCATCGACCGTCAGTCCTGCGAGCAATGTGCCCTGCCCACTGCCACTTAAGTCTCGCAATTTTGAAGAAACATGTCGCAAATAATAATAATAATAATGTGTTATTGCAGGCATAAAGAATCCCATATAAGTCTTAAAAAAACTAGCAAAACAAAAATATCTAAACTAAACTAACTTAACTACGTAGAGTCAAATTATTTCCGGTTCTCGTTGTGATGCACGGAAAGCCAGTGTCTAAAAATGTGACTGTCTGGGTTGTCACTGATAGTCTTTAGAATTTGGTTCTTGGAGTTTCTAATAGTCTCCCAGAAACCGGCTACCCTTGCCCTGAGGATCGCGAAGAAATCAGGTACTCTGTCCGCCGCGAACATGTTCGAGGCACTGCAATAACGTGGCATCCTCATCAGGATGCGATATGCATCATTATATTGCACCCTAATGAGTTTCAACCGTTGTTATCTTATTAAATGTAAATATGTCTCACGTTAGTGTAAAATGAACTAAAACGGGTTCCGCAATCGGGCTGTAGCTTTCAAAGGCATAATGCATTACTCACTCATTGAGACATCTCCCTCTAATTATCTGAGAGGCAAAGGGTAATTACCTCATCAAAGGGTGTGTTGAAGTAATAACTCACTGATTGTAACTCACTTGATGTAAAACGTGTTACGACTAAATAGATACTAAACTATTGCGAATCTTTCAAAAATTGAGAATTTTGATAATGCCCTGTCCCTACATATACGAAGCCTTTGTCAAAACGAACCCTACCAAATCTAGGACGGTCTCTGAGGTTTTTCCCAGAGAGCCTACTTCGAACTTAGTATCGTGCCGTCCCTTTCACTCTTGTGTCTTTCACTATATGATTGAAAGCGACGGCATGATACGAAGTTCGGATTTTGAAGTTCGGCGTAAGCCCTCAGAAGTGCCAGAATCGGGTACTTATTTAAAAGTCGAAAATTGAAAGATCGACAATTAAAGAAAGAAAGAAAGAAAGAAAGAAAGAACATTTATTCGTGGCACAGAAGTGATACACATACCAAGGATTAAAGTTGAAAAACAAGTAAAAACAGTAAAAAAGGTGTAGAACAAAAAGAAAACAATCAATAATGCCACGAAATGGTCCCGACTCAGCATGGAGCTCATTAAGTCATCGAGGTTCAAAATATCGAAAGTTAAAATAGCGTATGATCAAAATGTCTACTATCATATCGTAGGGCGCTGCAGTAAACATTTTTCACTTGCTAAAGTGCGTGTGAGCGCATTTTCTGCGGAACTGCTCGGCCAGCGTTTACGATTTCCATAGGACTTGGTGTGGAGTCCTGCACTTTAACTCTGAGGATCTGATGAAAGTGGCCACTTGGCACTTACTTATTTTTGTAGCTCCTTAGGAAAACCTCAGTAGGGAGCTCATTCTATAACCCAAGTGTTCGAGGGTCAAACGTATAGGTGTACTTAGACTGCTCTCTAAACAGATTAAAATAAAAGGCAAAATTAAAAATTTTGAAAATACCCCCGACGGATGCGCTCAATTGAAAAATAATTAAATAATGCATTTGAAAATCCCCCGGCTCTATAGGAAATAATTACATATAGATAAAAATATTTTTTGCGAAATGGTTAACTGATTTCGAGGTATATATACTAGGGCTCCCGGTCGTGTCCGTGTTTCGTGTACCCGTTGCCGAGTACACGTTGCCGTGTTACACGGCAACGGGTTTCTGTCCCGATTTTCACGTGTAGTTACGATCCGTGTAATTAAGATCCGTGTACACGGGTACCCGTGTACCCGTGTACACGGATCTTAATTACACGTCGACACGACCCGTCCGCCCGTCATAAATATAAGTACGTAAGTATAAGTAAGTGTTTGTTTCGACTTAACTTTATGTATTAATTATGCTTAGCAACTAAACCTGTTTCAATATAAGCATTGGTGATGTCAATGATATTTTATGCCTAAATAAAATTAATTAAATTTCAATTGAATAGTTCATATTTCATCTTTAGGGGCCTACTACTAATTTTTTTTTTAATAAACAAAATCTAAGTCATAAAATGGATATAATACTACATGTAGTTGTGAGTTAGGCAAATTGTAGTCGACTTCGAATAACAGTCAAAACTAACAACTTTAGCAAATAACCGCTAAAAACTAACCTAATACTATTGAATAATTATTCTACATTAGCTAAGTGGGCTAGAATAAGTTAATCATTAATAAGTGAGCACAATTTGGTTAGTATACCTTAAAAATCACACATTGACTCTCTTGATTAAACTGTTTATAGCGCAACAGCCATTCTCTATTACGACGAAATGTGTTGATATTTAGACAGAAAATATTTGTTCATTGTTTATTGTGTATGTTATCTTATCAGGCTACAAAAGATGCCGACTAAACCTTTGAGTTCCCGAAGCACCTGAGGTCGTAAACAACCGTCTTGCTTTTGTTATTGTTAATTGCCTTGAACACGTGGTACGTACATATTAAAAACAATTGTAGTTGGTTGTTTTTCATTCATCTCTTCATATAACGGTAACTCTCTATAATGATAAAAACTGCTTGGTTCCTTGTTTCGTTATAAAGAGTTTACACTTTATATATGTAATACACTAGTTCGGTGCTTATAAAATTATTCCTTAATGTTTATAAATTTATACTATTTGTCTAAAGAACTTTTTACGTCAATGTTACTTGAGCTTGAGGCGCATTTAAAGCAGTATCCATTATATTGTTAGAAAACAAACACCAATATTATATGGCGATAATGGTTTAGTCAGAACGTTATCCTCCTAATAAATGTAATATTAAATGATGGACAAATTTGATAAACTACATTGAAATGGCGTCAAGATCAAAAAGATATTACATATAACGTTATTTTTATAACGGTATACTGAACAATGACTTCGATATTAACGAAAATTTAAACACAAACGGAATTATCTGTATGACATCGGTTTTTATTTATAAAAAGGCCTGAATAACGTAAATTTCAATGACACACCTGTTGATGACATATAATTCATTGAAATCAATCAATATCGAGATAAAATTACTGATTAACAGTAAACGAAATAAATAATTAATTGTATAAATAACGAAATAATTTCGACAACATAGACTTAATTAAACTACGAACTATTAAATGGAATATAGTAAGAAACATGTCGGTACGTACTCGTTAGATGTCGTAATCCGTATTGGAGAATTCATGTGTACCGCTTTCAAATATTTTCCTATAGCAATACCACCACGACACGAAAACTCAGTGTTTGCTCGATCATTGCACATCGTATACGTGGCATAATTCCACATCCACTTTTTTTTCATTTTTATAGCTTTTTTAACTTGCAGTGTTGATATCAGTATATCAATGCAATTTAAATAATATTAAGTATAGTTTAAAAGATATAAAAAAGATTTATTGAATTTCCTTGATCAAAGAAAATGTTTGAATAAGCCTATCCATTCCATCAGAGACACAACGTATGAATTAACTTGAAGCGTTGGATGATGAGACAGTCACATCAGGCCAATCCAATACGCATAATTTCATTTGTATAGCCTTGAGAGCGTAATATTGCAGAACGAAAACACTTACACAGTGATGAGCTCCTATTTTTAAAATTCTATTTAATCGACAGAGCCGTTATTTTGTACATTATGTACACCTGCAGGTCTAACGGTATTAAATTAATTAGGCGATAAGATTATGCTAGTATTTTAAAGTTTCGTATTTTCGAAATTTAGTATTCTGAATAACGTTATAAAAATAACATTATATCGTCTTGATTTGGACGTTATCAAAATGTAGTCTGTCTGTGTCTGTCAAAGTTATCAATGCCATCTTGGAACAAATAACGTTATTATATTGCTTTAACCAGTATCGCATTATAAATTAGTATATTTTTTATAGCGATTTAATGGATACTGATGTAAATACGCGTTAAATATAGCTATGAGTAAAACATTTTTCTAAGACAATGTTATGAACCATAATGATATACGAAAATAGCGATATTGAAGGGCCTATATACATGCATACAAATGCTGCTCGTTAAGATAAGATATTAAATAAATATCTGTTTATGAAACCATACACTGTACCATATATTTACCACCAGAGAAGGACATTAATGGATTATTTTTCAATTAACTAATTCATCGATGAAACAATTTAGTCGCTATTAAATGAATCGACAGAGTATTCGAATAATTATTAAATAGGTCATCATCATCATCATCTTGTGCCTTTGAATATACGTAGCGAGATATCTGGTTAATCAGTATTTTAGGTGATCGTGTTGTTGTCATTTTGTTAGTGCTGCTATCTAGTATTAGTTTCTTGTGTATTCTTCATTCTTGTATTTGTTTTAGCTTGCTTTTTTGTATGCTATAAATTATTGAACTAAGAAAGTTCTTAATGCCCCAAAAGCCACAATCTACTTTTCATTTAGAGTGTTTATGTTTTAACCAGCATTGTGGCTTACATGGATAGTTGCGTATGTGCGTGACATTAGTATAAATTTGCTTATATTTCATATATACTGTTTCTACCTGCGAGATCTATAATTAGCTACTTGTTTATATGTTAAAATGTTGTCGTGTCATAAAAGCTGTAGGTCATGTAAATAAATACATAATCGCCAATTTCATTGGCTAAATTTCTCGATTAAAAGTTGGATGACCCTCATTTTACACGAAGGTAACCAATATTCAATATTTCTTGTGTGCTGTGCGATATAAATTTGTTCCAATAACACAAGTATATTTTTGATAGTGCAACACTCTAGTCTTCCAAGGTAAGGGTTAAGGATTTACAGATTGGATGGAGAGAAGGTAGAAATTTAGAAAGAGATCGTTTTATGAAAGAGCGAGAAAACAACTTTTTTATCCTTCTTGTCAGTAGATTACTGGTTTGTTTCTATTTGTCAATGCAGTAAATTATACTATCCTAAACTGAGGACTGGGGTAATAAACGCCGGCGACGATAGTGATGGCGGCATATCGATACAGGTTTTACTTAAACGACGATAAATTACTTACATTAGTTTAATAGTTAATGTTACTTTAATGGGTATTAGTTCAAGTTATTTGTCTTGTTCGTCATGCTGGCTATCTCCAGAACGAAGACTTGTCAAAAGCACATTTAATAGACACACGTCCTCTCATAATTAATCTTCAAGACGTCATGTGACAACGACGAGGACGAGGATAAAATCGATTTATATTAAATTAGGTACAGCATATTGCCACTTTCATTAATCATATTATAAAATTCATACTTAAAACACGTATTTTATCTAATAACTTAATTCTATCGACAATATCGACATGCCTTGCTACGGGTTTACTACCTGCACTATGGGTCTCGGCCCGCTCTGTGAAAAACAATGCGAAAGAGATAACGCGAGCCTAATGGTTTTATTGCCCCAGCCCACAGTTTGGTCAATAATACGTGAAAATTAATAAATCTGAGTTCACGTATCCTTTGTCGGTTAGTTGTTTACCCAGGACCAGAGATTGAAAAGTAGATAACAATCCGTTAATGCATATGTGACTACCTAATACCTATATTACGGTTGCCTTTGTCAGTCGATAAAGCGTACATCACCTTTGATACCATTTGTCAGAAAATTACGAATACTTTGGCATGTTATTTATGAAGCGATACTTATAGGCAAGTCCTCCAGCACCAGGTATAGTTCATACCAAAGTGTTATTTTAGGTACAATGTGGTTATACATTCCTTAAGTTGTAGTTACTTGCCATGGTTACCCGAAAATTAGAATTACAAGCGAGAGGAAATTAATCTAATTAATTAGTCTACTAAAAATGTAGTCACTGGAGATTAATCGACAGTTAATTTAATCGTGACTCAATTAATCAGAACTCGTTCAACTAAGACTACTACTAATCTCAATTTTTAGTCGTTAGTCGCGATTAAGTACGTTAATCTTAATCGTTAGGTGATTACATTTTGCCCATGTCTGTTTACCACCATATATTTTTCATTCAAACGTTAGAGCGTAAACTCAAACCGTCGCGGACGGGTGGGGCCGTGCCTGAGATTCGGAAACGGGTCGGCGTGTCCCGGGCCCCGGCTACGTAGCCGAGACACGTTGCCCGTTCCCGAATCTTAGACACGGGACACGGATCTTGGCGGGTTCGTGTAATTCGGGTTCTTAGTACCGCCGGGCTTAAGTACACGGGGCAACGGGTCGGCGTGTAACACGGATATCGGGAGCCCTAATATATACAAGCTCAAAAAAATCCGTCGGGGGCTGCCATTGCCATGTCAATTCCCAATTGTATTAAAATAGTAATAAAATAATAATGAAATTCGAGATAACTTACAGAACGGTATAATAAGTAACTGCAAAAACTATTATTTCATTTCAGGGCAGGTAATGGCAGCCCCCGACGGATTTTTCTGGGCTTGTAAACATACCTCGCAACCAGTTAACCGTTTAGAAAATATTTTTTTTTATCTATATGTAATTATTTTCTATAGAGTCGGTGGATTTTTAAATGCATTATTTAATTATTTTTCAATTGAGCACATCCGTCGGGGGTATTTTCAAAATGTTTAATTTTTCCTTTTATTTATAACTATTCCTTTCAAATCGATATCATAAGTAGTTCTTGAGATATTTAGCGATGTGGCAGACAGACAGACAGAGTGAAACCATAAGGGTTCCTTTTTTACCATTTTGGTACGGAACCCTAAAAAGAACGTGATATATTATTGACTGTGCCTTTACCATGAGTTTACTCGCTAGCGACTGCGTAAAAAATTGCATGGGCAAAAGTACAGCGCCTCTGACGGTTACGCAATAGAACTAAGAATCGGCATACTAAATCGTTTACGCAGTCGCTAGCGAGTACGGTCGTGCAAACCCATGGTAAAGGCACTGTTATTGGCAATCACCTGTAGCAGCCGCAGTTACCATTGATTTAGCTACCTGCGCACATCTGCGCAATACTGCCGTCCTATGTCTAAAACTGATCAAAGCTGCTTTATAGCAGTTTTCTGTAGTTTACATGGGCTAAAAGAGAAAGATAAGCTCTACCGAATGGTCTTGGAATCATATTTTTATCATTTGTAGTTGCGAAGATACTGAGTCGACCTACCACGCTAAGTGCATGATAGTTTGAGACTTTACAATACTATATAATCGCAAACCAACATTACTACACTATAAGTACTCTAAAAGCCCCTAGCTGTTGTTTAATTTAATAAATCACTAGCATGATTCACAGCTAAAAAACCGTTATTAGGCAAAAACTTCATAAAGCGCCGTTAAAGTCCTTTTACCTTTTTCTTACCTTCTTTTATAAATATAATTTCTTATCAAATACTACACAAAAAAACAGTTACTACGCTTATACACGGCAAAACACCCTTAGCCCTGTATTTGTAAGACTTTGCTTGTGATTCGTATTGCAAATACAACACTAAAACCTAGTAACTGTAACTAATCCGTGACTACCTACATAAAAAAACATAATAATGCAACTCTTAAACCCGGCTAACCAGCAATGCTACGCTAAAACCTAGCTATACGCAAAATATTATCCCTCCGATTTTACGGCATGCGGCCAGTCAGCCGAGCGGCGCGTGCGCAGGACGTTGTGTCTAGTTGTGTAGTGAGTGATGATATTAATTATCGTCACAAAATGTCAGGAAATCATCCTTCAAACCGTTTCATAGCCAGCTACCATATGGAAATATAAAATCCCATTTAGTAGGTAGATACGAAACGAGACTTTATATGTCAAAGTCAAAGTCAAAATTTTATTTGCGAGAATTATGGTACATAGCTATGTATACATTTCATTACTATACGTTACAATTTGTCGTGGACCCTCTGGTCCTATCGCCGAACATAATCGACGGTCTTTTCTGTAGTAATTGAACCTATTTGAATGCATCGCAATAAAATAGGAAAAAAATGCTGTAGATATGAGTTTTCAACGCTGTCTTGCTATCATATCATCAGAAGTGTTAGATTGGATATTGATATTCTAATTATCACTGCTTATTTGAGTTGATTGCTGAGAAAACTATAACAATGCATTATTCATCTGAATATTGTGAGCCGCCTACTTCATCAAGCGTGTTAGAAGATGATTTAAACAAATTACAGCTTATTCCTTCTAAAAGAGGAGCATAAATACTGTTAATCAATGGCCGTAAATATTACCGGAAAAAAGTGTACAAAAAATACTCCCAATCTTTGTGGATATGTGGTAGTACACCAGCGTGCAAGGGAAATGTTACACAGGACTCCGGCTGGAAAGGTATTATAAAAATCAAATATCATGTAACGTAATGCATAACAAATATAACAAAAGAAGTAGTAATAAAAAGAGATTGCTGGTTTTAAAAAAGATGTGCAAATAATTACGAACCAATCCAGAAGCAGTATACTTAAATGATATGATCTTCAGAAAAAAAACATTCATCTTCACTATTAACTTCCAAAATTCAATATTGATAAATCTTCGGCATATCGACAGAGAAAAAAGAATCTAGAAGTCTACTTTTTTATTTAAGAGTTGACTATAATTACTCTAATCTTGTCGATTGACTAGGTACTCTAGAAGAATTAAAATTAAAATGTTGTACGCCCGAAGAATGTCAAATACTAAGGCAATTTGCCGATTTCCTACTCGTTGACGACAACTGCGATGGAAAAACTGTATTATTGGTGTTTGCTTAAAGTGATTGTAAAATCGAGATAAACAAAATACACCACTTCACTGCGGATGGTACTTTCAAGTCTTGTCCTCCTCCATTTTCACAAATTTACAGTTTGCACGGCTTAAATGAACAAACATAACGTAGGTATAACCCTATTGATTTATGCATTTTTGCATAACAAGAACATAAAAACGTATGAAATTTTGCTGAGTGTAATAAAATCACAAAGGTCGGATTGAAATCCCAATAAATAACTTTAGACTTCGAAAGCTCTGCAATGAAAGCTTTCACTTATATATTTCCCGATATTGTTGTTAAGGCTGTTGGTTTTACTTCACTTAAATAAAAATCTTTGAAAAAAAGCACGAGATCTAAAACTTAAATTGAGACTAGGCCGAAGACATGACTGTAGCACGGTGTGCTTCAATAGCCTAGTTACCCATGAGTTAGATCTATGAAGGATTCCGATATATATATTAAACATAACTAAGACAACGACGGAGACAAATAAATTTCGTATCTACTAAACGAGATTGTATATTCCGATAAAGCTGGCTATGAAACGGTTCGAAGAGGATTTGTTTCCTTTTTTGTAAACAAATAGATACAGCTATACAGATTTTATATATTTATTAAAAATATTGAATTACTTTTAAAACTTACTTCTATAACAGTGTGGATTAACGTGGTTTTGCCAAAAAACTAAAACTTTTTTCCACAATATTACTCGACTAAAACCCAGTTAGAGGCGATGGTTCGTTATCTAACGTGTTTTTAAATTAGGAACGCATACAACTTGCTTGAATGTTTGCAGTTATTGCAAAGCTACAAAACGGTTACAGTCCAATAACGTGCTTATTTAAAGTTTTTCAGTGTAATCTGCTCGCAACTACAAATACTATAAAATTGTTAAGTGACTTAGCCGTTATTTAGATATGTTCTGTTTGTTATGCAATGCTAAAGAACGGCTAAGGTATACTTAACGGTGTTTTAAGTGTAATATCGTTGGTAGTTTAGTAATTATTTGCAACAGTAAAACACAAAAACCTTATTATCAAAATAAATATTCATTCTTTTACGGAGTAATGCAATAAAAAAGCAAGTATAAATTTAGTTTTAATTTTTACGTAAAAGAAATCTGGAATAAATATACACATTTCCTAGAATTTTTTATTTTAACGTTTTTTGCTCATATCTCAAAACTATAATTTGTGGGTTAGTTTGGTTTTAGACATAGGACGGCAGAATAGCTGCGAACGTACGCAATTTTAAAAGCAACATATCTACTAAAAGCAAAACCCGTTGAGAGATGAAGCCATAACTGCCGAATGAGCCTTCGGCGAGCGAATACAAATGCTCCCGAAATGATTGCATAACGAACGAATGGATATGAGTAGTGTTCTATTTATGACGGTTAAGTATTTGAATACAACTTACTGACGTCATAACATGGCTGCCACTGTTAACGTTCGTTTTGGTAAAACATAAATAAAAAATCTCAATTTTTTAGTTTAAACTACTATAATTGGAAAAATATTTTTCAGATGTACTAACACGTAGGTACGTGTATGCTTTCATTGTATTTTGTGTGTACTTCTCATGATACCCTCACTAGAAAGAAAAACACGGCCTAGTAAATTACGTACCCTAGATTATTTACCATCATACGTGTTGCCATGCAATACTAACACTTATGGTAAAAGAACTATGGATTCCTTACTTCCAGCCATTCTTAATAACCTACCTAAGGACTTATTGCATGACCTCACGAATACCGGTTTTAACCAGAATAAATGTAAAAAAATACTTAAAAAATATTACTTAACTTTGGGATAGCTACTTAAAAAATATTATGTTACTCGTACCTAATTATTAACTTATAATTCTAACTGAAAATGTTAAATTAAGTTATGACGCGGCATGAACCGCGCGATCTCGCCAACTATTATTTAAACCGTTAAAGGTTTTAAATAGTGGCTCATATGTACACAACAATTGTTCCTAATGATTGTCTTAAAGAAATTAAAAAAAAAAAAATTTTGACAATAACCGTATTGGAATAATGCTCGTTGGAAGATGACGACAGGAAACTAAAAAGAAATGGAAACTTTTATATCCCACTAATCATCATCATCATCAATATCAGCCGAAAGACGTCCACTGCTCGTCATAGGCCTCCCCCAAAGAGTGCCATAACGACCGGTCCTGCGCCACCCGTCCGGCGGACTCCCGCGACCTTTACCAGGTCATCAGTCCACCTTGTGGGGGGCTACCCACGCTGCGCCTTCCGGTCCAACTAATACATCAATAAGGGTCAGTTGCACCAACATGCGATCACAGGCTGGTCATCGTCAAATATGGCGCCGGCAGCTGTCATCCCATAGAAACTTGTCAAACTTTTCATACAATCAGATTTTAACGAACACCGCTTACGATTACAGACGGTTTGGTGCAACCCATTCTTAGGGTCGGTTGCACCAACATACGGTCACAGGCCAGTCATCGTCAAATATGGCGGCGGCAGCTGTCATCCCATAGAAACTTGTCAAACTGTCCATACAATCAGATTTTAACGAACACCGCTTACGATTACAGACGGTTTGGTGCAACCCACCATTAAACTATGTCGTAGTCACGTTATGTGGTTTTGATATTCTCGCTCGTACCTGAAATAAGAGATTATAAAATTAACAATGTATCTAAGTTTTAAAACTATTTTAAGATGACGTACCTCCAAAGGAAAATACGGAATTGGAGGTGATTCTCATCGTTAAAGTTAATTGATGTCCTTACCGGTCCGAACGTTAAGTGAAAGTTAAGGAAATCAGAGTGCAATTTATGGGTCCTTATCAGTTAGAAAACGCTCATCTATTTAGATCATTCTTCTGTTGTGAATTAAGACATATCTGACATTTTCTCAATGTTACTATCTATAACGGGAGTATTGCTACCCAATGTCATAAATTTCAAATGTATGTTTTTGTTTTTCCTTTAAGAAATATAGTTCCAAACATCACTCCAAATAGCGCATGCACCTAATATATTGTTAAATAGTACTGTAATATTTCCTAAAAAGATATTTAGCTATGGAAGAGCGGGACAACCTAACACAGGTTCACTCACCTACAAGGAAGTCCCACCCACTGATGGCAATTGTACCCAAGTATACAGGATAATAAACATTTTTCATTTTTCATTTTCATTTTTCACTCCAAATTGACCATTTTCAAGCTAAATACTGTCTTTTTCGGCTTAAATTCTACCACACACAATAAAATCAATAAATGGCTGCTACTATCTAAAACTTTGCTAAATTAATCGTATCCTTTAATAACTTTATTGGTATTATCAATACTTTGGTCATAATTTGAAATCAAAACATTTTAAAACTTATAAGGCCTCTTAAAGTTATTGTTGACTCCAATTTACTCTATACCTGGATCCCTAACTGTTAAAATAGTTAAAGTCAGAAATAATCACTAACGAGTCGTTAATAATCCGGGCCCGGTAAGGACAAATTAAGAAAATGTTAAATTTTGGAATGAGAATCATCCTACAATGGGAGATACATTTATTTTTCTTCTCACTCTTGTTAATATTATGTTTATTATTATATTTCCTATTATGATGACCATGATAACAATTTTTGTAATTTTGACATGTGTGCAAATTTATAACGTATAATTCCTTATCATGAAATAAAAAGGAGGTTTAAGTAAGAGGAGGAGGAGGGGGAGGGGGAGGAGTTAAGGTTGTCTGGAAGAGATCGCTGTTTAGCGAAAAACCGCCTTTTGTTTGCCTCTACTCATTGTAATTATGTACTGTACTGTGTTTTTTTTGTTGAGGTTATGCAATAAAGAGTATTTGTATTTTATTGTATTGCCTTGTAACTTAACAGTCTATGTACTAGATACACTAGCCCCGTCGCACCTCTAACGGACCTCCTTGAGGGCAGCAGCCGCAGCGGAGGCGGCCAGCATGCAAAGTTGGGGAAATATTCTGGTCTCGGCACCGAATATAATTTCGTCCCTTTCGGTGTCGAGACCCTTGGTCCGTGGGGCCCAGGAGCTTTGAGCCTCTTCCAAGAAATCGCGAAGAGGCTTAAAGATACTACCGGTGACCGAAGAGCTGGCAGCTACCTCGCACAGAAAATTAGTCTTACTATTCAGCGAGGTAATGCTGCCAGCGTCTTCGGTACAATGCCGCAGGGGCCATTTTTAGATTTAGTTTAGTTTTTAATTAATTTTTATAGACTTAAGCCTTATAGTAATTGTTATAGTATTTTATTTTCATTTGTTTTAATAAAAATATTTTATCTATGTACTTCAAAACGTCTGAATTTATTTTTCGGGGACATGTCTAACACTGGGACATTTACCTCATATAATGAACTTTGTAGGACTTAAGCAAATAGTTGGCAGATCTCGTGGCACCCTCTGTGAAAGTTGGTAAGTGATAAACTCCGTTGCGCAACAATATTTTTAAAACTCCATTTTACAGTAGCGGCCACCAAAACTTGGTGACTCCATTTTGTATTTGACGACTTATATATATATACATACGATTATGATTGACGACCGCTTTAGCCTAGTTGGTAGTGACCCTGCCTTCGAAGCTGGAGGTCCCGGGTTCGAATCCCGGTCAGGGCATGTATTTGTGTGATGAACACGAATATTTGTTTTTGAGTCTTGGATGTTTTCTATGTATTTAAGTATCTATTTATCTATATAAGTATGTATATCGTCACTTGGTACCCATAGTACAAGCTTTGCTTAGTTTGGGACTAGGTTGATTTGCGTAAGATTGTCCAAAATGTTTAAAAAAAAAATTTTTTAAAAATATTCAAAAGTTTGTTCTGCAAATGGACGGGAGTGCTGCAAGGGAAGCAAAATACAACTAGAGCAGGTTTGTTGTATATTCAGCGATTATCGTGCTATTGTTTACATTTACATGGCTCCGCCATTCTGAAATAATCTAAAACCCATGTGTAATTATCGAATTTATTCACAAAATATCACGAGAATCAAAAAACCAAAATCAAAACATTTATTCTGCAAATAGGCCTCACGGGCACTTTTACAAAACAAAATCTATCTATATCAAATAAAATAATACAATAATCAAAGTATCATTAATTAAATGTAGTGTTACATGTCAAAAATAAGAATAATAAACTAATACTCGTAACAATCGAGATTTGTTAGAGATGTGTAAAGTCTCTAAGCGTCAAGAAGGTAATAAGGTAGGTACACTAATCATAATAAAATATTGTTAACTATATCTCTAAGCGTCAACATAAAAATAATAAAATCTAATAAATAAATATCCTCAGAGATATATAAGGTCTCTGAGCGTCAGTCTAAAAATAAAATCAAATGAGAACAGAGCGAAGTCTCTCATCATGTCAATTCCACTGAACACTAGTACGAAGTTACTAGTCCTTGCAAACATGAACAGACCGGACCCCACAAACAGCACCCGTTCACGAGTATGACGGGTATCGGTTGAGAAATGCGACCTGTAGAAGAGAATAGCTGGACATCCATCTCTTCGCGGTCGCTCTGTCAAAATCGGTGGTATGGAAGTCTTCATTTGCTACTCTGATTCGCACTTGGCCGGTTGTTTATCATTCTATCAAATACCCAAATAGCCTAAAGAGTCATGTATAACATTTTCATTGTATCTAGTTGACACAGTTCTTGCAGGAAAGCATATCAAACGATTCGACATGTTTTCTTGTGGAACTCTACACATTGGAAATACATATGTTGTTTTTTCCTCGTTTTTCTTTCAATTCTCTTTTGTTGTTTACCACTTAATAATAATAATAATAATAATAATAATAATCCTTTATTGCAGGCTTAGCCCATATTACAACACAAAATTACATAGATTTACTTAAGTAGGTTAAGTAGTATCATTGTAATAAGCATATTTTTGGAGAAAATGACTGACTGTCGAGTTTCTTTCGGCGTTTCTTCTCGGCAGTGGTCTCATGAGAAACGCTAGTAGTTTTTGACTTGTAAACGTGCCTTTGCGGCCTACTTGCAGAATAAAGTTCATTTATTTCATTTATAATTTATATATTATATACTTTTTCCACGCGGAGTCCAAGTGTCGCGCGGAGTGATTGCAAGAATAGCACAATTTAATGCTGACAGTATTTCGTCAGGTAAGGAAATATGTGCATAAACACATGATCCGGCCAAGTTACGGAGTTGCCAAAGGTTGTCTAAGAGTGGGTTGCACCAAACCGTCTGTAATCGTAAGCGGTGTTCGTTAAAATCTGACTGTATGGAAAGTTTGACAAGTTTCTATGGGATGACAGCTGCCGGCGCCATATTTGACGATGACTGGCCTGTGATCGTATGTTGGTGCAACCGACCCTAAGAATGGGTTGCACCAAACCGTCTGTAATCGTAAGCGTTGTTCGTTAAAATCTGACTGTATGGAAAGTTTGACAAGTTTCTATGGGATAACAGCTGCTGGCGCCATATTTAAGAAAGAAAGAATAAGAAATATTTATTCAAGACAAAGACAACAATTAATACAGCAAAAAATAGTATATAAAAATAAACAAAAAAGTTGTGTTATCTCGAAACGGTACCATCTCAGCATAATGCGGGCAATCGCCAGCGCTGGTCTTCCGATGGGACCGTCGAGTGATTTCACGGTGTGTAACTGTACGAACATAAAATAATAATAATAATAAATAAAGAACGATTAACATGAAGAAGAAGAAGACGGATTTTAAAAACAAAGTTTGACATTTTTTTTTTAAACCGTGATATATGAACGCAGCAGCCTGTGCTATCCGTTCCAGCTAAACTAGCGCCAATGACAGTTGGAATGGCAGGCAGTAACTAAACAGCGTGACCACTTTTAGTAGTTTCCTACTTTTTTGGTAGTTTTGAGGCAAAAATTTCAAGCTTTTAGTAGGAGAAAATAAGTTAGTAGTTTTTAGTATTTTATATTATTTGACGATGACCGGCCTGTGATCGTATGTTGATGCAACCGACCCTTAATGTTACTTTGTCTGCAGTTTTAGGTAAACGTTTCTAAACCAGTTTAACGGGCGCCACCGTGTTTTATCGGCCACTTTCCAGTCGACAGTTAGACTAAAGGAACCTAAAAGTAAAACGATTTGATTTTAGGGTTACGTACACGCAATTTCTGTTTGATTTTTAGGGTTCCGTAGCCAAAACGGCGAAAACCCTTATAGTTTCGTCATGTCTGTCCGAATGTCACAGCAGATTTACTCGGAGACACTACAATACGGAACCCTTCATTGTGAGCGATATGACACGTACTTGGCCGGTTTTTTATACTACGACTGTGACACTAGCATATGGCCTGCTTGATGGTAAGCAGACAATAGCCTATGGACACTCGGGATTGGAGAATAACAAGCTCGCTGCCGACCCGCTTTTTTAGCCTGGCTATGGCTTTACAGTGCCTTTACCATGAGTTTACATGACCGTACTCGCTAGCGACTGCGTAAAAATTTGTATGGGCAAAAGTACAGCGCCTCTGGCGGTTACATAATAGAACTAAGAATCGGCATACTAAATCGTTTATCATCGTAGTCGCTAGCGAGTACGGTCATGCAAACTCATGGTAAAGGCACAGGCCGGGCCCAATAAAACGATAGGAGTGCGCGGAGAATGGACAAAATCCTGGGAGAAGTCCAGGGGAAACCTTCGACACGACCACACGAGCGATTAGGTTAAGCCAACCTTAGATTATCTCCTGGGTCATTCTACTTTTTCACAACCAGTTTTCTACTACATAAATAAATCTGTGATACGCATTGCATTAGTGTATAAAAATATTTGTATTTTTGAGTTCCCGATATTTCGGCACTGTTGCAAGCGCCATTATCAAGGATTAACTGACGTGCTGCGAGTTTTCGTTGAGTCCAACCCACACACCATAGCGATCTACCCTCTTCCTGGTTCGCTTTTTTCCCACAGGTCAGTTAATCCTTGATAATGGCGCTTGCAACAGTGCCGAAATATCGGGAACTCAAAAATACAAATATACATGGTAAATATCCCGTTTCAAATCGTAATTCTAATGTAAATGACCATGTAAGCTTGAAATCTTATATTGTATAAAAATAGGATTACGAAATAGTATCTGAACCTAATAAAAGGAATTTATAGGTAAAAATACTTAAATATTAACATATTGCTGTAAAAAGTGGGTAACACAGTGGTAAAAACCATTTTTTCATACAAATGGTGAAACAACCAAGGACCACTGAGTTACTCGATTTATGGGCATTAGTTGTGGTTCGTTAATTACCAAAACTATCGGAAGTGATACTGCAATTAAACATCTTTATAAATAAAAATACAAAACTATGAACATAGATCAAAGTATCCCAAAATCTGCATTAAAAAAAAGTGTCTGAAAATGATGTTCATGAAAAAGTAGAATGGCCCTACTTTGTTTATACTTGCTATGGGAAAGCTCAGGCCTCGGTAAGCGGTTATTGATTGTCGGTTAAATATTAAACCACATTAGATATGACGGCGCCACTAGTCAGCTGGTGCAACCGGACAATAGAAACAATTTTAAACCATCACAACAGATATTTTATCGGTTGCATTTCGGGGAGTGCGTTGAGGAATTACACAACATAATTCCTCCCGCCCCTTTCTACCATCGGACGAGCAGGAATACGGCAAGGCGCCATCGTTTTACGGTGGCTGTTCCGAAAACGCACTAAGCGTTTCGCTTCCACCTTTATTGTGAGAACCGCCAAGCTGTGGAACTCCTTGCCGGAATCCTTGTTTCCCGTAAACTACAACCTTTTGGTCTTCAAAGCGAGAGTGAATCGGTTTTTACTAGGTAAGCGCGTTCCATCCTAGACCACAATATTGCTTACCATCAGGTGATTTGTGGTCAAGCGCAAACCTATTTAGAATAAAAAAAAAAGATATGCTACTAATTTTTCACCTCACTAGCTCATACAGCCCTTTATTGCAATTGCATTTTATCCACAAGAGTGCAATAGCAAATTGTGTCTCAAGGGAGCAAAATGATATATTTACGGCGAGGGCGGTATATTGAATTCTGAGTGAAGCGAAAGATTCTACAATAGAATCCTGACCGTAGCGCGGATAACGCTAAGATGTTAATGATAATGATGATATGATTATCACGAGCTCACAATCCACGGGAGCGTAAACTTTTTAATATTCCTGTGCTTAATACCGCTTGCGTAATTATTACTTCTTTAAACTATAGCGGTGCCAAACAAGCTTACGGCCCATCTAATAGTAATACTAAATACGGCAGCCATTTCTACCTCCTACAAGTGTAAAGATCATAAGTCAAGCTTGACAGACTCCCAATAGATTTCTAGTAGCTATTTGCAGATAATTGAAAAGATATAACACAAAGAGATTTTGTCTGATCCCTGGAGGCCGTATCATGATTCATGTCTGATCGAAGAAGGGATGTCACTTCCGACTTGAACAATCAATTATTAAACAATCGATTATTTTGCTCCAAATTAAAATCGTAAAAACAATCGATTTTTAAAGAAGTAATAATTGTTTTTTTCAATAATCGATTTTTTATTTATGTCAAGCTTGACAGAATCCCAATAGATTTCTAGTAGCGAATTAGCAGATAATTGAAAAGATATAACACAAAGAGATTTTGTGTGATCCCTGGAGGCCGGATCATGATTCATGTCTGATCGAATAAGGGTTGTCACTTCCGTCTTGAAAAATCGATTATTAAACAAACGATTATTTTGCTCCAAATTAAAATCGATTAAAAACAATCGATTTTTAAAGAAGTAATTGATGTTTGCAATAATCGATTTTTTATTTATTTTTCCTACGGGATCATTTTTACCATGCGATACATTCATATCGTGATCAGTATCACAAGAATGTTGACATGTATTGCAGTATCGTGATAATATCTGAGCAAAGCCAGATATTTTGAAATCTGGGATACCTGAGCGTGCACTGAGAAAAAAATGTTGCTGCATGCAGCAATAAAACTTTAACGGGGGAGAGCCGACAATGGGACTTATTTGCCACAACTAAGTTTTTATTGTCAAGCCTAAGATTGTCATTGCAACAACAATTGCGACACTTGCGTGCTGCAACAATAAAACTTTAACGGGGGAGAGCCGACATTGTTTTAGTTGCCACAACAAAGTTTGTATTGTCAAGCGGAAGATTGTCTTTGCAACAAAATTTATATTGTCTCTGTAACAACATTTATATTGTCTCTGTAACAACATTTATATTGTCTCTGTAACAACATTTATATTGTCTTTGTAACAACATTTATTATTGTCTTTGTAACAACATTTATTATTGTCTTTGTAACAACATTTATACTTGCGTGCTGCAACAATAAAACTTTAACGGGGGAGAGGCGACATTGTTCTTGTTGCCACAACAAAATTTGTATTGCCAAGCAGAAGATTGTCTTTGCAACAACATTTATATTGTCTCTGCAACAACATTTATATTGTTAAAGAAGCCATCTTACTTTGTACCCTTACCTACTCTCCTTTGCTCACTCAGCAATGTAACCTTGCAACCGTGCCTATACTCGTTTTGCTTATCCAGCAATATAACGTTGTTCCCTTACGTACTTTCCTTTTGCTCCTCCAGCAATGTAACCTTGCATCCGTACCTATTCTCGTTTTGCTTATCCAGCAATATAACGTTGTTCCCTTAACTAGTCTCCATTTGCTCCCTCAACAATGTAACCTTGTACCCGTGCCTATTCTCGTTTTGCTATTCCAGCAATATAACGTTGTTCCCTTAACTAGTCTCCATTTGCTCCCTCAACAATGTAACCTTGTACCCGTGCCTATTCTCGTTTTGCTATTCCAGCAATGTAACTTTGTGCCCTTATCTACTCACCTTTTGCTCCCTCGACAATGTTACCTTGTACCCGTGCCTATTCTCGTTTTGCTGTTCCAGCAATATAACGTTGTTCCCTTAACTACTCTCCATTTGCTCCCTCGACAATGTAACCTTGTACCCGTGCCTATTCTCGTTTTGCTGTTCCAGCAATGTAACTTTGTGCCCTTATCTACTCACCTTTTGCTCCCTCGACAATGTTACCTTGTACCCGTGCCTATTCTCGTTTTGCTGTTCCAGCAATATAACGTTGTTCCCTTAACTACTCTCCATTTGCTCCCTCGACAATGTAACCTTGTACCCGTGCCTATTCTCGTTTTGCTGTTCCAGCAATATAACGTTGTTCCCTTAACTACTCCCCTTTGCTCACCTAGCAATGTAACTTTGTTCCCTTGCCTACTCTCCTTTGCTCACTCAGCAATGTAACCTTGTACCAGTGCCTATACTCGTTTTGCTTTCCAAGCAATATAACTTTGTGCCTTTATCCACTCTTCTTTTGCTCCCTCGGCAATCTTACCTTGTACGAGGTCGGTACGGGCACATAGTTAATTGCTGGGAAACTAAAAAGAGAGTGATTGGGATGGTAACAGGCACAAAGTTATATTGCTAAGACAGCAAAAGGAGAATATGTTTGTTTGCTACAGGCACAAAGTTATATTTCTGGAAAAGCAAAAGGATAATAAGGTCGGTTTGTTACACGTACAAAGTTATATTGCTAGGAAAGTAAACGAAATATGAGCGGCATAAACAAATATGGTCAGTAAAATTGTGTCTTTGAGGCGTTTTGGTGTGTAGGGCTGTTAATTGAGTAAGTATTAAAACAAAAAAAAATAAAAAGTTAATATTTATTCAGTATGCCAATTAAATACCACACTTACATAATGAATCAGTCACCATACACACAGCAGTTTCAGATTTTCCTGTCTGGTGACGGCCTCATAAGATGCACCTTTCAAGGATCCAAAGCGCGAAGGTATGATAATTCATTACGTCATAACGCTGACTGAATTATGACGTAATGAATGATTATGCCTTGATTATTTAAGCAAATAAAAGAGGACCAACCTCGGAATGCCAGATAATAAGCTGGAAACTTGTGCACCTTCATTTTGTTGTTCTATATTAAGTTACCTCAAAATGACATAATCTCGTGTCCTTGCCGCGAGTTATTCAAGGTCAAAGGTCACAAAAATCGGTTTTACGCTATTATCCCGGTTTCTATAATAACTCCAATGAAGTTAACATCTATTAACAAATTAGAGCATTCAATTTACGACTAATTTTTTAAGAAACATTTTTTCGTGCGTACCACCGTTTTGGGACAGAGGGCAGAGAGCACGTAGCACTCGGCCATATATAGGGAACGTGCAGGAACTATAGGTGGCAGTACTAAATCGACAAAAGAGACACTACGCGGACAGAAGAAGAAACTTATCAGACCTGTCATCGCGATTATCTCTTCAATTATATAATTTTTTTAATATGATGATAGTTAGAAAATATGGGTTCCGGTCTATTAATAATGATCGTCAGCTAGGCCAAAATATGTCAAAGTCAAAAACTCTTCGAGGCCGGCCATGTATTTGAGGTTGAAGAAATAATATTATAGATTTAACGTTAATTAACTAACTATATCAATTATAATTACAAAACTTTGTTATTTTCACTATTAATATTATTGATTATTTCTAAATGCTTAAAACTCACACTTACGCATTTTGCTTTATGGTGTTTATCCATTTTGCGTTTCGCACATAAACATGGCAATTACAGAACAGTAATAAAATTTTACGCTAATTGATTTATTTTTATTTTTTGTGGATGTATTCGTACATTCAGCTATGCAACAATGCATTATGATTAGCTAGAACAATAAATTTCACTAATAAAATTAATTACGTTTACTTGTTTATATGGCGGTTGTCATACTGATGCGGTTTCTGGGCGGTTTCCGCAGCGCGAGCGGGATATCGCTATGCAAGTCTATAGCGGTGTCCCGCTCATACTGCGGAAACCGTTCGGAAACCGCATTGATAGATTACAAGTTTCGGATTGGCGGCACCAGTTAGTTGGCAGCACCTTCGTTGTGCACGTTCCCTATACCGTTTGACAAAGTCGACTGTGAATCTCGGTAAAAAACACCTAAAGTTACTGAATCATCTGAATATCATTTTATTTTATCTGTCTAAAAACGGTTGAACGCATGAAATAATGTTTGTCGTAAATTTTATGCTCTACAATTTGTTAATATAGATGTTAACTGCATTGGAGTTATTATATAAACCGTGATAATAGCGAAAAAACGATTTTTGTGACCTTTGACCTTGAATAACTGTGTAACTTTTCAGGTAACTTATAAAACACCAAAATGAAGGTGTATAAATTTCCAGTTTATTGTTTCCCATTCAGAGGTTAAACCCCTAATATGACTGGATCATCAATACAGCAGTAGAAGTAACTACAGGTTATAACTGCGCGGTCGGAATTTAACAGTTGAGTGCATGGGTGCGTCTGTCGCCGATTTCAGATTGCACATACTCAAACTGCTGCAAATAATATTACGCATACTTATTATGTAATGTCCATTAAAATTAATATCAAAAAAACAATTGGTTATTGATACTTAAATCATATATCACACAGGACATTAATGCTTACGTAACACTAAAAAGGCCTTTGAACACACGCACGAGACTCGCATTCGAGTTTAACTGCATTGCGCGATGTTATATGTATGCGCAAATTAAATTCGCATGCGAGTCTCGTACGTAGGTATGTAAATAAGGCTTAAATGTTGGATTCCAACAAATCAAAAGGAACCCTATGGGGGTAGGTGGTACTTACGCCATTTAGTTTCCATATAATAAGATAATTGGTGCGTAAGTATCATCATTCCCGGCACTTACGTCAGTAACAAAAAACAAACATTATTATTACAGCAGATTTTAGATTGTCCTACGCGATGTAGGCGATGTCGCACGCAAGTATCCAGATCGAGATGATATTATCGCGTCACATATACCTACCACTGGATATCTTGTTAGCTCTATGTATAACGCTTGAGTGCATGGGTGCGTCCTACGCTGATATCGCAGATTGGACAATTTCAAATTGCTGCGAACAAAATCAGTACGACGCACATTTCTTAACACTAGCCCTGTTACAGAACATAAAAGTGCTAGTCTGTGAAACTAAATCTAAGAAATATACAGATGACATTATCGCGTCGCATAAACCTACCAATGGATATCATGTTAGCTATATGTTGTATAACAAATTTCAAATTGCTGCAAACAAAATCAGTATGACGCACATTTTTTAACACTAGCCTAAACTAGTAACTAAAATATCTTATACGTATTTTAAAAAATGGTTAACTAGTACCCATGTTACAGAACATAAAAAAGTGCCTTTCTGTGAAACTATAAATCTGGAAATCCAAAAAATCATACAGGGAGTATTTTTAAAAACCCAAAATACAGTATTTATGCACTCAATGAGCTCTAAACAATGATACCCCATTTGATGAGGTAGGTCATGGGGTATCATTGTTTAGAGCTCATTGAGTGCATAAATATTGTATTTTGGGTTTTTAAAAATACTGGAAAATAAAGGAATGAGAAGCCACTTATAATTAACTTTTATTAACTTTCCCCCTTTAAAATCTCATTAAATATTGATCCTAGCGAAAAAGTGTGTGTACCAATCAAAGTTTTGCAAAAAAAATAAAATTAAACATTCCGTGTTACGTTTTGATGAAATAATCACTGTTATAATGTGTTCGCGGAACCCACCTAACAAATCAACATAAGGCGGAGCGTACTAGTTAACGCCGACGCCGTCCTTAAGATATACGTATTATTCAAGTATATTTCAAGATCAAAGTGGTTTGCGTAAAATAACGTACTGTTGAGCGTGCACACCATAGCCGACTATAGCAATGTTGCACGGAAACTGGTATTGCATGGCATCATAATCAATATAAATTGACTCCGTATCAGTTGGAGCATCTGTTACTTTGTAAGCATGATAGTGCGCATCAAAAGCAATTGTCACCATAGGTCGCGCCTGAAAGGCAACTTTAGTAGGGTTGTCTATATACGAGTAAATTGCAGTCAATTTTGCAAAATGAACATTATGCGGATCCACATTATAAATCACTACAGAATTTCGTTTAAAGTGTGAAGAAGATATTGCTACCCACGATAAAATTTTAATTTTTTCAGTGTCATTCCAATCGAATTTTTGTGCAAGCGTAGATGCTTCATATAAAGAGACATTTGATTGCACTCCGCAAGATAGGGGACTCTTCAATTCTCTTTTTAGTAAAATATCGTTCAACATAAGTTGGTGTCTGTGGGAAATGGATGATGTCATATTTATCCTATTACACGAAGACTTTGACGTTAATTTGTTAGGGCGGTGTTTGGCTTCGAAGCGAATTGACGAGAGATACCGCAACGGACCAAATTTTAGCATTGCTGAATGGTAATGCAACAAGTTGTGAAACTTTGGTTTAAGTGTCTGATCGAATAATGAAGTATACATTTCGCAAAGTTCAATAACCAAATATTGCAAGTAAGTTGCCTGTTCTGGTCGAAACCCCGAAGACATTACTATATCTAATAAAAGCATAAGTTGCGTATAAAGGGCCCAGTATTTATTCTGTCGCGGGACTAAATCACCAAACATAATTCCGAAATAACGGCAAAATACTGCCATTTCTGAGGCACTTAAGCGCATATTCCTCTTGCGTATATTTTCTATTGAAATTGAAACCGGTTTATCAGCATAATCAGGACCATAGTCAAATGAATTGATTTTGTTATTCATTAGTAGTATCGTAAAATACTTAAATTTGTCCACAAACACAAGAATGAGTTCACTCATTATATATTTCATTATTCCCTCATTTAAATCGTGCATTACATCTACACCGATTTGCGAGAACAAATCAAAATTATTGACGCGTAACCATATGCATTCCTCTTTAATACCCGTACGATAAGGGTCGTTTGTAGTCAGATCTTCTCTATAATTATTTATATTTCTTAATAGGGAGCAGTCTTCTCGGAATTGCTTTTTCATTACTTCTTTAGGAACTTTGCAAGCTCTGCAAGAAATATTAGCGGAGAAACTCTCAATAAAGCCAGTAATACTATGAAGGCCCAAGTTATCTCCAAGGATAAGTCCAAGTTCAAAATATATAGTACCTTTGAAATTCGGAAGATCGAAGGATATTCCATGTTCTATTAAGTAATTAAATTCGTCAATTAATGGTTGAAATATGATTCTATTTCCAAATTGTACTCTATCTGCAGAATGGTACAATAAAACCAAAAATATGTTTGACAGCTGTGACGCATAACATTGCGGTAAACAAGGCAGTGAAATATAAGCAGCTCCTAATTTATGTATTGAACTATGACTACCTAAGGCATTTAGGGGTTCGAAGTCATCAACTTGCAAAAAAAAAGGAATCACTAATTTTCTTCCATGAATTGTCTGTCTTGATTTCCAAAAAGAACCATGCACAAAATGTTGCACAGTTTGGGTTGAATCATGTGACATTAATACGTTTAAATAATCCAACGTTGCCTGTAATATATTTGGCAATGAAAAAAATTTTTTTAAGACATCTCGCAAAGACACAAGATGTGCTTCACATTTCACTGCCTCGTATACTCTTGTGCCACCTCTTTTTACATAGTCATATCTACGGCCTACGCTAAAAGCTACAGGTTCTATGTAGGTTCCAAGTTCTGCAAAGTATTTTAACCTTTTGTAATGGGAGTCTTGATTCAATAAAGACGACATTATACGATCCTTTAATGCGCCATTACTACTTGTATGTACTGTTAAGCAAGGCAAAACTGAATCTGTGAATATTTCTTTTACGGCATCAAAAACAATATTTGTCGTATTTTGCGGTATTTGAGGATTCGCATAAAGGGTAGAAAATAATTTAGCCAGGGTCATGTCCATAGGAATCACTTCAATATGAGAACTGGTTTCAGGCATTTTGTTTAAAACGGAAGTATCTTCTCTATAGCAACTAGGTCCTGATATTTCATTTAAAACACTAGTCTCAGCACTTTCGCCTTCATTTTGTGGTACAACAGCATCACTTGAATGGGGCAGGTTTGATTCTACCGAGAATAAATGATTACTTAGGTAATGCCTCCTGTATGAATTAAATAACTGAAAAATCCTAAAGCAATCTGCACTTGCACATTTAAAATTAGTTACAGAGGGATGATAAAAGGTCATATGATCTTTTAATTTTCGGAACGTCAAAAATGTTTTATGGCACACTCCGCATGGTATCATTTTAGTAGCACGTTTAATACGTTATATAGGTAGGATCTATAAATTTATTTTATTCAGTAATTCCCGAAGCGGCACTCCCTCCGTATCATATTTAGATTTCATATGAAATAAAGCTCGTTGGACAAACATCCAGCATACTGCTGAATCTTTAGGGTACGCCAAGTCCAAAGCCCAGTAAATGTGATACGCCTTTCGAATTGCGGTAGATATATTTTTAAATGTGTATCTATGACTCGTATGTACTACAACCTCGTATTGTGATACGGTAGCCCATGAGGAACCGACAGCAAGAATATACGGCTGTTCCGGGATACCTTTTGCCGCCACTAAAGCCGTCCTATCTGCACAATACCTTCCAATGTCTGATACCGTTGCCACAAGTCCTATGAAGCTCGAACGTACTTCTTCCCTAGAGAGTTTCCATAACTTCTTTCTTGGCATAGAAATCGTTGGCATCTGACGCAAAAGACTAATAATAGCCAGTAATGCCGCCAATGATGCCTGCTCTTCTCCAACTGAAAAAAAAAACAGTTTTTAGTTTATGTATGATAACATGTTTTAAATAATCTAAAAGCATGGCCTCCCAACTCATACAACGTATAATTAATACTAAAAAAAAACTCATAGATGGCGTTACAGGTATCGCTAGAAGCATCTGAGACAGTAATGTTGAGAATTGAGTGATTTTTATTCCCTACTAAATCAAACCTTAGCTTATTTTAAAATTGACAACCCTAGCACAGACAGATTTTTGTATGGAGTTCACAAAATATTTTGTGACTTTGCCCACTTCAATTAACACAGAAGCGTTATGCTCATAGGGCTTTTAATTGGATACAGCTTTGCCATAACTATTCTAGATTATAGTCTTTAAGATACATATCCATAAAGTTGATAAAGTAAAAATTCATAAAATATAATCCAAAAGTGGGCAAACCTGTAATATTTTTAATTTTTTTGGCCTTGACTTTTGAGTGAAATTTTCTACAATAAAGAACCGTTTTTACGCAGTACATTGCTAACACGTACAAAGAAAATCATACAAACTTTTATGTATTGTGAAGAAATCATCCGAAACGATATATACATTTTTAAAAAATTAAAAAAATTGTAAAAAGCGGGCAAAGTTGTACGATTCTACGGTATGGTCATTGCGCCGGTTACGCGACCAGCTTGTTTTGAGAACAAGGTTTCTTCAATACCCCTGTAAACTATATTTTATAAATTTTATCGTAATCGTTACTATAGCCCTTATCGAGAATCAATTTTGAAACAAAACAATGCCTAATTAAATAAATGTAGCTCGTTCAATAACACAAGACAATATTAGACTGTAAAGAATCTAGTGAGTGGTACCTACTGGTATGCAACTTGTTAGTAACTACATACTTAGTTGTATATTAGGAGTGCACTAAAAACCGGCCAAGTGCGTGTCGAGCTGTCAAGAATGCGTACTGTTGGGTCCCGAAGTGACGACCGTCGTATAGTATAAAAACCGGCCAAGTGCGAGTCGGACTCGCGCACGAAGGGTTCCGTACCAACACCTACTAGTTCACATTTAAAACCACTACCCAATAAATTGTATCTAAAAAGGTTGTATCTTCATAGGGAACTCACGGCACTTAAGACCTTTAGTTTGGGCAAGACAGTTTTTCAGCGAAAACTCAAAAACCATATAACCTATCTTCTTCAAACTAAAAATCGTTGAAAGTATTTACTAACGCACACCACCTCAATTTTTTTCAGAATTTTTAATTACATGTTTTGGAAATTAGAGGGGGGGCACACTTTTTATGACTTTGACAGCTAATATCTCACCAACGGTTTACTTAAATCGAGAAAATAATTAAATATTATCATACATACACACATTTATACGCCTGTATTCCCTAAAAGAGTTAGGGCAGAGCATATTAAATTAATTTTGTACGCTGCTAACGTAAACTACAATTAAACGATTGAGGAATTTCGGAGCCGAGCGTGGTTCTCCGATAGCTAATAGGCTAGAGCGATTGGCCGCATATATGAGAGGTAGCAGGTTCGAATCCTGCTCGAAGCATAAATTTTCAATTTTTTCCTTTAATTAAAATTTGTAGTTTACCATAGCAACGTTACAAGTGGTCACAAAACCGCCCGAATTTAATAAAACCGGCTTTTCGGTTTCTACGCGGTTTTTTCAATGATTTCGGTTTTATGTATAGTTTGTGAAATGAAATGCTTCCTATTGATTGACAGTCCTATCAAACTGTATAGAAATTCAAAGATTTTACAAAATGGGTCAGAAAGTAATGAGCGTGACCGTAATACCAATACCTCGCTCGTTTGGTTGAAAAGTGGACAGATAAAAAAAACTTACCCGTAGCTAATTCCAAGAGTTCTATGGTGGATTGATCAACCTTAGTAGAGCCTCCCTTCTCGGCTAATAGATTTAATAGTCGTGTTTTCTTAATCGGGAAGCTCTCGTCGAACACAGTATCAGCATTTGAGTTGATTGTTTGAAAGTCCAGGGATAACTGGAAGACATACATTTGTGATAATAAAAAAAAACCGCAACAGATTCCGCTCGAGTTCTAACAGGGTAAGTTAAATTTAAACTGATTATATCACATATAATATTTAATCTTACATCCCGACGTTTCAACCGCGTTCAATGTTACATCACAGTGCTGCGACTGCCCCACCCCGCTACCGCGCCAATGTGGTGAGGCCTTTAACTATACGCGCGATATAATCAGATTAAAAGTATATTATTTACCCAGGGCGATAAAACCAAGAATGTCTCAGAGGGCAAGGTTTTGGTAATAAATATGCGATCTGAGGCTTTCTTTATTACCGCCCGTGGTAGGTACAAAATTGTATGTTCCCCCTGGCCATGAAGTGGGAATAACCGCGCGCGCAGCGTTCGGTAATTGCTACTTTACGGCCAGGTGTGACATAAAATTAGTTTTATTGAACTCACCAGATTGTGGCCATTGGGCAAACTGAGGGCTGGGTAAGATGCAAAATATTCCTGATATGGAATTCCTTCAGACAATATCTTGTTACGCAATTCAAAAGTTGCAAGCCACTTCTCGGTAACTAGATCTTCAGGCGCTGAAGAACCTTGAAGCCAGTCTAGGCAGTCTTGCGCCGTTGATTTGTCATCCAATGACGACGCAAAGGATTCTGGCAGAGGTCGTACACGTTTGGAGGTGTTTTTGGAACTGACGCTACTACCGCTGCTTCCACTGCTGGTGCTGCTCTTCCTTTTTTTGCTAGTAGATAATAATCTTCTATGAGTAATCAGTCTGTTATGGATCATACCACTAGCTTGGATAATTTTCCCTCCGTTGACGTGGTATGGTATGTAGTAGATTTCGGTTGCCTCTCCCTTAAACAACCCCACCACTTCGTTTGCCCAATGCTGCCATACATCTTTTCGTATGGTGTTTGTTACGTCATTCAGAGCCCGCAGCTCTGATTCTACTATTAGTTTCACTAAAAACGTCCGGTCTTTAGATTTTAACTCTATTCCTTTTTCGGCTTTTTCCAGCAAACTTTTTCCGAAAGTGACCGACTGTAATAGTTTGCGAAGACTTTTCCCAGTCTCTTTTCCTAAATTTGAGAAGTCTAATGTTTTCAAGATTTGTAAATCTTTGTCACTCAATTCCTGAAAAATAATACGGCATTAAAACTTGTAGCCGCCGACACATGAATGTATGCAGATTTTTGTTAGTAGTACTCGTTTTTCGGGACTTTTTGCCATACATAGAAAACAATCAAATTTATTTTAGACAGTTTACATCTCCTCGGTTCACCTATCTTTGATGAAGCTATCCCTCCCTTTTTGAGTAAATCGATATCCAAATTTAATGATTATTCGGACCGCCTTACCAAAATTAGCAGTCATTCTGCTCTATTTCTTTTGAAATTCTGTTTATTCATACCTAAATTTACTTACCTGCTTCGCTGCTGCCCCGTTTGGAAATACCCCCATCTTGTCCAACCTATCGATCTCCTATTAAAATCCCAAATTGAATGTATTTTAAACATCCATTTTAGCGAGCAGGCGTGGACCCAAGCCTCCCTTCCGATAAGGTTCGGTGGTTTGGGAACACGCAAAATTATCAGTATTGCTCTGCCGGCATTCCTGGCTTCAACTCATAGCACCTCCGATCTCGCAGGTAGGATTCTTAAAGCCCCTTCGGCTACAAACTGCGAGATTGCGTGCTTGGTTGATGCCTCGAATGCCTGGCTGGCTGGACCGAGTCCAAAATTTCCATCGCGACCCAAAAGTCAAAGGGCCTGGGACTCCATAGCTTCCGCTTCGACTTTGAAGTCCTTAGTTGACAACGCCATAGGCAGGGATCGGGCCAGACTCCTGGCCGTGTCTAAACCTGAGTCAGGTCATTGGCTTCATGCATATCCCTCACCTAACACCGGCACTTTCATAGACCCATCCACGCTCCGTATAGCCGTCGGTCTCCGGCTCGGGTCTGAGGTTTGCGTGGACCACAGCTGTGCCTCATGCGGGGCCCCTGTAGACCGCCTCGGTCACCACGGGCTTGCCTGCTCCTCGGGCGTCGGCCGCCTGTCCCGCCATGCCGCTCTCAACGACATCATCAGAAGGGCGCTCGTCAGTGCCAACGTTCCCGCCGCTCTGGAGCCCCAGATCGTGCGGAGCGATGGTAAGCGCCCTGATGGAATGTCGTTGATCCCTTGGAGGAGGGGTCGTGCACTGGTATGGGACGCCACTTGCGCCCATACGTTGGCTGCGTCGTACCTCTCCTCCACCATTAAGCAAGCCGGGGCGGCCGCAAACTCCCGGGAGAATTTAAAGGCGGGCAAGTACAATTGTCTCGGCGCCCAATACGACTTTGTCGCATTTGGGGTCGAGACACTTGGCCCATGGGGCAGGTGCGCGCGGGGACTCCACAGGGAGCTCAGTAAGGGGCTTATGGAGGCGACAGGTGAACCACGCGCAGGCAGCTTTCTCGCGCAAAGAATTGCCATCGCAATCCAGCGCGGGAATGCTGCCTGCGTAATGGGCACCATCCCGAGGGGACCTAATTTTGATATTAATTTTTAATGTTTAGTTTTTAGTTAGGTATAGTTGTTTTTATTTCAAGTTTTTAATTCATTTAATAATAATTATTATCACTTTGTTATTAGCTATTAAGTTTTGTATTATTTATCAAATTTTTATTTATTGTTATTTTTTTTTGAATCTGCATTAAATATCTTTCGGACAGTATGTTTTATTAACCAAGTTTAATACAAAAAGTGGGTTCTGATTCATTAGTAATAGGTACAAAATAAGTTAATATAAAACTTCCAAATTAAAATTACCAGCTGGACTGAGTCATTTAACGCCTGAGAAACGTCATTCACGTCGAAGTTAGCCCTAGGCTCTGCACGCCGTAATTCCTGTAAGTAAATATTAGCTAAATAAAGTTAAATAAAAGCTTGTATAAAGAAAAATTGATTTATCTTGTGTAATTTAGGAGTTTGTAATTTAGACAGACAGACAGACAGATAGACAGCCATACAGATAGGCAGACAGACAGACAGAGACAGACAGACACGACGAATCCATAAGGGTTCAGTTTTTTGTCATTTGGCTAGGGAACCCTAAAAACAATAATATACAAATAAATAAAAAATAATATATCTGTTTATCATAATATTTTAAACAACAAGTAGAACCGGTATTTTTTGTTGTATTAGAAAATATTACCTCATCATGGAGTAGCACCGGTAAATCATCCAAGAGTACTAGCCGTTCTTGGTCCCGTACTCGTACCGGCAAAGCAACAGGCTCACTGGTTGACGCTGACTGTGACAACTGCGAGAATTTAGAAACATAGCTTTATCTTCGTATCTACTTAACTTTCAATCAGACTTAATTCAGAGACTATGTATGTATACTCATATGTTTTGAAACAATCAGAATTTTAAGTAATAATTATTCTCAACTTTTGGGTTCAGGTATATGTTTAAACATACATTTTATCTCTGAAGATATGCTATATAAGTTCTATACAAGAAACAAATGAATGCACCATAATAATACATTTTACTATGAGCTTTATAGTTAAAAAAAAATACAGTATAATAACCTGCGTTAGCACAGGGGTTAAATATAATATATATAAGTAAGGTGTTGTAATATATTCTTACCTGCAGATTGTTAAGTGCAAGTCTCAGTTTTATCTTGTCGCCTAATGTTTTAGTGAAAAGAGACAATTCATTATCTTGGCAATTCAATAAAAGCTCCAATGTTACTTCTTCATCTGAAAATTAAGAGTGATGTTATCATTGATAGCACTGTATGGTAGGTAGGTAGGTAGGAGGTATGGCAGGTAGCTAAATTAGGTATTAATTTAAAACCAGATTTTTAATTACCCGGAGTAGGTGAAGTGAGTGAGAATATTTATTTGTTTAGATATTATTTCATAAGAGTACATGTAGGTTGTTGTTGTTTGAAGGCTGGTGCCATCTGATCTGCTGCCATCTGTGGCTATTCCGAACCGGTGATATACTGATAACACTAATTCATAAAAAAAATACTGTACTTAAACCCTTATGGAATAACCACGTCCAATGTGCGCCCGAAAACCACTCCTCAGTTTACTCCGGCTAATATATATAAATACGATTTCCGTAGTTAGTATTAGGCCGTGGACTGGAAGCCAGTCGGCAGCGGGACGGAGCGAGCGACGCGGTTATAATGTATACACTTGTATGAACCTGTTATGGACGCCTGCCGCTGCCCGCCCCAGTGCCCAGTCCGCGGCCTCACCCAAAACGTTTATTATATACCGTCTCCATTCTTTTATGAGCTAACACAAAATAAATGGAAATGAATGGTGATTTACATACAAGACAAACAAGACCCAAACACTCACAAAACAAAACAAAAGGTGATAATAATATCCAACGGTAAACCTGACCTAAAAGCACGCACACAGGTGGGCCTACTCCGAACTTCGTATCGTGCTGTCCCTTTCACTCTCGTGTTATACACTATATGAGGTAAGGGATGGCACGATACGAAGTTCGGAGTAGGCTCTAAGTTCTCGTAAAATCGTAGCCCTATTAAGTCCCAAGTCCAAGTTAGTCATGCTTAAAGAAATAGTTAGTAAGCTCACATTCACTGTTTTGAAATATTATATACGATTATTTCACACAAACCGCACAAACTAATATACCTAACCTAACATAACAGGACGCCCACGTGAACACCCAAATTTTCCTAAAAAAACTTACTCAGACTCATGAATAGTTAATAATCTCACATTCACCGTTTTGGATTATTATATATACCATTATTTACTATTAATGTACCTATTAGCTCGAAGGTGACGAATGAAAAATATTGTGATGAATCAGCTCTTCAGTTTCACGAAGTAGGTCTGTGTCCATTAATGATCTGCCATGATATTGAACAGTTTATAATAATAATAGTTTATTTAACATATTCAACATCGTAGATATTAATTAAGAAAAACCAATTGCAAATAACGAACTCAAGTGTCGTTTGTCGAGCGAATAAAAAAAATACCTTGATGAAATATACGAATAAGAATCATGATAAGTACTTACCGATCATCCGTTGCAACAGATGCCCTAAGGCATTTTCTTCTAGAAAATCTTTTAAATCTGTGTCAGCCATTGTCGTGATAATACAAGGCTTTTTTTTAACTTGCGAGCAACGAGCAAATAAACCGTTTGGAAGGAACGCTTCCATTCCGCCTACGCAGCGCAAAGTGTTGCCAACTCGAAATTTCGTTTACTACTAAAACTGTATATGAAAATCTGCTAAAATTTCTGTTAATATGCTAAAAATATATGCTAATTAAAAATCGTACTAATCATAAATATTACGTCTTTTTTATCATCAAAATTAGCTACACATACAGTCACTAGTACAAAAAACCGCTTATAGTATGTGCGTTAGGATTTACAATAAAGTGCCAGATATGATAAAGGACTTATAAGTAGCGGCACGTAACTCTAGCGGTGAACGAAACGTGGAGGGGATATCTGCGCATACGTACTGTCGCTCACGCAATTGTTATCTCTATAAATTGATTGCAATAATCCTTACTAATAAAGAACGTGTTTTTGTTTGTCTCATCACTAATATTATAACTGCGAAATTGTTTTATATTTATTAACTTTGTACATACCTAATGCGATTTCTTTCTCATGTTAAGTGAATGTTAATTCTTATGAGAAATAAATGTCTTAAACATTAAAAAAACAAACTCAAACTTAACAGAAAACAACAACAGTAATAACAATACAATTTAGAACGCGACTGTACACCAGAAGTGAGCGGAGCGTCGTATCGGTGCGCGGGACAGTGGCGCTACCGCGAACAGCAAACGAAGTTTTCCCTCTCTGTCGCACTTGCAAGTTTTCATATAAGTGAGACAGAGAGGGAAAACTTCGTTTGTGATTCGCGGTAGCCCCTCAGGGTACGACTGGGGAACCAATAAGCGCTTGCGCACGCCCGCGCGCGTCCCCTTCACTCCCCCGAGATACCTTATTTTCGACTTCTGCGCATCAACGGTCAGCGCTAGACTTACGTGCCGCTTTTTAGTGATACTTTTAATTATACCTTTTTTTTTGAACCTGACTGTGGCTTTATAGGCCGGGCCCAATAAAGCGATAGGAGTGCGCGGAGTCGAGAGTGGCCTGGGGAAAATCCAGGGAAAACCTCCGACATGACCACGCGGGCGGTTTAAACACTGGAATACTCTAAGAGTTTGTGCTCCAGTGAGATTGTTTGAGCGGTTTCAACCGAATCTGAGGTGTGAGTGGAATCGAGCTACTGGGAGTTTTGTCGCTGGTTCACTAAACCTAGCCTAGCTGAGAAGAGTCCAGCAAGAAACTCAGCTAGGCCCGATCTGGGTCGGACCCACTCTATCCGGTATGCGGCGGTACCGGGACGAATAGGGACTATATGTGTCTGCGTTGTCGCGATCGCGCGGTGGACGTCCCCACCGGCGGGAATGCCTAAGTGTACGCGTCGTGTCTGAGTTGGACGCCGTAAGCGCAGCGTTCCATCTTTCGATGGACGCTTTGATTACGTCGTCCGGGTCCGTGAGTGTGTGCCTAGGACGCCGGACCGTGCGGCCCCTAATCAGTGATCGCCGAGTTACGACAGAGGGGGGACGGATGGGAACGTAATAGTCGACAGCCTTCCTAACGAACGGATTCCTGTGATGGGGAGCGTTGTCAAAATAACGTCTGGCATTCTGCTTAAAGGAACCATACATGGTGCTAATTACCATGTCGTGGTGCAAACTGAGGTTCGACTGGTACCACGGGGCACCAGTCGCCCTACGGAGAAAACGATTCTGAATGACCTGAAGCGGCTTGAGCGATGTCATAGGCACGTGAGCAAAAACTACACTTGCATGAGACATGATTGGACGAACACAAGTTTTGTAGTGTCAGCTTATTTCTAAGTGACATTTTACTAAACTTGTTAATCATCGGCCCAAGCCTTCCTAGCACGAACAACGCACAGTTGAGTACCCTACTGACGTCGCTACAGAAAGTCAGTTTTCTGTCGAGGGTCACTCCAAGATATTTGACTTCGCTGGCCCAGGGGATGGGCCTGTCAAACATCTGGATCGGAGCCACCCGCCTTTCCGTGCTAACGCGGTCAGACGGGTGGAAGACTATCGCAGTGCTTTTTTCCGGATTAACTTCGATACGCCAAAGATTAATTATCGACCTAGGTCAGTGATTGCCTCCTGGAGGTATCGCCGGATAAAAGTGTACTTACAATGAGTTGTATAGAGCGCGGTGTCCGCGAACAACCCCAGTTGCACTTTAGGGTGCCTGGGAATGTCGTTCGTGAATAACGTGAATAAAGAGTGGGAGAGAGCACGGAGCCTTGCGGAACTCCGGCCCGGATGGGGTGTGGGTCCGAGTACGTTCCCTCCAGTCTGTATCGAAAGCTTCGATCCCTGAGAAAATCTCATATAGTGAGTACGAGTCTGTCAGGCATACCGAGCTGATATAACTTGTATATCAGACCGTTATGCCAAACCTTGTCGAAGGCTTTCGCCACGTCGAGAAAGATCACACCGGTCCTGAGCCCCTGGGAATCGAGAGAAACCTTCCAACACGTGCTCCGTGACGCGGTGCACCAGTTGGACGCACGAGTGCGCGGATCTAAAGCCGAACTGCTCGTCGATGATGACGTTATTCTCACCCGTAAATCTGAGAATCCTAGTGAGAAGGATCCGCTAATTATACCTGTTTGTGATCCTACTGTACCTAAAATCGTGCACCATAAATTATTTCAAAATTCGTGTCGGACTTCGCACATTGAAGGTTCCGAACCAATCGCAACGTTAAGATTAACAGGAATAATTCGGACATTAAAAAAATCTGATGTATCAATACTTATATATTAGCATTTGTTGCTAAAATGTACGTATAAACGATTAAACGAGTGATTAAACGGTATAGCGGCGGGAGCGGGCGCGGGTGACAGCTGACAATGACACTAGGCAGCTGTTTTGTTAAAAATACTGATTTTGGTGGCTTCTCATTACTTTGTTTTTCAATGTTTTTAAACAAACAATACGGCTCCGCGAAGGCTTTTGGTTCCGAAGATTTTTTAAAACTTTTCGTTAACCTATAAACTTGAAATTTCTTATTGCGTATATTTTTGCAACAAATACTAATATATTAATAAATCAGATTCTTTAATTTGATTTTTTTTTCTATTAAAAGCAACTTCAGAGGGGAAGGCCTTTGCCCTGCAGTGGGACAGTACAGGCTCCTAATAATAATAATAATGATAATGATAATAAAAGCAACTTAATTTTGAGGTTGGTCTGCAACGCTTAGTTTGAGCTGCCATCGAACCGTGGTTACAGAAACAGCTTCGTCTTTTTCCTTCGTGCAGAAAATTATTACGATTACTAATAAATGGATAACAGATATTACATTTATTGAAATAAATTATGCCCGTGAAATAAAGTGGTAAATTAAAATAAAGGGTCTATTTTGTATACCTAAATTATACACGAAATCGAGTTCATATGGCCACTATGGCTAAACCGCAATGACATGTACTGACAGATCCATTCAAATATTTGTGTTTTCATTTCGATGTTACCGTCGTTTTGAAATATTCAATTATTAGTATATTGGAAATAAAATTCCTCGTGTCGTTTTGCATGGCACAGTTTGAGAATGTTTATAGTGAGCCAGGACTCGTAATCCAGTATTATGTCGTTCAGGGCTTGTTGCGTAGCCAGTTGTAAGGTTCGACACGGAGAAGGTTATTACTCGTAATTGTCTAGTGTGGTAGTCATTATCAAATGAATAAATAATGTGAAAAGGAAGTTTTGCCGTAGAAAATTTTCTTTTATTTTCCTCCGTTTTCTAGTGACATGAACGACAGGCCAGACTATAAATAGTGTATTAGTACTAAAAACTACCAACTTATTTTATTCTACTAAAAGCCCGACATTTTTGCTTCAAAACTACCACAAAAGTAGGAAACTACTGAAAGTGGTCACGCTGACCTGAACTTTGATACAGTGACATACTAAACGTAAACATTACAGCAACTTTAGGTTTGTTGAAAAAAAATATTGTTACTATATAAATATATAATTTGATACGCTTACAACGTGAATGTTGTCGTCATCACAGCTTAGTAAAACTTGTTGTGACAAGTTACATACCGTAAAATGGGGCTACTTGGCACAATTTTTAGACTAAAATATCAATAAATCCATATTTTATGTGTTTATCACACGTTTAATATTTTTAATTGATGAAATATTAATAAAAGTACTAACTAGACTTACGACTCTGACGAGTATAAACTACCTATGGCTATATATATAGTACCCCACCTAGTAATTTAATGATAATAATAATATTTGTGGACAATCTTGCACAAATCGACCTAGTCCTAAACTAAGCAAAGCTTGTTGAGCTATGGGTAGGTATTTGTGAATATTTTTTTTCGTGTTTTATCATTACGTAATCCTTAAATCTTTAATATAGACTAAATAAATAACATAATGCAATTTATTACGAAATAAATAGTTTCTTAAATAGACTGAAACCATCCAAGACTCAGGAACAAATATTTCTGCTCATCACACAAATAAATGCCCTGACCGGGATTCGAACCCGGTAGGTTACCCCAGCAGGAGTCTTAGGTAGTATTTTAGACTCGGGTGGACAGTTAAGACTCCTACTCATATTTCCCGAAAAAAAAAACTCTATACGCGAAGTTCCCTACAAGAAAATAGCCAGAGGGCCTACCGCGAACCGTAAACGAAGTTTTCTCTCTCTGTTGCACTTGCAAGTTCGTACGTAAGTGCGACAGAGACGGAAAAGTTCGTTTGCGGTTCACGGTAGGCCCTCAGGCCCTGAAGTATCTTATGTCAAATCGCAATAGACAATATGCATGCGCATAAATAAAATTCCACCGTCAGGATCTTCTTAACAAGTCTTAATATACAAAAAAAAAATACGTTATAGGTATAGCAGATTCTTTATTCCCTAAGAACTTCTCAACGCCTTAACCGATTTAGATGTGTGGGGTATCGTTAGAATCCATGCGTCATCCCGAGTAACATAGGATATATGACGTTGTAATAAAAATTATATGGTGGACTATATACCTACTCAAAATGGAGTATAAATTTTTTAGTTTTTTTTTAAATTTATCATCATAATTGTAGTTCGCCTCATTTAGAAATTTGATCATATCTGAAAACTGATTAGAATGGCACCAAAAAAAATTAAATAGCCAATTATACGACGAAGACACTTATTAATATATACAGGGTGTAACAAAAGTAGTGAGGACACATTTAAGGACATATTCGGTATCAATCAAATCAATTTTTTTATTTCGTCATCATAGGTATACAGGTTATGTACAGGTGATAGATATTACAAAGGAACAACTATGATGTATCTTTCGGCGTACGATAAATTAAATACAAATGTCACAAACTTAATCCTAAAAAATACTTATATGATATTAAACATTAAGCAAGCAAGCAGATACAAAGTAGCATAAAACAAATTGCGTAAATGTCAAGGGTATTATTATTATTTGTGAAAAGATTTAATTAATATTAATGTCACTAAGGTAATCTTGAATATGATAATAACATTTTTCTACAAGAAGTTTAAACAACAATGATGAGGAAAATTTTATTTATTGCATTATATTTGTCGCCTTTGTATAGTTAGTTGGCTGACTTGGACGACCTGCCTAATAGAAAAAAAAATTTTTTCGCGTCAAAAAAAATTTTTTTTTCTGTTTTTTCCTAATCAGAACACGATACCGAATATGCCCTTAAACGGATCCTCACTAGTTTTGTTACATCCTGTATGTATAATTATAATAAATAAATAAATAAATATTAGAGGACAATCTTATCTTACACAAATCGAACTAGCCCCACAGTAAGCTCAAGAAGGCTTGTGTTATGGGTTCTAGACGACGATATATTTAATAGATATAAATACTTAAATACATAGAAAACATCCAAGAAACAGAAACAAATATTCATGCTCATCACACAAATATTTGCCCTGACCGGGATTCGAACCCAGGACCGTCAGCTTCACAGGCAGGTGCACTACCCACTAGGCTAAACCGGTCGTCAAAACCGGTCGTCGGTCGTGTATGTATAATTATAATAAAACTCCTAACCAAAACTCACATCATTAAGGTGGAATATCGTTTGATATTTTTCGAACCGGTATGCGGTCTCCCCTTAGAAGTTAAACCCGATAAACAGAAAAGCCATTAAAACGTACTCATATTGAAAAACTGAGATCCACGGCTCAATGGAGATGAATGGGATACAAATACTTTCCTGCTTTGGTGAATGGGAGGCTTTACCGTTCATACAAAGTACTTGAATAGTCCTTAAGAGCGCTTTAATAAAATGTAACAGGTCCACTAGCGCCACTCGTAAATAATTGTGATTGTTTAAATTTAACGATAGATATCTAAAAAAGGGGGCCGCTACGTACTTTATTTTGTATTTAAGTACGTTTTGAATCCATCAAATTAGTTATTACGTTGCTGGATTTGTCAATCTATGCGTCCAAAGTTAAAACGGCCGTTTTATTTTTGAGCTCATAGAGAGACCAATCTAGCAACGTAAAAATTAGTTTGATGGATTCAAAAAGTACTTACATACAAACTACAGTACGTAGCGGCCCCCTTTTTTAGTTATATATCATTAAATTGAAATAATTACAATTATTTACGAGTGGCGCTAGTGGACCTGTTACATTTTATTAAAGCGCTCTTAAACATACTTTAAACGCTTTGTTGTTTTAGTATTTTCATTAAAATTTGACTCAAACACAAATGCCCTGTAAAGTGTTGGTACGTTTTATAATAATAGAGAATATATTCTAAGTATTCTATTTTATTCTATGCATGCGGAATAAAAAACAATAAGATCACTATATAAATAAATAAATAAAATAAATAAATATTAGAGGACAATCTTACACAAATCGAACTAGCCCCACAGTAAGCTCAAGAAGGCTTGTGTTATGGGTACTAGACGACGATATATTTAATAGATATAAATACTTAAATACCTAGAAAACATCCAAGACTCAGAAACAAATATTCATGCTCATCACACAAATATTTGCTCTGACCGGGATTCGAACCCAGGACCGTCAGCTTCACAGGCAGGTGCACTACCCACTAGGCTAAACCGGTCGTCGGTCTATATGAATAGTGAAACCATCAAATTATAACAAAATATTACTTACGATTATTACTAGTGCTGTAAAGGGCTAGAAATGTCGGAATGTATTTAATTAATGCTTACATAATAATACGCGTTTAATTAAAAAAAAATAGTAAATTCATAAAATTACAACATTTTTCGAAAGTTTCAAGTGTCATAATAGTATTTTATGCAATAGTTGTATAAAGGGTTCAGAAAAGGTGAGTGGCGTGTGTAAAAAGTACCGGAGTAGAAAAATACATTTAAGATTTTGCTTAAATATATTTAATCTTCACGCCTTCACGCTTAAACCGCTGAACCGATTTAGATGAAATTTTGTATAGAGGTAGTTTAATCCCGGGGAAGGCCATGGGATTATTTTTATAAAAGCTTTTAAAAGCTAGACGACAGCAGAATACCAATAATGTATTTGACTTAATGACGACCGCTTTAGCCTAGTTGGTAGGGACCCAGCCTACGAAGCTGGAGGTCCCGGGTTCGAATCCCGGTCACGGCAATTATTTGTGTGATGAACACGAATATTTGTTGAATATTTTCTATGTGTTTATGTATCTATATAAGTATATCTTACTTCGTTGCCTTCGGCGTCGAGACCCTCGGTCCGTGGGGCCCTGGGGCACCAGAGCTCTTCCAACAACTGGCAAAGAGACTGGTCGACGTCACAGGGGACAAGAGAGCTGGCAGTTTCCTCGCACAACGCCTTGCCATCGCCATACAGCGGGGAAATGCTGCCAGCATTCTAGGAACCATGCCGCAGGGGCCTTTTTTAGATTTTTATTAGTTTTTATTATTTATTAGTTCTACTTTAAGTTAGGTATTGTTATAATTTTTTATTTTATTTTACTCAAAATAATAAAGTATTTAGAGAGAACTAGCTCTGGGAAACTATATGGCTATATAACTTCAAGCTTACAAAAGGTACAAGCTTTAAAGATTGAAATTTGATAATAATTAATAATAGCTTAGTTGATTGTGTGGTATTAACTTATGAGATGAGTCAAAACTAGTATATTTAAACTTTAGCCTAGAGGTGGGTCTGTAACTAAATAACTACAGTATATCTTCACTTAGTGCTGTTAGTAGCTTGTGTAAATTTGCATAGTTTGGGAATAGGTTGCTTTGTGTAAGATTGTCCTCAAATATTTATTTATTTATTACACAACTTTATCACAAATAAACCTTAAACATCGCTTATCTCCCGAAATATTGAGACAAATAAAAAGAGCGATACCGTGTTGGATGAATCATTGGATTCTGTCTGCTGGATAAACGAACGATTTGTTACGAGTTTTTAAGCTACTTCAAAAAAAGGAGGAGGTTCTCAATTCGGTTGCGTTTTTTTTATTTTTTGTTTTTATTATTTTCTTTTTTTTATAATATGTCTCCTCATAACTCCGTTTTTGTAGTCGGTGTCATTTCGTCAACGTTAGACTATTTTTTTGGATGCCACCGACTTCAAAAATTACAATAGGTACGTATTATTCAAGAAGAAGCATAAAGTCTCATTTTAGAAGTGAAGCCATTAATTTGGAGTCGATTCTATTTTTTTATTACAAATTTTATTAAACGGGATAAAGGACGTCTTAATTTTTTTTTGGTAGACCTGTGTACTTACTTTAATATTTAGTTTAGTCTGTTTTGTAAAAAAAATTTATCAGCAATAAATTCTCATAAATACTTAGATAATGTTGTCACGTTTTATTCAAAATTAGTGCTCGTGTAAAAATACCAGGAAAAGTGTAGTTCTAGTATTACGACGATGGTTTCAAATAAAAACCTGTGTAGCATATATAACATATATAAACTCACGCCTGTAGCATATATAGCTGTTACATATACAGTAGAATCCGTTTATTATGACTCCGCCTCTATTGACCAACCGCCTATTATGACGTAATTACACAACGAAGTTTGGTTTTCACATAAAAATTTTTGTAACAAAGTCGGATATAATGACTTCGCTTACAGTGACATATCGCTTATTATGACCCATTTTTAATAAATTTTGTCCGTTTATAGTGACCGACATGATTCTTTTCATCTACCTTCGGTCATGTTCGTTTATTCCCGACGGCGTTCGGCACGTGGCTGGTTTTCAGTCAGTAATTGACAGTTGATCGTCACGGATTTGTTTTTGTGATATCCTATGTTCCTAGTAATATTGAATATGATAATTTGACCATGGTAATGTCTTCTATACACAATAGTATTAGAAACTGTTATTACAATAAAATTCAAAAACAAAAGCAGACAAAAATTAACGATTTCTTAAGTACATAAAAAATTAAAAAAGCATACATACATACATGTCTTACATGTAATCTTTATTTTGATTAAATATGCTATATTTCTCTATTAAAATAAGTATTTACCTAAATAAAAGGATGCTGTTATTTTTTACAAAAATGCTTTGTATGACGTCCGCTTAGTATGACGTGTTTGTCAATTCCCTTCGATGTCATTATAAACGGATTCCACTGTATAGCGGTTCATCGTCGCATGGCGCTTTCAACAAAGAACCCTCGCGTCATCGGTCCCACTTATTACGTAAGACTACCCGCCTATCTAAGGAACGAACCATCTGACGAAACTTTTAGGCGCAAACTGAGAAACCTTGGAAAACCCACTGTATTCCATTGACGAGTACATGGAAATGACTTTTCAATTAAGTACCTGAGTATTTTGTTTCTTACAAATAGAAAAAATATACATTTCTATCATTGACAATTATTATCCGTTTTAAGTATTAGTGACAATCCTTATTGGGAGATATGTTTGAATTTGTATATTTTATTAGATAATGTTGACATAGTAATAGTTTTAATAATATTCTTTCGAGTAATTAATAACGATCCTTTTTAGGAGATACAGAATTTTAATTATTATTAATTTTAAATTACATTTTGAGACATTGCTTGCTAACTTTACGTATATTATTTATTAGTATTGACGATCATGGTAGAAATTCTTGTAATTTTGACATACACTCAAATTCATATTGTAATTTCAAAATCAGAGGGGTTTCTCCGAACTTCGAAATCCGAACTTCGTATCGTACCGTCCCTCTCACTCATATTGTGAATAACACGAGAGTGAAAGAGATGTCACTATACAAACTTCTGATTTCGAAGTTCAAAGTACAGGCTCTGAAATCATAATTAACTAGCTACGTGTTATCGGGGGAAGCCTAGCAACTTATCACTGCATTATAACAATATAACAGTTTATCCATCTTTACTTACAACTGCTAAAACTGACAAAATTTAACTACGTAAGTGCTCTGCCTATCCATTTCAAGAAGATAGGCGTGAGTCTAATGATTAACAGGATACGTTTTATCCCCGAAATCACAAAGACACAAGACTTGATCAGCTTAATAATAGCATTTGTATCAAAATAACATTCTAAACAAAACAGACTTCGCTAAAAACAATTCGTTTAAAGTAATGGAGGAAACTTCTCGAAAACGGCAATTACTGTCTCGCTCGTAACTTGCCTCGTTACGCTATCTCACTCTGGCGACCTCTTGACACTTTGCGTAACTACGAAACTGGAGCCAACAGTTTTTAAAATAATATTTCACACTAAGTGAATAATATTAAACTTAAATCTAAAACAGACCCTTGGGGCATTATTTGCAGGGATCGGATACCGGTATTTTCTCCATAGAAAAATACCGGTATTATTACGGTCACCGGTTCATTATTTCGTTTTTAATGGGACTAATAATACGACGTTGTTATCTAAATACATGATTCAGCCCTACGTAAAGAGCAAAAAATAATCCAAAATATTGGGCTAATTCAGGGTTTTTTAAAAATACCGGTATCGGTCCCTGATTATTTGGCGACCTCTTTAGCCTAGTTGGTAGTGACCCTGCCTACGAAGCTGGAGGTCCCGGGTTCGAATCCCGGTCAGGGCATTTATTTGTGTGATGAACATGGATATTTGTTCCTGAGTCCTGGATGTTTTCTCTATGTATTTAAATATATATTTGTCTATATAAGTATGTATATCGTCGCTTAGTACCCATAGTACAAGCTTTGCTTAGTTCGGGACTAGGTCGATTTGTGTAACATTGTCCACAAATATTTATATTTATATGTTATATTTATTATACCGAGGATGCTGGCGGCATTTCCTCGCTGTATCGCAATTCTGATTACGTTGTGCGAGGAAGTCGCCAGCTCTTCCCTCACCAGTTACGTCAACGAGTCGCTTCGTAACTTGTGCGCTGTGACTCCAAGGATGTTTCAACGCCCAAAAGTACAAAATTATACTCTCTGCTAAGGCCCTTATATTTATTACGCTTCACAGTGTCTGTGTTTTACGCTGCACACTCTTCTAAAACATAGTTTTTATGAAATAAGTTGTAGACCTCGAGAGATAATACTTAAGTCCGTGTGAGCGAAAATACACTGAAGAGGCCTTATAAGTTTTAAAATGTTTTGATTTAAAATTATGACAAAAGTATTGATAATACCAATAAAGTGATTAAAAGATATGATGATTTTGTTGAAGTTTTATATAGTAACATAGCCATTTTTTGATTTTATTGTTTGTAGTAGAATTTAAGCGGAAAAAAACAGTTTTTAGCTTGAAAATGGTCGATTTGAAGTGATGTTCGAAACGATATTACTTAATCAAAAATCAAAAAATCAATTTAAAATTTATGACATTAAGTCGCAATAGTCCTGTTCTAGATATTAACATCGAGAAAATGTCAATATACGCGTGAATTCAATCAAAAAATTTTCTAAATTTTATTGTTTGTATTAGAATTTAAGCGGAAAAAAACAGCTTTTAGCTTGAAAATGGTCTATTTGAAGCGATGTTTGAAACGATATTTCTTAATGAAATCTCCAAAAAATCAATTTAAAATTTATGACATTAAGTCACAAATGCCTGTTCTAGATATTAACATCGAGAAAATGTCAATATACGTGTCAATTCAATCAGAAAATCGTGTAAATAGATTAATGTTTTTTAACTGGTAAGGACCCTTAATCATTAATTTAGAACTTCATACAACATTGTACATGTATAATCTGTTAAGCTGTATTTACATATATATAGATACATGCCATTGTCGAATGGCGTACTTTTAGAGCTGAACTGAAAGTCCATGCACTATTCTTATTCTTATTAATTGTCTTTATTGGTAACTAGCGACCCGCCCCAGCTTCGCACGGGTGCACTATTTAATGGATGTTATTATACATATAAACCTTCCTCTTCAATCACTCTATCTATTAAAAAAAACCGCATCAAAATCCGTTGCGTAGTTTTAAAGATTTAAGCATACATAGGGATATAGGGACTTGCAATAATCCTATTCTAGATAGTAACTTAAGATAATGACAATATACGCGTCAATTCAATCAGAAAATCTTCTAAATAGATGAACGTTTTTTAACTGATAAGGACCCTGAAAGGGACATTTAAAGATTGGATTCACTCTAAAAGACAATTTATTTCTACGCCAGTTGTAAACGAAACGTTTAACCAATAGCCCCGTTTCCCCAAATTATGTAAATCTAAAGAATAATCAAGGGGTGTCAAAGGATAATACATTTTGTGACTTTTGAGTGAAACTGATAGGCACCTGGTGCCGCGTGGGCGGTGTGGGCGTACTGTGCGTCATAATTATATATGCACTTTCCGCCCTTATTTCCAAGCCGATAAAGTCCTAGAAAGTATACATAATTATGACGCTGACCATACAGTACACAGGGGACACCCACGCGAGTAAAGCATCCTATCTTTTCAAAACAAGCTATCTATGTAACCAGATGTGTTACATTCAAATTGGTTATTTTGCTGTATAAATCGCTCATTCCATGAAAAATAACCTGTTCTTAGCTAAGGATAATGTACAAAATGATACCAGTGAGACTCGGTAGATAAGGTAAAGGTTCCTATGCTGGACACTGACCCAATACATGGCACTTTCAATTTTATGTCACAATGACAGAGGTGATTCATAGGTGTCATCTATTAAGCGCTATTAACTAAATAAATACAACCTGGTCCCAAACTAAGCAAAGCTTGTACTATGTGTACTAGGTGACGATATACATACTTATATAGATAAATATATACTTAAATACATAGAAAACATCCAAGACTCAGGAATAAATATTCGTGTTCATCACACAAATAAATGTCCTGACCGGGATTCGAACCCGGGGTCACTACCAACTAGGCTAAAGCGGTCGTCAAATTGTCGAGTACTGAGCAGGGATCGGAAACCGGTATTTCCTCCATAGAAAAATACCGGTATTATTACGGTCACCGGTTCATTATTTCGTTTTTAATGGGACAATCTAATAATACGACGTTGTTACCTAAATACATGATTCAGCCTTATGTAAAGAGCAAAAAATAATCCAAAATATTGGGCTAATTCAGGGTTTTTTTTTCATACCGGTATCGGTCCCTGGTACTGAGACGTTTACATTACTGTATTAATTAGTACACAGGATAATTTACACTACAAAACTTATATAAAAGTCATAAAGTACTGGCCAAAGGTCATTATCATAGGAAAAAAATTAACAGCGCGATTGAGGAATCGACGCGGGCCGTACATCGCCATCTAACGAGAAATTCGATTAACAAAAAATTAAGCCGTCATCTCCCGGCGTAAAAAATAAACAATAGCATTCTTTTGTAATGAGCCCGGGGATCCCAGGGACCGGTAGACGACTGGCTTTAACAAGAATCGCTACCCGGCTGAACCACCTTTTATGTAACGGTTCATAGAATACACTTTCCTACCAAATTTCATAATTGCAGTGCTTATAGTCTCCGAGTAAATCGGCTGTGACATTTTTATTATTATTGTTAGTTGTGGGCCTTCTTTGCCGCCTCGACCAGTATTGATCTATTGTGGCAGCCCTTAAAGTTCTTTGCTTATACCCGTTGCCTCCAGGAATTTCCAGATTCTTTGGCTCGCAATCTGTTGTATCTCCTCTGGGGGCATAATGTGCCTCCCTAGATAGATACTTCTTTTGCGCATAAGTGGTCCACAGGAGCAGAGGATATGAATGGCAGTTTCCTCCGACTCTTGGCAGAACCTGCATGCTGCATGGCTGTGACATACGGACGAACGTACGAACATACATGACGAATCTATAAGAGTTCCGTTTTGGCCATTTTGGCTACGAAACCCTAAAAACGGTCGTTTTTAGTTTATAAATCCACGGTCGACGCACGTAAAAACCAGTTTTCACTTCACTAGCTCGGAAAGCCTTTTTTATTCTTCAAAAACAGATAGCAAAAAAGAGTGCAAAGAATATTTGATATCCGAACGTGCTATCTGTAACTTTTTAAACATAATAATATGTAAAGGCCAGTCCAAACCGTTCAGTACCAATAATTTTATATTGTGCTGTTGTGTTAAAAAAACTAGTACCTACGCCAAATCTCGGAATTAGGTAGTGAACAACCATATTTAGGATGCAACTGTACTGGAATAAAGCTAGGACGAGGAGGAGCAAAAAAAATTCCTCGCTCTAGTGAGGTGAAAAGATTTGTGTTATACACGGCTGCAAAGTTATTTTACGTCTCGTGTGTTGCAACACTTGCTACGCTCAGGATTCTATTTTTGAACCATTCGTTTCGCTCAGGATTCTATTTTCGAACCACTCGCTTCGCTTCGCTTCGCTTCGCTTTGTTCAACCATAGAATCCATTCGCTAGCTCGGAGTTCAACCCTAGAATCCATTCGCTAGCTCGTGTTTCAATTCCACACTCGCGGTTAAAATACAACTTTGCACCCTTGTATGACAAATAACTATTATATTGTGCTGTTGTGTTAAAAAACTGGTACCACAAATCTCGGGATTAGGTAGTGGACCCCGGGCATCCAACTATACTTAGTCTGCAACAGTTGCTGTACTTTTTGACCCGACACATTTCACTTTGATCGGTTTGTAACAGTAAATTGGTGCATTCTGCTCTAATTTACGTAGAATGAAGGAAAAATTGAAAAATTTAGGCACCAAGCAGGATTCGAACCTGCGACCTCCCGGCACTCGCGGCCAGTCGCTCTAGCCAACTGAGCTAGGTGCAATCGATACCCAGTTCCAAATTCATCAACCGTTCCTTCGTATTAAGCAGTACCGCTGCTAACGTAAACTATTTTTTATACAAACGCCTTAAGGGAGGCGTACAGCGACATCTACCAGAAGACTCATGCTTTATTAACGGCACTAACGTCTCAAATCATATTGAGAACCTGATCTCAATCTAATCTGCTCTAAGTTAGAAAACTATACGACATAAATTTACACTAACGTGAGACATATTTAGACTTAATAAGAGAACAACGGTTGAAACTCACTTGTCACATGTCGCAAATAGTGACTTTCCAAGTGAGTTTCAACCGTTGTTCTCTTATTAAACTATACGACAATTAGGTCACTACACTCTTTGTGATTGCGCTACGCGGGTTAATATCTAATTGGAACAATATGGTGACTATTTTGCAATACCTGAGCTTGATTATGGCAAATATGAGTTACGGGTGAATGACTGTGAGCTTTGAGACAGTTTTGTCTTTCGGAAACTTATTTTCTCCTTTTTTCCCGAACAAAACGGGACTGCGCTACAATGCAGGATGTGCGATATTTTTACGGTACGGTTTTAAGGTTTTAAACATGATTTAAATGCAAACTTCGTTCTCATGCCCATAATGACCAATAATATTTTTTGACAGCTGGACCTTACTCGACAGTGGCGCCAACTGGTGAGCACAAAAACGATAGCCCTCATTACGTTAGGTTAGGCTAGCCTACTCCTCTGAAATCTATTCAGTCTCCATACCGAAAAAAAACATCAAACATTGCTTGGAAGAAATATGAACCGTGCTAAAGTACTTGTAAATTATGTAAGTGTTTATTTGTAACAATACCTCAATTTATAATAAAAACAAATAATCTAATTAAAATTAAAATAATAAATAAAAAATTGGACCCAGATCGCTGTCAAATGGTAGGGTGCCCAGAAGGCTGGCTGTATTTCCTCGCTGCACGGCAATACTTATTCGCTGAGCGAAATAGAAGCCAGCCCTCTGGTCACCAGAAGCCTCTATTAGGCGCTTCGACAGATCTTTATATAAATTATGTTATTTTTAAGTCAAAAGGCTCATCAAAGTTAAATCTATTCTCAAAGATCTAGAACCAAGCCAATAGCGTAAGTTCACTCCAAATATTATCCATCATCATCCTCCTAGCGTTATCCCGGTACAGTTGCATCCTAAAGGATGCCCGGGGTCCGCTACCTAATCCCAAGGGTTGGCGTAGGCACTAGTTTTTACGAAAGCGACTCCCATCTGATCTTCCAACCCGAGGGGAAACCAGACCTTATTGGAATTAGGCTTGTGTGAGTGGGCAACTTGACTGTTAGAAGTTCTCACGCCGCCCTAAGGCCTCTAACTTGGCTTAACGACTGCTATCATAGACAGCAGCCGGGATCAACGGCTTAACGTGCCTTCTAAAGCACGGGAGCGCTCAGATAATAACCACTCACAGCGGTCACCCATCCAATAACTGACCTGGGCCGACGTTGCTTAACCCTTAAATGCATACTGTAGGATGCAGCCTACATAACAAATAATCCAAGATTTATTTAAAATTAGGAGTATTTATAACGACATGGAGACTGATTTCACAAGGATTTTAAATTGTTACAAAAATAAGTATCACATAGGTGTATAAAGGAAAATCCGTTAATTAAAAAAATCCGCCGCCATATGTTTCATTACCTCGAAAATTGAGGTTTTTTGATCGGTGTTTTTGAAGGTTTATTGTTTAGAAAGTAAACATTTTCTTCCTTACGAACGTACTTCTACACATCATAAATATTTGCAGCATGAATATTTGTTTCTGAGTCTTGGATGTTTTCTATGTATTTAAGTATTTATATCTATTAAATATATCGTCGTCTAGTACCCATAACACAAGCCTTCTTGAGCTTACTGTGGGACTAGTTCGATTTGTGTAAGATTGTCCTCTAAAAAAAAATAAAAAAAAAATATTGTCTGAGTACTAAGTTTAGTAAAATATTTCACATAAGCAATTTGATGATGTATGAAAACAAGCACTGAAAACAAAACTGTTGTAATGTTTATTTTACACAAAATACGTAAGTATAAAAATCCAAAAATTGCAACTGAATTTTTATATTATTTTTTTGTTTTTTTTTTTAATTTACCAATAATTGAGAAAACAGAAAAAGGGGCCGCGAGCGCTCCAAATATTATGTAATTTAATTTAAGTGCGATAAAGGAAATATACGGGGCAAAAACTAGACCAGGGCAAAGTGGAGAAGTTTGCCAGTTTTAACTTCTTCTGGATATAAAATATTGAGCGGGCTGTGGCACGAGACAAAGGCGTTTGTGTCAGTGTTTAAAAGAGAGGCCTTTTAAGTTTTGAAATGTTTTGATGTCAAATTTTGACAAAAGTATTGACAATACCAATAAAGTTATTAAAAGATACGATGATTTTATTAATGTTTTAGATAGTAACATAGCCATTTTTTGATTTTATTTGTCATTTCACTATCTCAGACCATTTTTTGAAATGGTCTGAGATAGTGAAATGGCAATGGCATAGACATGTAGTCTTATTTATAGTTCCGTAGTAAACAATTTATCCTTATAGTTTAACCATTTCCGGTCGTCCGCGACTTAACTTTGTGACCTACCTACTTGAAAGTTGTAATCACTACATAGTATAAAACAAAATCGCTTTCTCTGTCCCTATATCCCTATGTATGCTTAAATCTTTAAAACTACGCAACGGATTTTGATGCGGTTTTTTTTAATAGATAGAGTGACTCAAGGGGAAGGTTTATATGTATAATACATGCATCAGCATTGCACCCATGCGAAGCCGGGGCGGGTCGCTAGTTTAGCTATAAATTCCTTTTATTAGGTTCAGGTAGTATTTCGAAATCCCATTTTTGTACACTAATTCAGTAAGTATCATAATTTTGATGCGGTTTTTTTTAATTGAAGAGGAAGGTTTATATGTATAATTAGTATTAGTATCAGCATTGCACCCGTGCGAAGCCTGGGGTCGCTAGTTTTACATATAAATGTATCATGCCGACAAAAGATAATGCTAGAGTTTAGCTTTAGGCATCCGCTAGTCGCTTGTAACCTAAATCTTTCCTCTTCGTCACTTCGACAGCGTAGATTGTTCGAATAGAGTTGGCCACGTGAGATATTTCCTAACATAATCTATTTATTGTAGAATGATGAGTGAGGGCGTCCGCTAAATTATACCCATAAAAAACATTCCATATAAAGTAGGCCAAGTCTCGAAACTCATTAATTAACCGTAAAAAAATGTGAGATATTACGTAAAGCCAAGACAGATTTTGTTATTAATCTTTATTTTTATTTTATTTTATTTTTTATGTTATAGGGGGCAAACGAGCAGACGGATCGCCTGATGGTAAGCAATTACCGTCGCCTATAAACACTTCCAACACCAGAGGAGTCGCAAGTGCGTTGCCGGCCTTTGAGAAGGGAATATGCTCTTTTTTTTTATTTGCTTACTAAATATAATTTTGAGACTTGACAATCACACAATAGTGTATAGTTGGACGCTGCATCTAGTTTCAGGTATGAAAAAAATTATAAGTGAGGTAAAGTTGGGTGATTCTCAAGTCACAAAATTTTATTTAGTAAGCAAATACAGATTAATAACAATACCTGACTTGCCTCTTCGTAATATCTCACAGCTTTTTCCGGTTAATTAATGAGTTTCTAGATTTGGCCTATTTTTACATGGAATGTTTTTATGGGATCTTACTTCTTTTTGTAAGTAGATGTGTCAATATAAATTTATGAATGCATCTATAACTAAAAAAAAATCATAAATGCAGGAACTACAAAAGTATAACTTTGTATAGCATGTATTTGTATAGGATTACAAACTTACTTATGCAGTTTGTATATGTCTGAAACGTGAATAATACTGCAATGTTTTTAGGTTTTTTTATTACTTCATAGGCTAAAAATTAATGTAGTTTAAATTTTTAAGCTTGTGGGTCTACTAGAAGTTTCTTAGAATTATGATGATCGGTCAGTGTGTCAGTGACAAAACTAAGGAACTTTGAGGGGCAATGGTTCTTAAACTACAAGTTTAAAATGAATATTAATGAGAAAATATCTAAGTCATATTATGGCCCACATGTTACTGAAAATTCAAGGTTCTTGCTTTAGCCAGCACAAAATTACACGATGTTGAAAATGATCTGAATCGCTTCGAGAAAAGGATGGTATGGCCGTGCCTCTTTGTTTTAATCGACTTGTCGGGGCCACTGCTATGCCCCCAGATACGGGCACGCACTTCCCGTACCGGACGGTGTAGGATAGAATAGAATAATTTATTTATGCACAAAGACACTGTTACATAATAAAAAGAGTATATCCGATGAGTCCCAAACTAGGCTGAGCCTGTATTTTGGAACCCGTTGAGTTACAGTTACCCAAGTTGACTACGATACTCTTGAGCTACGTTACAGAAGTTGTGTTCGATACGTTATACAACCATTATAAAAGCATATGTGATAATATATATAGCGAGACAATATAAACATTTAAAACCAAAGGTGTGATCCAAAGACCGATCAAAGAAACTTGTCAAGCATAGAATCATATTTTCACAAACACCGCTAACGATTACAGATCACAGAGAACGTACGACCCGTGCAAGGTTTAGCCACACCCTCTTATTTTCCGATTCATTATCCGCTAGTCGCTTGTGACTTAAACACCGCCCCCCCGTCTGTCGACAGCGTACAGATAGTCAGGCTAAGTTGGACACGTGAGGTGTTTGGGCGATGACCCTCTAACCATATTTATAGCGTCCAGTGTTATTTACTACCACTTCTGCTTATTGGACGCTTTTATTGGTTCTTGAATCTTGAGAGCTAGTTTTGAAGTAGTTTTAGGTTACGTTGCTTGAAGAATTTATGGCAGAATTCTTGGTAAAGTAATGGAGGTTAAAACGCCGGGAGGTTTGCTGACACTGCTATACGCTCACATATAAATGAAGCACTTAGTCTTCGTCTATATGGGATGATTATGATGAGGATACGTATCACGAATAACAAGATGTTATGAAGCTGTGGCGACCTCCTTTTAAGGCGAAGTGAGCCTCCTTTTTGTTTGACAGTTCTCTGATGTCAATTGATTAGAGAAAAATGTAAGACGGTACAAGAGGATTTTATGTTTCCAAGAATTGATCATTGTCTAAGTATTTCATTATTGTTGTTATGAATAAATAACATATAAGTTGGCACGCGCCTTTTATATTCACCATCGACCCGCATCTTCGCCACTAAAAAGCATTGGAAAACAATGAATTTAAATGAGTAAATTTAGAGATACACCGAATATGGGTTTGACCGAATACGAACATTCGGTCGAATATTAGGTCCAGCTGTTGCCGAACCGAATATTCGGCCGAATTATTCGGTTCAACGTAAATCCTTCATCTATTGTTGTGAAACAGACTAATTGAATGGTAATTTTTTTGTCATTATCAAAGCGAAATATTGACAAATAATAAATTAAATCACTGTTAGTAATGGATCAAGTATTCATTTCACTAAGCAGTAACTATAATACTCTTGTAACTCATAACAAAACCGACTCAAAATTGTTCGGTAAATATTCGGCAGCTGAACCGAATAATTCGACCGAATACCGAACATTCAAAATGCCGGATATGTACTATCTAAAACATTAATAAAAACATCGTATCCTTTAATAATTGGTATTATTATCAATACTTTTTTCATAATTTGAAATAAAATAAAAAAAACCCGTTAAATGTTTCATCACAATTTGAAAAAGGAAATCTTCTTTTCGAATAACAAGATATTCTCACAATCTCGCAATTCCTAGGTTACCTAGATCTCATTTAACGGCACATTAAAGGTTTCTCATCCATTTCCTCCATAAAAGTCTGATCCGGAAAACCATTTCAACTTTTCTTTATTCTCTCTTAAATATGGCGACGACTTGCTTTTTACAGTTGTTGTGCAGTTAAGTCAAACATTAAACTTATTGTTATGATGGATGAGTCCATTGATTTGTATTGTCTAATGACAAAAAAGCTGTTAAACTTGTATATAAAGACATCCTGTAGTATGTTTAGTATCAGTTTATAATAAACAAGTATGTACATGAAACAGAAAAGTTAATAGTAAAGAATAAAGTCAACAGTAAATAGCGTGTTGTTGATGTTCGTGCATTAATTAAGGTTTATGGGACATACTGGGACGTTCGTCTTCCTTACTAAAGCTACTTAGCTACCATTAAGTCGGGAATGCCTTTCGGTATTATTACATTTCCGTCCGTGTTCTAAAATTTCAGATTACGTGCTTACATAAAGATGTTTTCTAAAATGCGCACGGACAATGTGATCAATAAAATGTGTACACTTAGGACGAATATTCAGCGTTTTGACGGCGATTTACAATATATGACATAATATGAAATAATACAAATATTAGAGGACAATCTTACACAAATCGAACTAGCCCCACAGTAAGCTCAAGAAGGCTTGTGTTATGGGTACTAGACGACGATATATTTAATAGATATAAATACTTAAATACATAGAAAACATCCAAGACTCAGAAACAAATATTCATGCTCATCACACAAATATTTGCCCTGACCGGGATTCGAACCCAGGACCGTCAGCTTCACAGGCAGGTGCACTACCCACTAGGCTAAACCGGTCGTCAAAGATGAAAGATACATTAATATTTAGTATCGCCCCAAGCTAATAGCCCCAAGTTAATCATGCCAAATAAGGCTATTATGTAAAAGTGCGTTAGCTTGGGGTAGAACTAAACATTAATCTGTCTCTTTCATATTTGGTAGGTGTAACAACTTTATCATAGCAGCCAAAAAGGACTGAAGCAAAAAAATCATACATTCAGTATCTATGTTGGCAACACCAACATAAGTTTATATAAGTAGAAACATTTTGTAGCTCTCTCTCTCTCATACCGGCGATCCCGGCAAAATACACGCGAAACACGTCTCCAGGTTTTTTATTTGTTTCCACAAAAATCCAGCCCATACAAAACACCAAATCACAGTCCAACGCGCTTCATGGTCCTTCGAACCGGATCTGAACCAGCGACCTATGGATTGACCCTATTAACTAGTGATTCAGATTCAGATTCAGATCATTTATTCATAAATGTACTTATCATTTACATGTCATTTTACATTATAATAACAATAATATAAGGCCATTAATGTGCCTAGCTATGTTCTATTTTCTATTTAGGGGTTCACATTATTTGTTATACTTGTTGTGTGTTGTTGTGTTAGTGAGATGAAATGACGAAGTTAATATTTAATCTGCGCGTGTTTATATTTCATTCCTCATATAATCATGTTCCAAGATTTACATCAAGTACGTGAGTGAAATGGAATATAAATTCAAGTCTCCAGTAACTCGCCGCCATTTATCATTCTAAGTGAAGTCGAAAAGACTAAATACCTACTTAAGCAAATAACATTTATAAAAAATGGTCGCGACGACAGCAGAGGGTACCGCTAACCGAAAACGAACGAAGTTCGAATATCTCCCTCTCTGTCACTCTTGCTTATTCGTGCGACAAAGAGAGAGATATTCGAACTTCGTTCGTTTTCGATTCGCGGTAGCCCCTCAGGGGCGCTACCGCGAACAGCAAACGAAGTTTTCCCTCTCTGTCACACTTGCAAGTTTGCACATAAGTGAGACAGAGAGGGAAAACTTCGTTTGTGGTTCGCGGTAGCCCCTCAGGGTAAATTCGAACTTCGTATCGTGCTGTCCCTTTCGCTCGTGTTAAACACTATATGAGTGAAAGGGACGGCACTATACGAAGTTTGGATTTCGAAGTTCGGAGTAGGTTGTGGATAAGTAAAATGCGCTCCTATATATATGTAACTACTGCGCATTTTACCGCGCATTATTATAATATTTTAATCCTAGACTTTAAATATATAATGTACAAGGTTGAATATATACAGGAAAGGGAGTAACTACAAATTATATACATACTAGCGACCCGCCCCGGCTTCGCACGGGTGCACTATTTAATGGATATTAATATACATATAAACCTTCCTCTTCAATCACTCTATCTATTTAAAAAAACCGCATCAAAATCCGTTGCGTAGTTTTAAAGATTTAAGCATACATATAGATATAGGGATTTAGGGACAGAGAAAGCGACTTTATTTTATACTATGTAGTGATATACAATAGATAGGAAACACAGGAAGAAACGACAATAGAGAGATCTTTCAGGGACCGAAGTCCAATGAGAGTTGCTGGGAAGTTATATTTATGCAACTGATTTTAGAAACTTCGATAGCGCGATGCAGAACATGTCAGATTTGACAGTTGACAGGAGTGACGCCACAAGGCCCTCTCAAAAATCAAAATCAAAATCAAAACATTTATTCTGCAAATAGGCCTCAAGGGCACTTTTACAAGTCAAAATCTATTTAAGTACATCAAATAAAAATAATACAATAATCAAAGTATCATTAATTAAATGTAGTGTTACATGTCAAAAATAAGACTAAGAAACTAATAACAATCGAGATTTGTTAGAGATGCGGATATCCAGACTATCTTCGTACTACAAAAACGAGCAGTGCGTTCTATTTATGAACTAGGAGCTCGTGCCTCCTTAAGAGAAAAATTCAAAGAGGCAAACATTCTCACTGTAGCTTCTCAATACATTTTTGAGAACATTATGTATGTACGGAAAAATCTCCATGAATTCAAACTTAACAGCGAAGTCCACGACTACAACACAAGAAGTAAAAACAAGCTCGCAGGTCTCTAAGCGCCAAGATAAAAGGTAATAAAGTAGGTACACTAATCATAATGAACATAAAATATTGACTCTATCTTGCCTGTATGTGTTCGAAATATCAATGTACGTAAAACATAACATTAATCAATTTACTCGACTTAATAGCCTACGACACCAGGAAAAAATAAATTATAAGTCCTCCAAAACCGCTTTTTTATCAAAAAGTGTATTTGGTATGGCACCCCGAATTTTCAACAAACTACCAGTGAAGATTTTAAAACTGGAAAGTGAAAAAGAATTTAAAACTGCGTTATTTAATTTTTTAGCATCTAAGGCCTATTATTCCATTCAAGAGTATTTAAATGACATTGTTTTTTAGTTTATAAGTAAATTATGCATGCGATACACATGACATACCTTAAATATTTGCATGTCCTTGTGACCAAACATGTAGTTCCTTATATTTTTAGATTATGACCTATTTGTTGTACCATGTTTTAGCAAATAAACGACTGATTACTGATTACTGATTACTGATTACTGAAATATTTTGAGCTATATCTATAACACGTCAACATGGAAGTAATAATATCTCTTTCAGTAAGACGCCGGGTCGAATACCAAGTTGGATACTTAAGGGTTTTAGTTCGTCTATTCCAACTTTAAAGCAGCTAGACTGTCCGCGACTTCGTCCGCTAATACTCGTTAATCTCCTTAAAGGATTAGTTGAGAATGCCATTGCTAACTCTTTTTTTTTATTCAAAATAAACTTACGTGGTAGGTATACAAAAAGCTTCGCCAAACTGAGGTCAGTTTGTTGGCGAATAGTGCGCTCACTTTAACAACATTTTCTGTTATACCTACTATATAAACTAAATACTAAGTTACCAATCTCCCACGTGGTGTCGGGTTAGAATTGCACCACCCCATATCATCCGGTGGGTGTCGTAAGAGGCGACTAACGGAAGATATCCAGGGAACGGGCAGCAGCGTTCCCTGAAGCTCACACCTATTATTACTGCGATCCCCAACCCGCCTGCCAAGCGTGGGGATTATGGCAAAACCCCCCCATTTGGGGGAGGCCTATATCCAGCAGTGGATGTCTTCCGGCTGAATGATGATGAAGTTACTAATCTACTCTGATCTAAACTTGGTTACGAGACTAAAGTGTGAGTACTATGTATTTATTATGTTAAGTACAGCAAGACGTATGCATTTGCTACCCTCTTCATCCCACGAAGGCAATGACCCTGGCCAATGTTATTGTTATATTACGTTTAATGATTACCTACTCTGAGTAAATCACCTTCGTGAGTTGGAGCAGGCATCTACTTACACAAATATATATGTAATAATAATAATAACACTAATATATATATATTTACGTTATGTATCTCTATTTTCTAAGAGTGAAATTTTGAATCTAATTTTATTATACAGATACCTAGCTATTATGTAATTGTGGAACAAGTTACCGTTGTCCTTAAGACAGTCACAGTCTGTAGCATCATTCAGGAGCAAGTTGAAGGAATTATGGCTATCCAATGACTTGTGAATTGCTTGGATACTATATTTATATGTATTATTTTATATTTTATTTACATATATGTACATATAAGTATATTTATATATTAGTAGTTATATATGTTTATTAATGTGTAGTTGTATATCTAGAATATTTATATAAATACATCTTACACGTGTTGGTTTGACTATCGTTTAGTTCCTATTCTTCACTCAATTGCTCAAAGGTTAACTGGAAGAGATCCCTTGCAGGGATAAGTTCGCCTTTGCACATGATTGATCTGTTTTTTTTTGTGTAATTTATTTTACCTGGTCTTGTGTACAATAAAGTATTTACATACATGTGGGAGAATGAAGGTAGTTTTCGAGTAAAATTGTTACAAAAGAGGGTAGAAAACTTGTTTGTTGCCAATGCCGCATCACGCCACTCGATTTCTCCCATGACGTCAATCTGACGGGTATAAAATGGGTGCCAGCACCTGTCGACAGATCAGAAGTTGTCCAGCCTTGGACACGGTACGAATAGTGCTCTGAACTGTCAGGTAAATCATGTACAATTAATTTATATTCAATTATTAGGAACTGCTTTATAGCTATTTCAGCTATTATGTTTTATCTAATTATTGTACTGTGTCATTCCATTTTATAGGAAGTATTATGGTAATTATAATGTTTTCTTTGCTTATGGCTTGTCTGTTTCTGTCTTAAGAATTGGGTATGTTTATATGAACTTATAATAACATTTAGTAAAACTTTGTGCTACTTTCCCGATTTGTTTGGTTTAAAATAAATCCGTTATTTTGACATTTGTTTACATTTTGCTCCACGTTCCCTTACATACATACATACATATTATACTTCCAACAGGCGCGTTATCGATTATCGTATTCCACAGACTTCGAAGACACGACGAACATAAAACGACAAGGTAACGTCTGTCAGTTTCTGATACCACCAGATAGAAAATGGCAGATGCTTTAAGGTACTGCTACACATGCTCAAAATTAACACGTAAAAAGCATGTTCACTAGTAAAATGCTACAGTTACACATGCTGATTACTAGCACGAAAGCATGCCACTAATGAGCAATTGCTCCTTAGTAGTTAGTGGAAGGGGGCGTGGTATTAGCAAGATTAGAAAGTGTGGACGCTCTTGCTTACTTAATGAGCATGCTAGTAGTTAGTATGGTAGTAGTATGCTTATCCCAAGCAAATGTGTACAACTGAAAGGCATGCTCATCTTAAGCATGCTTTTGAGCATGCTTTTTGTGCTAATCTTGAGCATGTGTAACAGTACCTTAAGAAGAGCATGCTTTTGAGTTGTAATACATTTGCTTGGGATAAGCATACTACTACCATACTAACTGCTAGCATGCTTAGTTTTTTTTTTAGAACCTGACTGTGGCTTTACAGGCCGGGCCCAATAAAGCGATAGGAGTGCGCGGTTGGAGAGTAGCCTGGGGAAAATCCAGGGGAAAACCTCCGGCACCAACCGAATCTGAGGTGTGAGTGGAATCGAGCTGCTGGGAGTTTTGCGCTGGTTCACTAAACCTAGCCTAGCTGAGAAGAGTCCAGCAAGAAACTCAGCTAGGCCCGACCTGGGTCGGACTGACTCTACCCGGTGTGCGCATGCTTAGTAAGCAAGTGTGGACGCACTTGCTAATCTTGCTAATACCACGCCCCCCTCCACCCGCTCTGCACGTAGCATGCCCAAAAATCGCACGAGCGTCGATTTTTGAGCAAACTCGAAGTGAGCATGCTCATTATTAGCAATATTTCGACACACATCGTATTGTAGTCACCTTTGGGATGGCTCGGCTAAGTACCAACTTGCCGCACTCGACTCGGTGGACCGCAGAGCCAGGAGGCTTATTGGGGACGGTCAGGTAGTAGGAAACAAGCTACAGAGCCTAGCACATAGACGAAAAGTAGCATGTCTGTGCGTCTTCTACAAATTGTACTTCGGAGTGTGTGCTCAGGAGCTCCATGAGCTCATACGGCCTTCCCCCTTCTTCTATCGGACATCCAGACGTACGGCTGGATACCATCCTTACTTGGTCGAAATTCCTCTTATTCGAACCAAGCGCTTTGCATCATCTTTTATAATGCGCACTTCTAAGGTTTGGAACTCTCTGCCGGCGCTTGTGTTTCCGAGCTCATATAACCTAGACCTTTTTAAGGCACGAGTGAATAGGCACCTTCTAGGTGAGCTCGCTTCATCGTCGGCCTCATCTTTGCCCCCTGGCTAGATGCTGGCCAAGAGCGATCCCATTTTTAATAAAAAGAAAAAAAAACACATACTACTAAGTAGCAATTGCTCAATAGTAGCATGATTTCGTGCTAGTAATCAGCATGTGTAGCTGTAGCATTATCCTGTCGTTTGTCGTCGATAAACGTGACCGTATGGGGCCTGGGGTTGAAAACGTAAAAAAAATAATTCGTGAGGTGTATATACCATACCTACAGCTCACAGTCACAATTCAAATTGGTGTGGATGAGTTGAAGAATACAAGAATACTCTAAAAAATAACACGAGAAAAAACTATAGTACATTATTGCCGTGGCCGGGAAGGAGTCGATTGCAGGCTGAGTATTTGTTTAAACGGACGAGCTTGCGAGTCCGTTTAATTATAATACGAAGCCTGCAATTGCCATTCCGGCCGAGGTTAATATAGTGCTTTTCTCAAAAAAGGGGGAAATGAGATGTAATTTGAATTAAGATTTCGGGTTAAAGACATTCATTACTCAAAAGAAATTTACATTTCACTTGATGAGATAAAGATTTGAGTAACATAACCTTAAAACGTCAAACACTTCATGGTTTTCCGCCGTTTAGTTTTTTTTAACAGAATCGCATGTGTATTTTTCCTTCGAAAAACGCAAACGATTTGAGACACATACAAAAACGTCGCGTTTACAAACAGAAAAATACGAGTTCAATTGGCTGAATACGACCTGCGCCGTCTTTAATATGCCAGTTTCCACTTTTTTAAAAAGTTTGGAACTCGACAAATAAAGGAATTTATATGTAACATTCCAAGCGGCCTGCAATGTTTTTTATTTTTTAATTTTGATCTGACCTTAAACTATACACTTTACCGTCCAATATGTAGCGAGTAATGTTCACTTTGCAGGCCATTTTTGAGAAAAATTGTATCCGTGACACTTCTTTCTTCAATTTTAATTACATTCGCTGCAAAGGATCCTGCATTTGTTCGTTCGTTTCATTCACTCATTCACCAACTTTGCAATTGCATGCTTCGCTTTTTATTCCATTCATTCTGTCAGTTTTGCTTCTCTTTGAAAACAGAAGTGAATTAAAATTGTCAATGAGTAATGGTCTTTTTGAGTGGTGTTGAAATACTTTAGATGTTTTGGCAAGTTTTGGAAAAAAATTGAAGCCGTATTTGCTCACATTTAAGGGTCCTTATCAGTTAAAAAACACTCATATATTTGCGCCCATTAATTTTCTGTTTGCATTGAAACATATCTTCAAATTTTTTCAGTGTTAGGTACTATCTAGAACAGGACTATTGCGACCTTATGTCATAAACTTTAAATGTATTTTTTGGATTTTTCATTAAGAAATATTGTTTCAAACATCACTCCAAATCGACCATTTTCAAGCTAAAAACTTGTTTTTTTCCGCTTAAATTTTACTACACACAATAAAATCAAAAACTGGCTATGTTACTATCCAAAACTATGCGCTAGCCAATGGCTAGCACTATGCTGATTTGGGGCCATTTCGTGGCTATTTTCTGTATTTTGGTGTTATGTTAATTAGTACTGTGTCTGTGCCACGAATAAATGTTTTTTCTTTCTTTCTTTCCTTCAAAATATTAATTAAATCATATTTAATAACTTTAATGATATTATCAATACTTTTGTCATAATTTGAAATCAAAACATTTTCAAACTTATAAGGCCTCTTAAGGATCAAATGCAAGTTGAACTACATTGCGCCGTAGTTTGTTAGATTTTATATTCAACATTAAATTTCATGGTTTCCTTTTTATTCACTATGCTACGTTATTTAGAATAAATGAATGCTTATGATTGATCCTTTCGATCGGTATAGTAAAATTAGAGGACCGGAAGGAGGTTTTTTCACATAAAGGTTCGATTCTGTTTACACTGTACTTGTTTGTTTATTTCAAATTATTTTGTAGTGTATGTGGCGCTGCATACACTACACACGACGCCGCACTGGCAGGGTCGCCATGTAAGGATGGGCGTAGCAATACAATTGTTCGTGTTGAGATTACGATATATTTTGTCTAAACATGGTGGTAAATGAGCTTATATACTACGGCTGGTGTGAGAGTGTGTGTATGTGGCACTGCATACACTACACTTTCAATGCAGTTCAAATGCAATGCAATGCAAATAAATAAATAAATATTTGTGGACAATCTTACCTAAATCGACATAGTCCCAAACTAAGCAAAGCTTGCACTATGGGTACTAGGCGACGATATACATACTTATACAAATAATAAAATTTATATAAATAAAATACTTGAGAGGTTGTAACTGAGACGTAAAAATTTAGTGAGTCACTGAAAGTTAAGTAGTTTCTAACCTAACCTTCACAATTTATCTACAAAGGGGAAGGAATAGTCAGTAGAAGTTCACGCGAACGAAGTCGCGGGCAAACGCTAGTAGATAATTAAATATATAGAAAACATCCAAGACTCAGAAACAAATATTCGTGTTCAGCACACAAATAAATGCCCTGACCAGGATTCGAACCCGGCACCTCCAACTTCGTAGGAAGGCCTTTAGAAAAATCGTCTATCTACAATGTTTAAGGTACTTTCACTACTAGGTATACACTACAGGTACTACACTAATACTTATTCGTAATTATTGTTTTCTATTGTAGCATTTTAATTCTATAGTATTATGATACTGTTATTTTATATACATTGTATATTGTTTAGAAATAATGACACCTCGCCGAGTTTCTTACGCCGGTTCTTCGCGAGGCAGAGGTTTTATCAGCAGTGTTGACAGATGGTTACATTTCTTACATTTTTCGTATCTTTTAACCGTCTCGCCTAACATGTAAGTAACTTCTGTTCTAAAGGATTTTTTTGTAACTTTTGGGAACAATGAAACTCTATTTAAAAAGAAAGTTCAATTGTATCTAACCGGGACCAAGCGAGACAATTTATAGGCTTCCATACAGAAAAATGACAAAAGAACCTACATGGTACGACTCATCTGTCTGTCCGTCTGTTGCAACATTGACATTTTAGATACCGCCCATTAGCCTGGCGTAATTCTGTCTCCTAACTCGCCAAATTGTAGCTGTAGCTGTATGTTATTTCTATGGCTATTCATTTCTTTAAATCGAATGTTTTCATAAGTAATTATGAATAATATAAAAAATTTAACTTTTGCATCAAAAATGTAACTTTTCGAGAAAAGAAACGTAATTTTCGTTCGGCAATACTGGTTTTATGAACCGGTGGTAGTTTTTCGACATTCGTAAGTGCATGTTTTTTATGTTATAGGGGGCAAACGAGCAGACGGATCGCCTGATGGTAAGCAATTACCGTCTCCCACAAGCATGGCATGTAATTTTTTTTTTATTTATTATATAGGCACACAAACAAGTATCAATCATTAATACAACCATACAGCAATATTTTTTATAAAAACTAGACTGATGCTCTAACCCATGTGTACACAGCAAAATTGAAATTTATACAGTAGTTGAGGGACATTATAGTCGTGTAGTTAAGTTATACGGTATATATAATCCAGACTTAATTTTCATTTAAAGTGTAGGTAATAAAGGAAGTATTAGTAGGTACATTTACTTAAGGTATACCAAGGTAATATGCCTAAATTGAAGAATAAATGATTTCATTTCATTTCATTTCATTCAGTGTTGCAAGGCGAGCATTCTCGGCAACACCGAATGTGGTGAGCATCCAATTTGGCCGCGGTTTTGTGTCCCAAGTGTCTGCAACTCAACGAACATGTGAGCTCAGTCGCAGACTCTCATTAGATTTAATTGGGTGCGTGTTTTCAGGCGAAATGACAGAACATTGTGTCTTCTTCTAAGCAATGACATATGGTGAAAAATGTATATAATACATCTCTTTGTTGTCGATCGTACACTCTGTGTATGTGAGTACTTTGGCGACAGCTTTTCCTGGTTTCATCATCATCATCATCATCCTAGCGTTATCCGGCTTGAGAACTTCTACCAGTCAAGTTGCCCACTCACAATATAAACATACACTTACAAAAAATAAAAATATCATAAAAACCTAACCTAGGGCGTCGTCGGCAGCGAGGCGGAGCCTACCGGTGGTGTCGGACGACAGAGAGAGGAACCTCCTGATGGGCTGCTCCGAACTTCGTATAATGCCGTCCCTTTCACTCATATAGTGAATAACACGAGAGTGAGTGAGTGTTTTGACGACCGGTTTAGCCTAGTGGGTAGTGCACCTGCCTGTGAAGCTGACGGTCCTGGGTTCGAATCCCGGTCTGGGCAGATATTTGTGTAATGAGCATGAATATTTGTTTCTGAGTCTTGGATGTTTTCTATGTATTTAAGTATTTATATCTATTAAATATATCATCGTCTAGTACCCATAACACAAGCCTTCTTGAGCTTACTGTGGGGCTAGTTCGATTTGTGTAAGATTGTCCTCTAATATTTATTTATTTTATTTATTTAGTGAAAGAGACGGCACAACACAACGTTTGGATTTCGAAGTACAGGGCCTGACTATCCGCGCCGTGTCCAGGAGTACCGCCCTCTGTATCTGACCCTTGACCCAGCCATCTAGCGAGTCTCTTGAGGTGTTGGTTGAGACTTCGCTATTAGACCGTTCGCACAGACTATCCGGACTATATTATTTTTAGAGAGAAATAATACTTGACTGTGGCTACATAATCTTAGTTGCAAGAATTGCAAGTAAATAATAAAACTAAATTAACTCATGAATAACATAGCCAGTCTGAGCTTTTTACATTCAGTAACAGAATGCTTTAATAAACCGCTACTAATATTTGTGAGCTTTCGTCTGAAATGCTAACTCGGCATTAAACCCATAAATATGCATGAGCTGCCACTGAACTTTCTTAATTTCTATTCTTTATGACTTTTAGCTCCAATTACACGGGTGAGCCAGGTAATATATTGTGGTACGTTGAGTATTTAATATTTAAATTAAAAATAACCAAACAATACAAAACAATACATGACAATTAGTCAATTAGTAGCCTGCCAGATGGCGCTGTCTGACGCAAGCGTAAAGGGTGCGTTCAGAATAGGTTAAGGCCGCGTCGGACAGCGGAGCAACGTGATCCACAAAAAATGGTCTCGCCGGAAGACCAGCGCTGGCTTGCGAGTCAGCATTATGCTGAGGCGGGACCATTTCGTGGCAATTTTATTAGCTAATAGTTAAAAATGTATTATCTTTTAGTATCTATGTCACGAATAAATTATTTTCATTTCATTTCCTTTCATATTTTCATTTCATTTCAAAACTAGAATTGAAAAACTTTGATGTAATTTGGTACGAATGTTCATTGACAGACTTGTTTTCGTCTCCCAAAAGTCCGCAGGCCAGAACCTTCCAGAACCGCCGCTATCTTGGAAAATATACTTTTTTTTTATACAACACCGGTGGCAAACAAGCTTACGATCCACCTGATGTTAAGCGGCCACCGCAGCCTATTGACGCCCGCAACTCCAAAGGAGTCACGTACGCGTTGCCGACCCTTTATAAAATTTGAGAATTCACGGTGTTGACAGCAGAAGGGACAAATTTAGGTCCCTCGCTCTCAACACAGTGCATCCTCGGGAGCTCTGGCAACCTTGCTCACCTCCAGGAACACAACACTACATACGTGTATAGTACGCTTGTTTGCCACCGGCGTTGTATAAAAAAAAATCTTACCTTAATCTTATCTTATTGACGACCGCTTTAGCCTAGTTGGCAGTGACCCTGCCTTCGAAGCTGGAGGCCCCGGGTTCGAATCCCGGTCAGGGCATTTATTTGTGTGATGATCACGAATATTTGTTCCTGAGTCTTGGATGTTTTCTATGTATTTAAGTATATATTTATTTATATAAGTATGTATATCGTCGCCTAGTACCCATAGTACAAGCTTTGCTTAGTTTGGGACCAGGTTGGTTTGTGTAAGATTGTCCACAAATTTTTTTTTTTTTATTAAAATCTACCTAACGGTAGTACAAAAGTGTCGTGATTACCCTGCTGGCCTGAGGGCTTTAGGGAGACGAAAACAAGGCCATCAATGAACATTCGTACAAAACTTCATTGAAGTTACCAATATTTCGATAATATTTCACTGTTCTCATTTGATTTTATTTTTTAGACTGACGCTCAGAGACCTTATACATATCTGAGGATATTTATTTATTAGATTTTATTATTTTCATGTTGACGTGTTATAGATATAGCTCAAAATATTTTATTATGATTAGTGTACCTACTTTACTAACTTTTATCTTGACGCTTAGAGACCTTATACATCTGTAACAAATCTCGATTGTTATTAGTTTCTTAGTCTTATTTTTGACATGTAACACTACATTTAATTAATGATACTTTGATTATTGTGTTATTTTTATTTGATGTACCTAGATAGATTTTGACTTGTAAAAGTGCCCTTGAGGCCTATTTGCAGAATAAATGTTTTGATTTTGATTTTGATTTTTGATTCAAGGTATTGCTTCCTCGACTGTGTTATAAGACTTATAAGTGTCGCGCTCCAGGTTAAAAGTGCCCGCAATATCTTTGTAGTTTCATACAAAGTTAAGTTATCTTTCCGTGTAAAATGTGTTCAAGTTAAATAAACTAAATAATAAACGAATACAAAGTGGCGCTACTCTACCCTGTACCAGGCCAGACTTCACTGTTTTAATCAGGGATGTAACAGAGCTCCGGTTCCGGTTCCGTTAAGTCGGAACTTCCGATTGGTTTTAAACATCCGAAAGAAAAGAAAGAAAGAAAGAGAAAGAAAAACATTTATTCGTGACGATACAAACATAAAATATAGATAAATAAACGTAATTAGAAAAAAACAAGTAATCGCCACAAAAAGGTTTCGCCTCAGCGTAACATCCGCTTCGGTTTCGGGTCTGTTATTTTTAAAACGGATGTTATATCGGACGTCAAAACAGCGCAGCGGGGAGAAATGAGCGGCATACATCAAAAACAAACAGGTTTATAATTTTTATTTAAAATAGACTTAGACCTGCCCTGCCCTTAACATCTTATCCATCTATCACTCGGCCTCTGCATCCGGTTCCGCATCCGTTTTCAGTTTCGGCTCCGATTCCGGTTCTGGTTCCGATATACCGAATTTAAAACATCTGGCTCCGGTTTCGGTTCCGATAAAACCACATCTGTTACATCCTTGGTTTTAATGAATACAAAATTAGGTCGTAAACTCGAAATTATAACCGCCACGTACACGTAACACTCTCTTTGCTAAACCAAATTACGTTGTCAGGTCCATTCACATACATATTTGTTAGTTTCATACATATTATCAACTGCAAAACGCATGCAAATAGAAATGATTTATTGTTTGATTGTGAGTGGTGGAGTGGTGTGAATAAATGGTAGTAGATTTAGCATTTTGCGTACAATCACTCTCATGTCATTGGAATAATGTGATTATTATTATATTGTTGACGACCGGTTTAGCCTAGTGGGTAGTGCACCTGCCAGTGAAGCTGACGGTCCTGGGTTCGAATCCCGGTCAGGGCAAATATTTGTGTGAGAACATGAATATTTGTTTCTAAGTCTTGGATGTTTTCTATGTATTTAAGTATTTATATCTATTAAATATATTGTTGTCTAGTACCCTTAACACGAGCCTTCTTGAGCTTACTGTGGGGCTAGTTCGATTTGTGTAAGATTGTCCTCTAATATTTATTTATTTATTTATTTTATTTATTTATATTAATGTCGATTTTATTAGTGATATTTTAATTGATTTACAGGCGGTAATAATAATTAAATAATAATAACTTAAGGGTCCTTATCAGTTAAAAAATGCTCATCTATTTACGCCATTTTCTATTTTAATTGACACATATCTTGCATTTTCTCAATGTTACTATCTAGAACAGGACTATTGCGACCTTATGTCATAAACTTTAAATGTATTTTTTGGATTTTTCATTACGAAATATCGTTTCAAACATCACTCCAAATCGACCATTTTCAAGATAAAAACTTGTTACTCCCGCGTAAATTCTACTACACACAATAACATCAAAAAATTACTATGTTGCTATCTAAAACTTTAATAAAATCAGCGTAGCCTTCAATAACTTTATTGGTGTTATCAATACTTATGTCATAATTTGAAATCAAAACATTTAAAAACTTATAAGGCCTCTTAAATAATATTACACCTAAGTTAAATCTAAAACACGACGACCGATTTAGCCTAGTGGGTAGTGCACCTGCCTGCGAAGCTGACGGTCCTGGGTTCGAATTCCGGTCAGGGCAAATATTTGTGTGATGAGCATGAATATTTGTTTCTGAGTCTTGGATGTTTTCTATGTATTTAAGTATTTATATCTATTAAATATATCGTCGTCTAGTACCCACAACACAAGCCTTCTTGAGCTTACTGTGGGGCTAGTTCGATTTGTGTAAGATTGTCCTCTAATATTTATTTATATTTATTTATTATTTATTTATATTAATGTACCAAAAAAACCCTGTAATAATTGTTAAATAACATTGACTTAAATAATATTACAAGTAAATTCAATCTAAAACAGGCCCTTAGGGCATTGCACCGAGGATGCTGGCGGCATTTCCTCGCTGTACCGCAATGCTGATACGTTGTGCGAGGAAGTCGCCAGCTCTTCCCTCACCAGTTACGTCAACCAGACGCTTCGCGATTTGGTCCAAAAAGCTCTAATTTCGATACTAGTATGTTACTTATAATACTTATGCAGTTATATATACGAAATGTACATGTAACTGTGATCACAGCAAGTTCTTATTAGTTTCTTTTTCAGTACATTGAATAGCCCCGTGTGGTGTCGGGTTAGAATTGCACCACCCCATATCATCCGGTGGGTGTCGTAAGAGGCGACTAACGGAGAATATCCAGGGAACGGGCAGCAGCGTTCCCTGAAGGTCACACCTATTATTACTGCGATCCCCAACCCGCCTGCCAAGCGTGGGGATTATGGCAAAACCCCCCAATGACCGTGTGCTGTGGCGCTCCTTGGGGGAGGCCTGTATCCAGCAGTGGATGTCTTCCGGCTGAATGATGATGATGATGACAATGAATAGTTCGTGAGCTTCTTTTCAATGTTATGTTAGAACTGGCTGTGATCCCAGAGCTGGCGCGTTTCTCGGGCAAAGGCTCAGCATTGCTGTGCAGCGGGGAGACGCCGCCAGCATCTTGGGATCATTTCCGCCAATGAGCGACCTTGGGGACGGTGTCTAGGGTTTTTATATTTAATTTGTTTTTTCTTTGTAATTAATGTTAATTTAGAACGTAATTAGTTTTAAGTATTTACCTTATTGTTTTCTGAATTAAAAATATTTGTAACTGTTCCTTATTGAAGTTTCTAACAACGCAAGAGAGATTTTCATTTATAACTCTTAAAAAACTGGTATTTTGGCCCAAAATTGCCAAACTTTGACGCCATATATCTCGTAGACAGTGAGTATTAAAGTAAATATGGTATATTATACCAAATATATAACTATTCCAAAAATATGTTTATTAAGCGCGCATGTGCATTCTATAATGATAATGACAAAGTAAAAAATGTAGACATATTTAACTGTACCATATGCTCGTTAAAAAATGTATTCAAAACTTGGAATGAGTAAAATCTTGGCGCTTAAAGATGTATTACTATGTTTCACGTTTGTAAGTCATCAGTATTGTTAAAATTTAGATCAAACCTTGCCTTTCACAGTAGGTATTTTTCGTAAACTTGATTTCGCAAATTATGTGTAGTCACTAAATTCCGTATTTAGCTTAACCTAGATAGGTACTTTCTTCGTGCTATATTGTTTGAGATATATGTTTAATAAAAATGGAAACTATAGGTCTACATTAAGATAAAAATCTGTAATAATATTTTTTGTATGACCGTTTGTTTCATATTTAAATAAATAAAAAAAAAAAATATTTCGGTACCTAATCCTCGTTATTCTTAATACGATAAGCCCTAAAAAACACGAGTCGAGAGTTACAGACGAAGGTCATTGGCTAGGAGCCCCATAAATCGTTTTACCTTTCCACAGCCTAGCCGCCCGAAAGCGATCACTTTTTAGCAATAAGACCGCCAATTGTTATTTATACCTGAAACAAAACAAGCATTTTAAAATAGGTACGTTACGTACGTAAACTATTACCATGATTTTTTTCACATGCCTAGTAGCCACCGTTTAGCTGGCAGGGGGGGGGGACACTTGACCATAGCAAAAATTATCACTTCACTTAATATCACGCCAACCGATTCTTGAATCAGAAAATGATTTTAGAAACCTTATAATATTTGAAAGAGCTATCCAACGATACCCCACACGATGGGGTTTGGAAGAAAAAAATTACACCATCACTTTACATGTCGGTTGAGGTACCCAAAAACAATTTTTTTTTTATGATTTTATTCTACCGTTTTGTCGGCGTTATTGATATGTATACTCATGCCAAATTACAGCTTTCTAGTACTAACGGTTACTGAGAAAACCGGTTAAAGCGGGGGACGGACGGACGGACATGGCGAAACTATAAGGGTTCCTTGTTTACTACGGAACCCTAAAAACAGAATAAATAGTTATTTATTATAGAAGGGTGCAAAGTTGTATTTTAACCGCGAGTGTGGAATTGAACACGAGCTAGCGAATGGATTTTAGGGTGAACTACGACCTAGGGAATGGAACTCGCTTCGCTCGCGGTTCAACCATAGAATCCTGAGCGAAGCGAGTGGTTCAAAAATAGAATCCTGAGCGTAGCGAGTGTTGCAACACACGAGATGTAAAATAACTTTGCAGCTGTATATAACACAAATCTTTTCACCTCACTAGAGCGAGGATTTTTTATTTATTTTTCCAGTGCAGTTGCATCCTAAATATAGTTGGATGCCCGGGGTCCACTACCTAATCCCGAGAATTGGCGTGGGTACAAGTTTTTTTTAAACAACAGAACAATATAAATTAATAGTTGGTGGGCTGTCTGGACTGGCCTTTACATGTTATATTTAAAAAAGTTACAAATAGCACTTTCGGATTTCAAATATTCTTTGCACTCTTGTGGATAAAATGCAGTTCTGTTTTTAAAGAATAAATAAGGGCTTTTCCGCACTCCTATCGCTTTATTGGGCCCGGCCTATAATGTCACAGTCAGGTTTAAAAAAAAAAGCGGAGGAGGGGACTACTCTGATTAAATTAAAGAAAGTTTAAACTTAAGAAACCACCAGATTTCGTAAGTTATAACGACTGCAGCACTAATAGCACTAAAGCTTTAACGCTGCGATAAACGTTTAAGTCCGCCAAGAGATTTAATCGCTTTATAACAGTTTTCATTGGCTTTCTATTCTATACTAGTTTTCCCGCTACTTCTTCAGTGGTCCATATCAGTTCAAACACTCACATATTTAACTACTTTCTTAAGCCGTCGTCTCCAGGCGAAAAAAATAAACAATAGCATTCCTTACTTATGATCCCTGGGATCCCAGGGACCGAAAGACGACGGGTTGCGGGGTGTGTCTTACACAAAGACAACCATTTTAATATCTGGCCTACATCAACTCTTACTAGCAACGGCACCGCAAAAAAGTTTGGCAATTACTGCTTCCACTGACACCGACCGAGAGCGAAATATACATACAAATAAAAAATATATATATTTTTTTTTTTTGGACAATCTTACACAAATCAACCTAGTCCCAAACTAAGCAAAGCTTGTACTATGGGTACCAAGTGACGATATACATACTGATATAGATAAATAGATACTTAAATACATAGAAAACATCCAAAACTCAGGAACGAATATTCGTGTTCATCACACAAATACATGTCCTGTCCGTTTGCATGACCGTACTCGCTAGCGACTGCGTAAACGATTTAGTATGCCGATTCTTAGTTCTATTGTGTAACCGCCAGAGGCGCTGTACATTTGCCCATACAATTTTTAAGCACGCTAGCGAGTACGGTCATGTAAACTCATGGTAAAGGCACAGTACATATGTATCATAAAAACGTAAGCTAGCTGCAATATAATATTATAAGCAACATGTACACGTGAATTTCCGTCTTTTGAAAATTTGCTGCAGTACGTTTATGAGCTTTTCTAGAGCTTTAAAATGAGCTTTCGACGTTATATACGACGTACTTGTAACTATGATTTTCGGGCAGTAAAAGCGAAGCTCACGGCATGCCAACCAAGTTATTGCTTTATTAATAAACTAGACTTTGCCCGCGACTTTCGCATAAAATCCAAGTTAGGGGGCGATTTTTGAGTGTAGAACGGTCGAATTTTCACTCGAGATTTGTCAAAAAACTCTGATTCGACAGATGTCGAGTGAAAAGTTACGTTATTACGGTCACCGATACAATAGAGTAGAAGTAAAATTGGGAGCGATTTTTGAGTGTCGAACGCTCGACTTTTCACTCGACATCTGTCGAATCAGAGTTCGGTATTTTCTCCATAGAAAAATACCGGTATTATTACGGTCACCGGTTCATTATTTCGTTTTTAATAGGACAATCTAATAATACGACGTTGTTACCTAAATACATGATTCAGCCCTACGACTAAAGAGCAGAAAATAATTCAAAATATTGGGCTAATTCAGGGTTTTTTAAAAATACCGGTATCGGTCCCTGCATTCCATACATGTAACCGGTGGACGAAAAAAAAAATTTTAACGCACATAGTCGTGTGGGGTATCGATGGATAGGCCTTTAAAAATGATATGGAGGTTTCTAATTAACTTGTCCATTTAAGTTAACCGTTGGTGAGATATTAGCTGTCAAAGTCATAGAAAGTGTCCCTCTCTAATTTCCAAACTAAAGTGTAATTTCTGAAATAAATTGAGGTGGTGTGCATTAGTAAATACTTTCAACGATTTTTGGTTTGAAGAATATGGGTTTTATGGTTTTTGAGTTTTCGCTTAAAAACTGTCTTGCCCAAACAAAAGGTCGTAAGTGCCGTGAGTTGAAGATACGACTTTTTTAGATTCAGTGTATTGGATAATGATTTTAAATGTGGACTAGTAGGTGTTTGGTACGCAACCCTTCAATGTGCATGGTCCGACACGCACTTGGCCGGACTTTTAACAAAAAAAAATTCCGCAGATTTTTTGTAAGTACTTCTTTTTTGTACTCAATTATACCTAATTTTTTATGGTAATATCTATGATTATATATATGTTGATAAATCATAACACAACGTACAAAATTAGGAAAAAACCCCATCAAAGACTCGTTAGGCTGAAAAATGGAGGTCAATAATCCGCATTACGACAAAATGTTGGACAAAAACAACAACACATTAAAGCAAACGATTTTCGTATAACTAACTGGGGAATGCCCTAAAAATCGTCTATGCCATTAACAAACTCAGTTGACCTAATTTACCATCGAATACATAAAAATCCAAACCAAGCCATACAGACACAATGAGTCCAACTTCCCATACAAAAGCTATTGTTGCTTGGTACAGCACAAGTGGTATAGCCAGTACATAGACTTCATAAACACACTCGCACTCTCGTCTCCCGGACGACGTAATCACAGCGTCTATCGAAAGATGGAACGCTGCGCTTACGGCGTCCAACTTTGACACGACGCGTACACTTAGGCATTCCCGCCGGCGGGGACGTCCACCGCGCGGTCGCAACAACACTGACACATATAGACCCTATTCGTCCCGGTACCGCCGCACACCGGGTAGAGTCAGTCCGACCCAGGTCGGGCCTAGCTGAGTTTCTTGCTGGACTCTTATCAGCTAGGCTAGGTTTAGTGAACCAGCGACAAAACTCCCAGTAGCTCGATTCCACTCACACCTCAGATTCGGTTGAAACCGCTCAACCAATCTCACTGGAGCGCAAACTATTAGAGTATTCCAGTGTTCCAAACCAAACGCGTGGTCATGCCGGAGGTTTTCCCCTGGATTTTCCCCAGGCTACTCTCCAACCGCGCATTCCTATCGCTTTATTGGGCCCGGCCTATAAAGCCACAGTCAGGTTAAAAAAAAAAGCACTCGTCTACCGGTCCGGTGAAGCGACTCGTGGAGGCAACTGGGAACGAGAAGGCTGGCGCCTATCTCGCCCAACGGATTGCGATCGCAATCCAGCGAGATAATACCGCCAGCCTTCTGGAAACCTTGCCCCACGGCACCGACCTTGGCCCAGTTTTTTATTTGTATATATTTGAGTTTAATTTATTTTAGTGTATAGAGTTAAGCCTTAAAGTAATTGGTATGGTATTTTTTATACAATGAGGTGGCAAACAATCTTACCTGCCTGCCTGATGGTATGCAGATATCGTAGCCTATGAACACTAATATACAATATTGCGTCTATTATAACTGTCCTAATAATAGTTTGAATCAACATGCCAAGCCCCACTTTTGAGAAGAAATTAACAACAAATAATTTCAACATGAAACTGTTGTACATCGTCGTGGCATTACTTATACGACAGATAAAATATGAATCCGATTTTAGGCGTTTATTTTCAGTCATAATACTGGTCAAGTTGCTTAGATTTTTGACTCTCCAGATTTTCCATGACCGTAGTTTGATTGATCACCGTGGGGGTGGGGGGAGGCCTTTGTTCTTAACACAGGTTTGGAAATTTCCACCAATTCCGGGAACACTGGGTCCCTCAGCGGGAACCACCTTTTGTTTTTCCTACAAAAAGGTGCTTTTAAAGAAAATATTATACTTCTTTAAGTTTGAGTACTTAACGCTAATTATGAAGTTTAAAATGAAAATTACGATCCTATAGTACTTTGAAGTTATTTTTACACGTTTGCCTATAAAAGCTGTGTAATTTTTGATTTCGTATTTTCGTTTTGACCACCAACAATGTTATATTTCATTGAAATGAAATGAAATCATTTATTCTTCAATTTAGGCATGTTACATACACTTATGAATGTCAAAAAACTACCACATTGTCTAATGCCATGCATTTCTTAAACGTGACTTGAAACAGTTTCATTTAACTCTTCCAAGAAAAAAAACCCGTTTGCACTTTTTCATAGGTTTCAAAAACATTATCTATTAATTACAAACAGTGCCGTGACCAGGATAGCGGCCGCAAAATAAATAAAATCAAAAAATCAAAATAAAAACATTTATTCTGCAAATAGACCTCTAGAGCACTTTACAAGCCAAAATCTATCTATATCAAATAAAAATAATACTAATTAATAAATATATATAATTAACAAATAATAATAATTAATATTTTGACATGTAAAAGTGCCCTTGTGGCCTATTTGCAGAATAAATGTTTGATTTTTGATTTTTTTTTGATACAATAATCAAAGTATCATTAACTAAATGTAGTGTTACATGTCAAAAATAAGACTAAGAAACTAATAACAATCCAGATTTGTAAGAGATGTATAGGGTCCCTAAGCGTCAAGATAAAGAGTAATAAGGTCCATTAATCATAATAAAATATTGTGTGATATATCTCTAAGCGTCAACATGAAAATAATAAAATCTAATAAATAAATATCCTCAGAGATGTATAAGGTCTCTGAGCGTCAGTCTAAAGCTAAAATCAAATGAGAACAGAGCGAAGTTTCCCATCCAGGGACCGATACCGGTATTTAAAAAAAAACCCTGAATTAGCCCAATATTTTGCATTATTTTTTGCTCTTTACGTAGGGCTGAATCATGTATATAGGTAACAACGTCGTATTATTAGATTGTCCCATTAAAAACGAAATAATGAACCGGTGACCGTAATAATACCGATATTTTTCTATGGAGAAAATACCGGTATCCGATCCCTGCTCCCATCATGTCAATTCCACTGAACACTAGTACGAAGTTACTAGTCCTTGCATACGAACAGACCGGACCCCACAAAATACATTACTTAACATACAAAAATCATTAATAACCATTATTTTCCCGCCCGTCACCATCTCGATTTATTAAGGACGCTTTTTATTCGTATCTTCATTCATAATAATTAGGGACATACTTAATAATTTGAACCTTAACGCTATTCGATAGGATTTGAAATCGTTTATGTGTTCATGTCGAAGGTTTAGCAGTGATCTGTTTGGAGAGATTGGTCCGCCTTTCTTTTGTTTTTGCTGATATCGAACATATATCCCAATAGAATAGAACTTAGTGTGGAAACTTCGTACACATCGTGGGCACGAACATGTACACATAAGAAAACTTGTGCAGCAGACTTCGGAATATAAACTCTTATAATAACTTCTGCATAATAATTTCCAACCCCCTCAACAACTCTGCAATACTTGTTCTGTAAGTGTACATTCTGATAATAAAAAACTTCGTTAATCGTTGCATTTTCAATAAAAAATTTTATAACTACAACGAATAAAAAATCGGGAACACTCTTTGTTTCCGGGATCGAAAGAGCTCTCGATTTTACGATGGGAGTTTTAAACAATGCACGTGAGGTCTAATACAGAGTCACTTGTATATTTAATTTTAAAAATACCTTAGTATGAGGAAAATGTAATTTGAAAACAAAAGACAAAAAGTACTCATAAACTGATAATCCTAAATTGATAGGTGGCGAGCATAATTTGCTTTTTAATAAAATCCTTATGTTATTTGAATAGTATAATACTGCTTACTTATACAAACAAACATACGGGTAATTCACTTCAAACAATACGGATACACACGTAAATCTCATTTGTTCGAACAAGAAGTGTAAACTAAGTCAGCCAACTATGTCACAGTACATTCGGCCCACAATACACCGTAAATTGATCCCAACACCTCCACCAACTATAATTCCCAATTCAAAAGCGATCTAATTACGACAGCAAGGCGGTTGAATGTAGAGTGCCTTATTGTCTTGATTGGTAACGCTATTTGAAATTAGATCTTAAAGTTTTGATCAACAGGCGTCTATTTTGTTGTATTTCAATTGTTCTATATTAATATTGATAATTATAATTAAATTGGATATTTTTTTGGGTTTTCACATTAGGGTTGCTATTAAGTTAAATTATTGCTCCATAGGATATAGAGTTAGTGCATCCTCTTTCCTTAAGAAAGAATCGACTACGGGAATATGCTTGAAGTGTGCTGTAGGGGACGGGCTACTAAGCTAACAGACCTAGTTGTGTTAGATAGGTTATATTTTTAAACAAACACCTTAAGGGAGGCGTACAGCGACATCTACCAGAAGACTTATGCTTCACTAACGGCACTAACGTCTCAAATCATATTGAGAATCGTCAGTTGCGATGCGCCATCCCATACCCAAATTTTAGAATAAAGGAAAAATTGAAAAATTTAGGCACCGAGCAGGATTAGAACCTGCGACCTCCCTCACCTATAACTCAGTTGGCTAGAGCGACTGACCGAGAGGTCGTAGGTTCGAATCCTGCTCGGTACCAAAATTTTTCAATTTTTCCTTTATTCTAAAAAATTAGATAGGTTTCCTCGCAATATTTTCCTTCACTGAAACTGCTATCCGTGGCTCAAGTTTGAAATATTTTATAACTTTTAATTGGTTTGTGCTTGACAATAAATCAAATGTTAGCGATGTTGTGGTCTATTAAAAGACTTATATCTAATTTTCGCCTTGAAGACCAAGTGTTGGGAAACGCAGAGGGAACTGCCGCTGGGAAATATTCTTCAATTAAAATGCTTCATTATCTCGAGACTCACTTTTATTTCCATTTTTGGGTTTTAACACAGAATTACGACAATTACGACATGTTGATGGGCAAGCTAGCAAACGACGACCGCGGAAACATAGACAAACGTTAGTGTTCCCGTTTGAAATAGTAGTTTTAAATTTCGCGCCACTAGATTTGTACACGATGCGTTCTGATTGGGTTAACGTAAGCCCCTTGGCTTGCGCCTGCAGTCACGCGAAAAAAGATGCAAGATAGCTACGTGCTTAATGCGCGAGCGAGACGGCGCATGGGAAGAAACGGCGTGACCTACGAGGGGCGTTCAAAATATTCTCGGTATTGATATCTTATAACCTCTTTTTGAATTTGTTTTGTTACTGACTGGTAAGGTTCATTCTTTGACATTAGAAAAAAGTATAATTCAAACCGAGATGTTCTTTTGTTTTTCTGCAATTTCTGAACAAACACGAACACAATGAGTGAATTAACAATGTTAACGAAATAAGAACATCGTTCCGTAATAAAATTCTTGACGAAACAGGGTAAAAACCAAAAAACCATAAAAGAGGAAATGGATTGTGTTTACCGTGAGTCTGCTCCTTCTTTATCTACAATTCAAAAGTGGTCAAGCGAATTCAAACGTGGCAGGGAGAGTATTGAAGATGACCCTAGACCTGGCCGGCCTGTAGTAGCTACTTCACAAGAAAATATTGATCAGGTGGAAAACCTTATATTGGAAGATGGTCGAGTGAAGATAAAATCAATAGCTCAAATAACCAATCTTTCTATTGGTACCGTACATGACATTATCCATGACCATCTTAATATGTCAAAGGTCAGTGCAAGATGAGTTCCGCGAATGCTGACTCGACTTCAAAAAGATGTGCGTGCAGCTTGCTGTTCCGATTTTATTGACCTGTGTGGTGAAAATCCTGATGAGGTGCTGCAAAAGATAGTTACTGGAGATGAAACCTGGGTTCATCATTATGACCCAGAGAGTAAACAGGAGTCCATGCAGTGGCACATTAAGGGTTCAGCTCATCCCAAGAAGTTCAAGGTCGTCCCTTCCGCTGGCAAGGTCATGGCAACAATATTTTGGGATTGTGAAGGAGTATTGTTGATCGATTATAAAGAAAAAGGTGTAAATATCACGGGACAGTACTACGCGAATATTCTACATCAATTAAGGGACGCAATAAAAGAAAAAAGGCGAGGAAAGTTGTCTAAAGGTATTCTGCTTCTGCATGACAACGCCCCTGTCCATACTGCTCATATTGCCAAGGCAGCTATTGCTGAATGTGGGTTCGGAACTATAACTCATCCACCGTATAGTCCGGACTTAGCCCCCAGCGACTTCTTTTTGTTCCCCAATCTCAAAAAGAATCTGCGTGGACATCGATTTTTTGACGATGAGGCGTTGAAGGCGGCAGTAGAGGAGCACTTTTATACCAAGGATAAAAAATATTTTTATGAGGGATTAAAAAAAATAATTGATCGATCTTTTAAGTGTATTAACATAGGGGGGGAGTATATTGAAAAATAAAAAATATCAAACTGTTCATACTTGTTTGTTTTCATTCCAATACCGAGAATATTTTGAACGCCCCTCGTATGACTCCATTTTGAACCTCCAACGTGCTAACATCGAAAACTTTATCTCGTATTTGTAAACCTTCAATTTGGTGTCCAAACCAACCATTAATAGTGAAAAGTGTAAGAGTGCTAAGCCGGCCGGCATTGACCATCAACAAAAATACGTGGGTGGTAAAACGAGGAAGCAGCCAGAGCGACGCGATACCCTGGCACCTTGGAGTCAGCCTGAGGAGCCAGCTTCTACCTGTTTTGCCATCAAGGTCAGTGTCTGCAGATATAGCCCACTTCAGATTGCATCGCTCATGTATCCTTGATAATACCCAATTGTGGCAAAACTACAAAACCAAATATTAATCGGTTTTGCTACAGTTAGTTTTGTTTTTTATGGTATGACCACTGACCATAGTCACTCGCTACAGGCGTATTCGGATTCACAACACCAAGACTGTAGTTCACGGGAGACAAGGATTCCAACAACGATTTCCGCAGCTTGGCTATTCTCACGATAAAAGTGGGAACGAAGCGCTTCCTGCGAGTGAAATATAATATGATTGTGAAAAATGTCCCAAAAGCAACCTGTCTAACAAAGTTACAAGATGGCGCCGTCCCTAGCGTCTCTGGCGCATAAATTAATATCTGCGACTGTCACACCAAGATCAGATAAGAGAATATTTGATAACTAGCTTTTGCCCGCGACTTCGTCTGCGTGGCGTGTGTCTTAGAGAAATAATTGCTATTAAATTAATTTTGGCACAAGCTTAATCAAACAAACTTGGTCTAAGTTTTCTCTTTTTTCAAAGTCAAATCATTTTTTTGTGAACAATAGGTAAGTGGGCGTCCATAAATTACGTGAGGTGATTTTTTTTTTATTTTCTGTCCCTCCCCCCCTGGTGAGATGTCGTGAGATTTTATTCAACCCCCTCCCCCATCCCCCAATCTCACGAGAGCTTTTTTAAAATGTGGGTTCCTTACGTAAACGCGTTGGATTGTTATTGTAAAAAGAAAAAAAAAATTGCTTCGAGCTTTTATTTACGACTAGTAATCAATATTGCTGAGAGTTAACGTCGAAGTATGAATTAAATAATTCTCTTTCGAACGAATTAGTGAATAATCTTAATCGTATTACGATTACGCTTAAGATTAAATCTTATAAGCGTGTACAATCTGGATTAAATGGACCAAAATAGTATATATTTTTTTGTTTCAATCAGAAAAAAAATTGCGTGATATTTGCCGAGAACCCCCCACTCTCCAACGTAAGATTAGATGAGATTTGACTCGACCCCCTCCCCCCCCTTAAACATCTCACGTAATTTGTGGACGCCCCCTAATGTATACACATAATATAATTATGCTAATGTTGGGTACATATGCATTAGTTCAGCTATGTTCTGCCTCAAGGCATACAAGTATTTTGTAACAAAAGCAATTTTTTCAGTTTTGTCTTAAGGCCGTGCAACGAGAAATATCGCGTTCTTTGAAACGTTGTTCTGCCCACACGATGAAATAATACCTATTTATTTTCAAATATATGATTCTTAACTATCAGGCGCTACTTAATCAATGTCTTTCCTATGCACCGGATTGCGACCTGTTTGCCCATAAATGGAACAGCCTTCGCTCCACCTTTTTACAGTTTTGTGAAAATTATTTCTAATGAGACTTCATATTCTGTTTTGCTATTTTTTGCCTTGCTATATATTGTATGTCCTCTATGTAAATAGATTAAGATAACTTTTAGATTATCAACGCCATGGCGTAAGCTGTTATGTTGATAACTCATATTTGTAAATAAATATGACTGTGTTTCTGACAATAGCCGAAACATGATTACTTAAAATTTTCTCCATAGAAAAAAAATTCAAAGTTGAGTCATTATTTTCCTTTTTTTACTCAGCCTACTAAAACAACGCATTATTAAACGACAAAATTAAGTTAAAGTAATGCTATTTTACCTCGTCTAAACTATGTTAAAAGAAAATTTAACAAAACTGCACACTGTCAGATATTTGTGATAATCCATATTGAAAGGAACATTATGGCGGCCGGCACTTACGCCTTTATTGCCGCTGTTCCAATACATTAGTGAATAGATGTAACGTAAGCGCCTGCCGCCATAAGGTACCTTTCGATGTGGATTATCACATTTATCGAGATTGCACTAAAAAAGCCATTCCCGAAGAGTGTTGCATCCCGTTTTATCGTGCGCGAAAGACATAAGCGTGTCTTCACGGGGGGCGTGGCTAACTGAATTGAGGCACCCCTTAAAATAGCGACGCAGTTTGAGCAGCAACTATTTGCATGGTTTGGTAGATGATTGTAGACTTTGCGACCCCCGCGACGTGAGCAACGTTTGTAACTTAATATTGTAGATATTTAAAAGTATGTTTTTTAAATATTTTTTTTTTATTTTTTTATTTTTTTTTGACAATCTTACACAAATCAACCTAGTCCCAAACTAAGCAAAGCTTGTACTATGAGTACCAAATGACGATATGCATACGTATATAGATAAATAGATACTTAAATACATAGAAAACATCCAAAACTCAGGAACGAATATTCGTGTTCATCACACAAACACATGCCCTGACCGGGATTCGAACCCGGGACCTCCAGCTTCGAAGGCAGGGTCACTACCAACTAGGCTAAAGCGGTCGTCTAAATAATGGGACTTAAAGTAGAACAAGTAATGTATATCGTTTTGTCAGCTTTCAATATGACAGAGCCCTTACCTCCCGAGTTTAGCCACAGCGGCCCACGCTCTAATTATTCAGGGGACCAAAGTTTATGTTTGCCGCACCGTCTTTTGTTTTTTTTTTGAACCTGACTGTGGCTTTATAGGCCGGACTCAATAAAGCGGACTGACGGACCCTTAAGAGGACGGAGCGGATGAAGGACCCTTAAGAGGATATTGCAGAACGGTGCGAGTGGTTCTTATTAAATTACGCATGTCAAAGTGAAATGAGACGGAGAGATATATATTATGATAAGTACTAGCTTTTGTCCTTGGCTTCGTTTGCGTAAACTTCATATTTCATTCCTGCGATGTGTTTTTGGAATAGATAAATATTCTATATATCCACTCTATACACTATTTTATGGGTCACAAATTTCGTCACACATAATCCGTTCAGCTGTTTTTGCTTGATTTAGCAACGTGCATATAAACTTTTGCATTTAAAATTAGTAGGATAAAGAAACGGCCGGGTTACTTATGTCTTTAAGGTTGAATATCGCTCGGCTAGTTTCAAACCGGTACGCGGTTCTTATCATGAGCGCACACTACTGCTCACACAACAGTGAATGTAAAAGATGCATGAACCTGACTGTGGCTTTATAGGCCAGGCCCAATAAAGCAATAGGAGTGCGCGATTGGAGAGTAGCCTGGGGATAATCCTAGAGGAAAACCTCCAACACGACCACGCGTGTGGTTTTGAACACTGGAATACTCTAACAGTTTGCGCTCCGAGATGTGAGTGGAATCGAGCTACCGGGAGTTTCATAGCTGGTTCATTAAACCTAGCCTAGCTGAGAAGAGTCCAACAAGAAACTCAGCTAGGCCCGACCTGGGTCGGACTGACTCTACCCGGTGTGCGGCGGTACCGATACCGGGACGAATAGGGACTATATGTGTCAGTGTCATCACGATCGCGCGGTGGACGTCCCCGCCGGCGGGAATGCCTAAGTGTACGCGTCGTGTCAGAGTTGGACGCCGTAAGCGCAGCGTTCCATCTTGCGATGGATGCTGTGATGGCGTCGTCCGGATCCGTGATCGGATCGTACGGCCCCTAATCAGTGATCGCCTAGTTACGACAGAGGGATGCGTGCTTGGAAATAGTAAAGGTTGTAAATAATGTCCACAAATATCAAGCGAAAATCTTCATCCATCTTTAGACTTGAAAAACACGGTTCAATAACAGAATCTCTTAAAGCAGTCTTAATTAACGAACTTCCTAAAAACGAAGACAAACTTTCTGATGAATGAAAGGAACTTGAAACTTCACGATTGTGATTTATCGGTTGGAGATGTTCTACTTCGATTTTTTTCTAGAAACCAGTTCTGTTAATAAAGAAAGAAAAGAAAGATAGTTTAGGTAATAGCACAAATTTAACTACATGTGTGAGATGCCGAGCCGCACAACACAAACATGTCCGCACCCACGTACACACGCACGAACGCGCACAAACACACACACACATACACACAGCGCAGTAAACATCAACCTCATGCCAAACTCAAACTCTTCCAATACTTGTGTCTATCACTTGGCTTAGTTTTTCCAAAATTATATATTGTCCTATTATTGACTCTTAACATTGTCACTGGATGTCATTTCACTAACTTTAGTTTCTGTTTTTCAAGTCATAATACGTCTGACCGTAATGATTAGTTTTCTTTGTAATTGTTTAGCAAACAAAATGTAAATCCGTAGTTGGCTAAGTAAGATGTAACCTTTTCTAAAAATGCTGTAAGTTGTGCTGTAGATTTTATAACAATAAATAAATAAATAAACTACGTACCCACTCACCAAGCAAGCAAAAAACACTAGGTACACTCCAATTTTCGGGTAGTGAAGTATGTATGCAATTTAAAGTATACCTTATTTCGTTTACACACTTAAAGTCCCAGTAATCGACACGTTAGTGCCCAATAGATGACACCAATTAATCATCTCCGTCATCATGACATTAGATTAATAAATAAAATAAATAAATATTAGAGGACAATCTTACACAAATCGAACTAGCCCCACAGTAAGCTCAAGAAGGCTTGTGTTATGGGTACTAGACGACGATATATTTAATAGATATAAATACTTAAATACATAGAAAACATCCAAGGCTCAGAAACAAATATTCATGCTCGTCACACAAATATTTGCCCTGACCGTGATTTGAACCCAGGACCGTCAGCTTCACAGGCAGGTGCACTACCCACTAGGCTAAACCGGTCGTCAAATAGATTGAAAGCAAACAGGGACGTTTACCTTACCAACACATTTAGAACCAAGAAAGTTTATATATTATTTCAGCAAACATAATATTTCTAGTAGTTAGGGCGACATATTTCAAAACAACCGAAGAACGTTACTCTTCTAAGAGCCTTCACAAAGTTCCTTATGATGTTATTCGATTCAATCATCAAGCTCTCAGCTATTCATGCACAGAAGCTATTTAGCAAACAGTATTGAAATAGTCGACACAGTAAGTAAGTTGTTTTGGAATTTTTTTTTCTCATTGTAATAGTTTATGCACCACCTACTTTTCAGATTTATATTTCATTTCTCCACTAACCAAAGGTTGTCTGGAAGAGATCGCTCTTTAGCGATAAGACCGCCTGTTGTTCTGCCTCTGTCTCCCTGTATCTTTGTTTTTTATGTGTTTATTATGTGAGGTGTGCAATAAAGAGTATTTGTATTGTATTCTAATCCACGTATATGCCTTCACAAAATTCCCTATGCTGTTGTTCTGCTTCATCATCTGGCCTTCTGAAGTTCATGTACAGAAGCGTCTCAATAGATACAATCAGAAGAGTCTAATGATATTTCACTATAACTTAATACCTTTAAAACATGCCTTAAAATCTGATCCATCATCAGATCCTCAGCAGATCATGTATAGAAGTTACTCAGCAAACACAATCTAAAGAATTACGATTTGAAACGGGATATTTACCATGTATATTTGTATTTGTTTGTGTAAAACGCCAAATGGCACTAAGCGTATTTGATATTGTGAGAATCTGGTGCTTTGCGTGTAAAAAAAATATATTTCGCAAAACGCCAAATGGCACTTTCCGAATTTGGCATTATGCTCAATGGCACTAAGCGTATTTGGTATTGTGAGAATCTGGTGCTTTGCGTGTAAAAAAAATACATTTCGCGAATCGCCAAATTTGGTACTGTAGAGGTTGTTACGGTATGAGGCTGGCCGTGTAGGTCCAGAATCATAACGTATACAAATTGAATTTAAACTATGATTCGAGAATGCGTCAAACTGGCATTCTTCTGGAAACAATTGGTTTTCCAGGGACTTGTCTTCAGGACACCATCGGAAACACATGTTCTGTAAATTATTTTAAGATCATTGCTGTATGTATATTTCAGTACAGTGAGAAATATACTAGTTTCATATGTGCTTCCAGTGTTATATTTTAGCTACGATCTCCTCCCAGTACCGCTAAACCCGTACCTCTCGAGCAGCATACCCCAGTATTAATATATTTACCACGTAATATACCACATTTGGTGGAGGTGCGGTTATACCACAGTACTATGCGTCGAAATGAATCTAAAGAGCCCAGTATAGAAACTACTCAGCAAACACAATCTAAAGAGCCCAAATACGAATAAGTTATTATATGCCATCGCAAAGTTATCTATGGTATGGTTTTACTCCATCATCAGGCCCTAAGAAAGTTATGTACAACGATTGTTAATGGAACATAAACATAAGGCACCAAAAACAAATAGATTATCTACCTCTGCACAGTACCTTACTATACTTTTCTGCCCCATCGTCAGATCCTCAGAGTTAAAGTGCATGTACTCCACACCAAGACATATGTAAATCGTAAGTGCACGCCGAGTAGTTCCGGAGAAAATGCACTCAAACGCACTTTAGCAAGTGAAAAATGTTTACTGCAGCGCCCCCTGGTGAATTGTCATCGTAAATCCCTAGTTAAATTTCGTGCTTACTAAACTACAAAGCTACTGCAGATAACCGTTTCTAAATCGTTCAAGACGTTTTGAAAATATGGATGTGCACACATACAAACAACCTCTCACCCTAAACGCATAATATACCTTCTTCGCTCCGTCGTGGGTTACAAACTGAATATTAGTAGTTTATGCAACTGATACATAATGAGAGGTCTTAAAACACGAGTGTGGTTTTATGAAACGAGCGTCAGCAAGTTTCATAACAGGATCACACGTGTGTTTTAAGGCCTAATTATGTACAGTTGCATACACTACTTTATCTACGTTCATATCATAATTCTACTTTCGTAAAAGCAAAAAACCAATAATGACAACAGTAATGGCGGCAATTTCAACCTCCGTCAACAAGATTTTTTTAAATCATAGACAAACGAATGAAGTCCCTATTCTCATGTCACTCGAGATCAAATGTCGTGTCGGTTTATATTAATAAACATACTGAATTGACGTTTCGTATCGATTACTGTTTTAATATCTATCACTAGAATAGAGACCCACTTGAGTTTTGACGGCTGTTCCAAATTTAGACTCAGAACCTTACAAAAATCTGTACTGTAATTACATTACAGTACAAATTTTGCCTACTACCACAGATAAGAAAGTTCTCATAGTAAAATTGGTTGTCGTAATGCTGGTCATTTCCTACGGTTTCTGAACGCGTTTTAGAGCACTAATGATATGTGTGTACATAAATAATATTTTGTCATTGAAATCTTATTGTTTGACATTGCACTGAATAGGAAGAAATAAAAGGCTAGTAGTATATTTAATATCTTTGGTTGCTATATTCTTTGTAAAGGTGCACCCTCTCAGCTATTATCCCGACTAACTATATTATCCAAGAATACTTAAATAATTAACAAACTGAGCAGCGAAATATGAAAGATAATAGTTTGCTAAAGTTAGAACCACTCAAAGTTAGACGTCTGGAGCTAAACTTTGCCAACGAATCCAGATGCAATTTCAAGTCAAACAAATATATCTAGACAATAGGACAATCAGGTAAGCTTAATGAATGTGGAATTGGATAACGAAGTTTATTCATTGGTTTACACTGTTTTTCTAAGAAGAAATAAAACCGGCCAAGTGCGTGTGGGATCATGCACAATGAAGGGTACCAACACCTACTAGTCCACATTTAAAATCACTATCCAATACATTGAATCTAAAAAATTCGTATCTTCATAGGGAACTCACCTACGAACGACCTTTTGTTTGGGCAAGGCAGTTTTTAAGCGAAAACTCAAAAACCGTAAAACCTATATTGTTCAAACCAATAATCGTTGAAAGTATTTACACCACCTCAATTTTTTTCAGAATTTTAAACTTTATAATTTGGAAATTAGAGGGGGGGGGGACACTTTCTATGATTTTGACAGCTAATATCTTACCAACGGTTAACTTAAGTGGACAAGTTTTTAGAAACCTCCATATCATTTTTAAAGGCCTATCCATCGATATCCCACACGAATATGTGCGTTGAAATTTTTTTTTTCATCCACCGGTTACATGTATGGAGTACTCCCCCTAATTTAATATTTTTTTATAATTTTACATCACTTTTATATAGCGGTTCATAGAATACACCTTCCTACCAAATTTCATAATTGTAGTGCTTATAGTCTCCGAGTAAATCGGCTGTGACATACGGACGGACAGACATGACGAATTTATAAGGGTTCCGTTTTTGCCATTTTGGCTACGGAACCCTAAAAAGACGCGTCGGTCGTCCACTGCTCACTTGGATGAAACTACGAGTAGCACAAAACCTTGATTAAGTTTCTTAGAGAAATTAACTCAATTTGAAACATGGAACATATCCTTAATCATCGGGAATGGGTCATTATCAGTTGTAAAAAAAATTGTCCACCTGGTTGTCAATAGTTAACGGCTTATGTACGTGTAAGTTATATTTTTATTAACACATGCATTTATGCGGGTTACTAGACCAATCCAAAATTAAGCTTATTGGCCCTTAACTGTTGATATGTCCACCGAAAAGACACGAACATAAATCTGACAATCACCTGAATAATAAAAGACAATCTGAGATTTCAAGCTCACATAGTCATTTACATTAGAATTACGAATTTGAAACGGGATATTTACCATGTATAGGCGGACGGTAGTAGTGACGGTGACACTATGCGAAAAAAGCGAACCCGAAAGAGGGTAGATCGCTATGGTGTGTGGGTAGACCACAACTAAAACTCGCAGCACGTCAGTTAAGAGCGCTTTAATAAAATGTAACAGGTCCACTAGCGCCACTCGTAAATAAGTGTAATTATTTAAATTTAACGATATATAACTAAAAAAGGGGGCCGCTACGTACAATAGTTTGTATCTAAGTACTTTTTGAATCCATCAAACTAGTTTTTACGTTGCTAGATTCGTCTCTCTATGAGCTCAAAATTAAAACGGCCGTTTTAACTTTGGACGCATTAATTGACGAATCCAGCAACGTAATAACTAGTGTGATGGATTCAAAAAGTACTTAGATACAAACTATTGTACGTAGCGGCCCCCTTTTTTAGTTATATATCGTTAAATTTAAATAATTACACTTATTTACGAGTGGCGCTAGTGGACCTGTTACATTTTATTAAAGCGCTCTTGGCGCTTGCAACAGTGCCGAAATATCGGGAACTCACAAATACAAATATACATGGTAAATATCCCGTTTAAAATCGTAATTCTAAATACAATCTGTCTATATAAATTCCCATTTGATTGCAAATATTTAGTGCCTAACACATTGTGAATGAAATACAAATATAAATCGGAATGCGAAAAATATTTCACAGATTACCTTCCTGGATGTCAACGGGATCAAAACAATTTCAATTCAGAAGAATGCAACCCCTAGTTAACTTGATACCAAACCAATTCCAATTCAGAAATGGAACCCCTAGGGGGCGTCCATAAATTACGTGAGATGATTAAGGGGGGGAGGGGGTCGAGTCAAATCTCATCTAATCTTACGTTGGAGAGAGGGGGGTTCTCGGCAAATATCACGCAATTTTTTTTCTGATTGAAAAAAAAAATTATACTATTTTGGTCCATTTAATCTAGATTGTACACGCTTATAAGATTTAATCTTAAGCGTAATCGTAATATGATTAAGATTAATCACTAATTCGTTCGAAAGAGAATAATTTCATTCATACTTCGACGTTAACTCTCAGCAATATTGATTACTATTCTTAACTAGTCGTAAATAAAAGCACGAAGCAATTTTTTTTTTCTTTTTACAATAACGTTTACGTAAGAAACCCACGTTTTAAAAAATCTCACGTGAGATTGGGGGATGGGGGAGGGGGTTGAATAAAATCTCACGACATCTCACCAGGGGGGGAGGGAGGGACAGAAAATTAAAAAAAACACCTCACGTAATTTATGGACGCCCCCCTAGTTAACTTGATACCAAACCAATTCCAATTCAGAAGAATGGAACCCCTAGTTAACTAAATCTACCCGGACAACGGACGGGCTGGAAGTAACAACTAAAATGCGAGTTGTTTGCGACGGCTACTCAGAATCATTCAGCGCAAAGGTAATTTATTTGGATTTCAGTTTTAATTCTAGAGAGATAATTGAAATGGCTTGTTGAAGTAAACACGTCTTTAGAAGGAACGCGGGCCAAATTGAATCAAGAGGACGTTTTAGACTGAATTTGGCAAACTAGTGTACGGTCTTTACCGGTAAGTGGTTACTGTAGATTATGGAAGCAACTCCATGATTTGTCCCAAACTGTAAACATGCTATGTAATCGTGAATCCGTCTAGCGCCATCTAGAGACCATCTTTTCAATACAACACAACCCCGAATATATCTCGGCGTCCCCTTGACCAATTTGGCTAGTGATCAGCGACCCGCCCCGGCTTCGCACGGGTGCACTATTTAATGAATGTTATTATACATATAAACCTTCCTATTCAATCACTCTATCTATTAAAAAAAACCGCATCAAAATTCGTTGCGTAGTTTTAAAGATTTAAGCATACATAGGGATATAGGGGCAGAGAAAGCGACTTTGTTTTATACTTTGTAGTGATGATCAGTTAATTTTATCGGGTGAATGAAGTTATAAATAGACAATACCCGAAGGCTGACTAGGTACTTCTTCTTCTTCCTCGGTCCCTCACTGCTGAGGATCGCGACTACACATGGCTTGTTTCCAAATGGTGTGGTTGTAAGCTGTGTGAACCTCGTGGTGCATGTCACCCAGTGCCTTCTTCATAGGATCAGACCACCTAACGGGTGCCCTGCCTTGAGCTCTTCTGCTATTTAATTGAGTAATTTCAGTTTGTAGTGACACAAGTCACAATCTTTCTTATAAAATAGGTATGAAACATGCTGTTATTTTATGTTGTTTAACACTTTAAGATTTTTAATTGATGTTTGGAAGCTACAACTCAAAAACGATTAATTTGATGTTGTTTTTTTTTCTTTTACTTCGTGCATATTTTCCTTATAAGTGTAGATATATTTGTGAAAACTTTACTGGCTTATGATCTACCTTAATTTATTAACTTTATGTGTTATTGATGCTGTTTGTTTTCCTTAATAAAGAATAAATAAATAAATAAACAATATTCTGCTAGGTACATATAAATTGAAAAACCGTTTAGAATTACGCCATGAAAATAAAACCTAATTGCCGCTTCCAAAGACTCGATCAGTTTTTCAATTATTAATAGATTGGAGGAGGAATATCAATTAATATGAGATTAAAAACAAACCCAACTTTCATAATGAAATCTTTTGATGTAAATTAATCTGTCGTGACAGTTTTTTCGAGTAAAACCAAGTTTAAAATTAATGCCCCTCGCTTGGATGACATTATCTCAATGTGTGAGTTTCTGTGTATTGCACCCATGTGAACGGGAACTGTAGGGGCTTTTAGTTTAAGATGGGTTTTACCAGTGGCGTTGGGTGGCACCCGATGCGGAAGTTGGTGGTGGTGTCACCCGATCGAAAGTAAAAAGCAATAAATTTTATATGATAAAGGACATGGATCCTGAGCTAGTGCTAGTGGAGGAATCCCCGAAAAAGAAATTTTTGTGCTAGCGGTTTATTTATTTATTTTTGTACATTGTTCTTAAAGTTGAGAGACCGGGTGGGTGTCACCCCAAAAAAGGTGACACCCGGTGCGGCCCGCCCCCGCCGCCCCCCTTTTGCTACGCCACTGGGTTTTACTCTGATTATTATTTACGATTTCTATCTATGTATGTATGTATGTAAGCACTTTATTGTACACAATAACAGGTTAAAACAATATACATGTCACATAAGATTAGAGTCTATGTCCGTCCGGAAAGGTCCTCGTGTGACGACCACGAACTGAAAGACGATCTTTTTCAAACCCTCAGCAATGAGGATACCGTCGGAGAAATATTTCTTTCTCCGACGGTATCCTCAATGCTTAGGTATTCATAAAAATTAACAATCCTCTGTATGCTAACTAACATGTTTCTCCCTTTCTCACAAAACACAAATGCCAAAGTGACAGATGACAGAAAAAACAGAAGAGAAAGACGAACGAATTTAGCGGCATTTAGCTAGGAATGAACGTTTATGAATTATGAGAAGTATGAAACCAATATTGTTATGTCACTTCACGATACGACAGACAAATCCGGCTCCTTTTTGTTTCTTTGTTTATAAAAAAAACCATTCTCCCAATAAAGATAATGATGTATTCTCTCGTAAAAACAAAGTGGGCCACACCTTGTTTTTACGAGCGAATACTTATTATACCTCCTTTAAAACGGAAAATACTCGCTTTCCACGCGGTAAAGCATTACTGGATGGTCTCATCAATAAAGTATTTCCAGAGAAATATTACAGAGACAATACCATTGTAAATTAGATTTTCAATTTAGTTCCAGCAACGTTAGTAATTGTTTTGCTTTCGAATTGCAGAGATAAGGTAAAGCGCAGCGGAATGTGTGGTTATTATATATAGGGTGTCCAGTAAATAATGGACAAGCTTCTAACCTTTTTAGCTTTGGCACCGTTTGACTGCTAGTTAGCTTTGACTTTAATGAAATGCAGAGATATTCTCGTTGTTTTTATTGCTAAATATTCTCTAATAGTGTTGCTAACAGACAGGCATTAGAGTTATCTCTGTTTTTAATTAACAACTTTTTGCGTTGACTCAGGCCAATTATTAAGAAAATGGAAAAGTTCGATTATCTCGAAAACCAAGGGACTTTTACTAAACCTGAAAGTCCTTTTTCTGGATCAGCCTTAGGTACTCTATCGGTGGTTAGAAGCTTGTCCATTATTTACTGGACACCTGTATATCATTTATTGTCTTATGCGAGTGCTCAGGATGTTGTAATGCATCCGATACGTCGAGTGACCTGAGTTTGAGCACCTTTGAGTCAGACACTGACTTTGGATAGTCTACTTTAAGAGGCCGGTACAATTTTTAATACAAGCGACACTAGCGACAACTATGCGCCACCCAGCAGTGAGTCGACGGTCGGACAATCTTGTCGGTTCGGTTGTGCGTCTTTTTGTAAAGGCACAAGGCATACTTTCGCTTCACGTTCCTCTTCTAGCCTGGATAAACTTGACAAATTAAACGAAACGACAGCTATGCGCCACTCAGCGGTGAGTCGACGGTCGGACAAACTTGTCGGTTCGGTTGTGCGTCTTTTTGTAAAGGCACAAGGCATACTTTCGCTTCACGTTCCTCTTCTAGCCTGGATAAACTTGACAAATTAAATGTTGGAAAAGTATAAATTATTTAAAACACAACAATAAAATCAATAAAATATTACACTTCTACGTCGCAAAATGAAATGATCTTTCAAAGTGTGCTTAAAAAAAGCCATAATAATCACAGCCTTTTTCATGATAACATAGCTAGAAGTTACGCAAAATGTTAAAAATTTCTATACCGGCCTCTTAACACACGAAATGAAATGAAATAATTTGAAATTAATGAATGAAATACGGTGGACTCCGGATAAAGCGACAGTCAAGGGACCGGTGATATTACGTCGCACTAACAGGACGTCGCACAAAACGGACTGATTTACTTTCAAAATGTTTGATATCAAATCTAATGTGTGGTGTAATTACCCACTGATTAAATAAATGAACACACGAAACTTAGCGTGCGTGTGCGAGCGAGCGAAACATTTCTAAATGGGATTGATGGAAACGATGAATGAAAATAGACCTCATCCTGTAGCCTACATAACCTTGAAAATCTTGGGTCATTGTCAGATTTAGGTTCGTGTCTTTTCGGTGGACATATCAAAAGTTAAGAGCCACAAAGCTTAATTTTGGATAGGTCTAGTAATCCACATAAACGGTGTCTCCATATCTATACATACATGTAATAAAAACATAACTTATATGTACATATGCCGTTAACTATTGACCACAGGATGGACGACTTTTGTTTTTTCAACTAAGTATGACCCATATAGTTCGCGTCTTTTCGGTGGACATATCAAAAGTTAAGGGCCACAAAGCTTAATTTTGGATTGGTCTAGTAACCCGCATAAACGGTGTTTCCATATCTATAAATACATGTAATAAAAACATAACTTATATGTACATATGCCGTTAACTTGACCACCGGTGCCTTGAAACGCTGGCTTGTCAATAAGGCCTTTTATTGCATGAATGAATTTTATGTACATTAACTATTTATAAGTGCATGTCATACAGTTCATTTTGTCTTTATATTGTATGTCCGTGAAAGACAAACTGTTGAGTCTAAATGTAATGTCTTATTAATATGGTGAATCAACTTTTTAGTGCCACTCGTTGCCATGGTTACGTCTAGTTGTCCAGCGGACAAAATTCGAATACAATCGTGATTTTATGCTATTTAAGTTAATCAAACATACGTATTTGTGGTACTTATAAGCTATTTCCATAATGGTCCATCTACTAAACATGTCAGTAGAACTTAGTACAACATTTTTTTGAACAAACTGGTCCACTAGTGTCCCTTGGACAACGGCTCAAGATAACAACACAAAAAAAGTTGTTCATCTTTGTACACAGTTCAACAATAAACATTATTCTATTCTATTCTATTCTATACAGGGTGGACAACTTTTGTTTTAACAACTGACAATGACCCTCTCACATAACCTCTTTTACTTTGTCTCGAGCTAGCGCAAATGAAAATCGGGTAATTTTGATAAATCACATCATTTGTCACGGCCGTCCAACTTGGAACAAGGCTGCTTTAGGCTACTAAAGTACAGTTAACTACAAAAAGAGGAGCTATTACTCAATCTTCTTATCCTGTATTTGGTATTCGTGTTATCTTAATTTGTATTTGGCTATTTGACTATTTATGGGGGCATACGAAGCAGTTTTTAGGGTCAAATTCTATTTGAAAGAAAGAAAGAAAAGAAAGAAAAGAAAATTTATTTCGCAAACCTTAATCTAGGTACATATACATAATTACGCTAATTACATGTAGTGTTTTTTAAAGTGCGAAAAAGGAGTCCACTCAGCACAATGTCGGGCCACAGTAGATGCCCCGACGCTGATATTATGTGGATCCTTAGGTTGAGTGTCACATGACCGCATTTAGGTTAAATACATGTTTACTACTGTATTTGGACAAACTAAATTTGTTTTTAAAATCCGTCTTCTTTCTTTTTCATGTTAATCGTTCTTTATTTATTATTATTATTTTTTGTCTTCGTTTGGTTACACCCCGTGAAATCACTCGACGGTCCCATCGGGGCAAATTATTATTATTATTAAAAACTTAGTTTTAAAAAAACCAACGTCTACGCCAAATGTTAGAATTAGATAGCGGGCCCCTTCAGGATGCAAAGAAAACTTCGTTATTTTTCTTATGTAGTTTTTTCCTCGCTTTAGTGAGGTGAAAAGATTTGTGTTACACACGTCTGCAATTTATATAAATTATGCATTTAAAAACATACACAATAGTACATTTTGATGCAAGTGCGGAAGGTTTGATGTTATTAAAGAGTCACGAGTTGGCCCGAGCCGTGAGGCGAGGGGCAAAAATTGGGACGAGCGAAAATGACACCTCCATTGTTTTTTTGATATTTTTTCGCAACTGTATAATTAACATTAACTGTATTGTTAACATTTATCAATTTGGTGTTAAATAAAAATGTTCTATGTCTATGTCTATAATAGAATAGTACTTCCATGGCGGTGACTCTTAGGACCCAGGGTCCAAGGGTGGAAAGGTAGCACAAGACCCTACCACCGCACCTAAAAAAAATTTCTATGTGCCGAACACACCCTATATATATATATATATATATATATATATGATTATAATGAACAAATTCAGCTCGAAGATGCCAACTTTGAAACCAGAACTTAGCTTTAATGTCTATGATAAGATAATTCGGAGTTGTATGGAGCGTCCGTTTCCTCCCGTCGCGTCACAGTTACCCCCGGTTCGTCTGAAGCCGGGATAAATGAAATTTGCGTAATTTTGACGAATGGTCCCATTAATAACCGGGATTAGGCGAAGGTTAACTTGCTTTATTCTGTTTCCTCTGATACTTTCGCAGTATTGTTAAGTGAGTGATTACCTTTTTAAAAGGCGAATAAAAGGATCGTGTTTTGAAGACAAAGGATTCGGCCTGCCTGATGGGTAACCAGATACAAATACAATATACATTCTTATAGATAAGAGCTGAACGGACACTCCTTTTATAATAATATTATAAACTTAAATCATGGCTCATTAAAAATGCCTATTATAACACTTTAGAACTATGTGACATTTAAACATTAGATAATATAGTATTATGTTTCTTTTTTACATTATTGTTATTATTTTTTTTGATTTAATACTGGAATTCCAAATCTAAATGTAATTTTACTGTGACAGTTTGACATAATTTGTAAATCAACCATACTTTGACATTTTTATCATTGTCAATCATTGTGTCCGACGTGTAATGTATATGATCCATTGCGAATAAATGAGTATGAGTATGGATAAAGAAAAATGAAGACATTACCTTTGTCCGTATCGGCGAGACGAGCGTCGTTAGTATTTGTAGTAGTAGTAGTAAAACTATTGTACACAATAACAAAAATTACAAATACAAAAAGAAATGGTATGTACAAAGACGAACTTATCCCTTTAAGGGATCTCTTCCAGTTAACCTTTGAGCAAATGAGAGAAGAAATGAACGGAGGTAGACAAATTCAGCAACCTGTACAACAAGGTATAAGAAAGACAAGAGATATAAAACATACATACATGTATAATTTATTAAGAGGCCTTATAAGTTTTAAAATGTTTTGATTTCAAATTATGACAAAATTTTTGATAATACCAATAAATTTATTAAAGGATACGATGATTTCATTAAAGTTTTAGATAGTAACATAGCCACTTTTTGATTTTATTGTGTGTAGTAGATTTTAAACGGAAAAAACAAGTTTTTAGCTCGAAAATGGTCGATTTGGAGTGATGTTTGAAACGATATTTCTTAATGAAAAATCGAAATATACATTTAAAGTTTATGACATAAGGTCGCAATAGTCCTGTTCTAGATAGTAACATTGAGAAAATGTTAAGATACGTGTCAATTCAAACCGAAAATGGCATAAATAGATGAGCGTTTTTAACTTATAAGGACTCTTAAGGACAAGTATAAATACACAAATAAACGATATTGAGAAGGAAATTATAGCCTGTGCAAAATAAAAGGTATTTTAAAAGTCCGGAGCTGGAAACCACGAAAGGCGCAATCAGGTTTCAATCTGAAAAGCGGCAACGGACCTGGTGTTTTTTTAATACCACGTCGGTGGCAAACAAGCGTGCGGCCGCAGCCTATGGACCGATTCTAGTGATTTTTTTTAGCAGGTTCAATCATTGTATGTATATTTTTTTGTCGATTCAGTCACTTCTTCCTCCTAAAATTTGGCGAAATATTTTTTGTTTGGAAAGAAGCGGCGAACGCCTCTCCTATCTTTAATGTTCTAAGGGATTGAAAACATAAAAAATATTTTTTTTTTCGTGCCGAAATGACTATGCGCCTATTTTATAGCGATATCTGAACGCGAATATTTGTTCCTGAGTCTTGGATGTTTTCTATGTATTTAAGTATCTATTTATCTATATAAGTATGTATATCGTCACTTAGTACCCATAGTACAAGCTTTGCTAGGTTGGGACTAGGTTGATTTGTGTAAGATTGTCCAAAAAATATTTATTTATTTTTATTTATTTATTATTTATCTACTTGCTTACAGAGCCACAAGTAAAATACAGTGGACCTCGTGAGTGAGTTTTTTTATTATTTCCGAAGTCGGACATTATAAAAAAGATCAATTATGAATATCGAACATGTTAACAAAATTTCACGAGAAGCGGTTGAAAAATACGACCTGTTAAGGACAACAAACCGAAATTCCCCTGCAGAAACTCACAAAATCATTGATAAAAAAACTGTTTTTGGAAATTTTTAAAAACCGTGTCTACAAAAAAATTCTATAGTACTATCGAACCTGCTCACGAAAATTTCACGAGAATCGGTTGAGAATTGCGACCTGTAGACGAGAACAAACGAAAATCCGGAATCTGGACATACGAAAGCATTTTTATCGAAGCTGAAGCAGAGACCTTCGTTTCGGTCGGTCAATAAGTCGTTTATTCATAACTCACCACATGGAATGTTGAGCTTGTTATAAACCTCGTAAATATACTATTTACGTTTTCTACGCTTTCGTGGTCAAAGCCTCATTAAAGAATGATCGCCGGTTCAAAGGTCAATAGAACGATCCGATACTTACAAATCACATTTTATTTTGTGTCAACGTATTTTTTTAATGATTTTTTTTTTATTTTTGAACTCAATAAAAATATAGTATTTCTTACTCAATGAGCTACAGCGATACCCCATTCGATAGGGTAGGTCAAATTTTTTTTGCGCTTCCTTAAATTCAGATAAAAAAATATTTATGGCAGTCATAAAAATGAACTGTGAAAATTTTAAGATTAAGACTGTAGCTCCAACCGTTGGCTATAAAATCTGTGTGACAGGCGACGGACAGACGGACGCGTGAATGACAATAGGGTTCCGTTTGGATCCTTCGGGTACGGAACCATTACAAAGCTTAATTTTGGATTGGACCAGTAACCAGGGCTCGGAAACCGGTTAATTTTTCAAACCGTTATCATGTACTTGCCGCAAAACCTTTTTATTTCAGTTTAGATACAAATACCGGTTTATTTAAACCGGTTTACGGAAGAGCTTTATATAAAGGTTTTGTTCGGATTAACCGGTTTAGACGATATTAAACCGGTTAATGCGGGCGCACGATTATGATTGAAATCATTTGAGTTAGCCGAGTTGCATCAACTTAATTTCTTTAAAAAGCTATTTTACTGTTAAAACAATAAGGTTGATAATCCAATAATATGTTCATAGAAATTCGGTCAATGAAAAGAATGTCCACTATACCTACCTATCGTAATACCTACAGACGTGAGCCCCACTAGTACGACCGCCGGGCCTCTCGTCGAATAAACCGGTTAATATAAAGTTCTTAATACGTTCGCGTTCCCACGAAAAGTTAGAAGCTAAATCGAAATAAACCGGTTTTTACCGGTATATTAAAAACCGGTTCCGAGCCTTGCCAGTAACCCGCATAAACAGTGTCTCCGTTTCTATAAATCCCTGTAATAAAAACATAGCTAACATACACATAAGCCTTTAACTATTGACCACAGGACAGACGACTTTTGTTTTTTCAACTAAGTATGACCCCACTAGATGGTGCTGGACGGATCCATATATACATCATGAGTTCACAATTCGAAGCGCACCACTATTTATATTAAAATCAGAAGTGTAGGTGACAAATTGACCTCAAATTTACCCCTGATTAAATCGACCTTGGAATAACTTCGCATGACGGCCTTAATGTGAAGCCAATAAAACGCTAAATCCAAACCCGACTAAAGATTACGGAGCTCGTTCTGGTTTGAAACATGTCGAGCGATATTCAACCTCAGAGACGTGTCATCGGTTCAATCGGTGGATGTAGTGATGCGCGACTTCGAATGATTTGCCTTTTCGAATGATTAATAATAATAATAAAGCCATTTATTTCCAATAGATAAAACAAATAGCATGCATCACATCTCTCAGTTCATTATAGGTTTTACTGAAATTCATTTCTAATTCTAATATTATCTAATTACACATTTTACTAATTTCATTTATAATTATAATTCCTGCTTTATACATATAATACTAAATACATATTCATTTTTATTCATTAAATTACAATAAATAATTTATTCGAACATGCATGTTATAATCTCTAACTTCTGAATTTAATTTTAATAATAAATAGGTTTTTTTTCTTTTTTTTTTAATTCATATATTTAACATGTCGGGTAAATTTTCATTCGAATGATTAGCGATTACTAATGTCAGTATTCGAATTGGAAATTAGTATTATACTAATCCTGATAATCGAATGATAACTACTAATATTAGTTACTAATCTCCGCTCGCTCCTACTATACTATTACTATTCCAAGAATCCGAATGAATGACCACCGTAAGCTAAACCTCCGCTTCCTAAAATCACTATAAACGTAGAGCCCCGCCTACAGTGGACCGTTGTTCGGCGCGACTCGGTAATGGTCGTGCCGACTTCGTCGGCTCTTATTCGACTTGACAGGGAGTTAGTTAGGTTAGTTGTGTTGTGGACATTAGTTAATATGTCCATTCGACTCGGGCGAGCGGCGATTGCAGTATTACTAATATTAGTCGAATGATTTACATTAGTCAACTTATTCGAATGATTACAATAATCGACTAATCAAATTAGTGTCATTCAAAGTCGCGCATCACTAGGTGGATGTTTAATAAATGGCGGAGCCATATCGAGGGTTGCGTGGTCAAACCCGATAAGTCGCCTAATAGTACATTACTTACCAAGGGCGGTAAAACAAAGAATGTCTCAGATCGCAGGTATTTGACGCCCGAGCCGAAGGCAAGGGCGATAATTATGCGATCTGAGGCTTTCTTAATTACCGCCCGAGGTAAGTACAAAATTTTATGTCACCCCCTGGCCAGGAAGTGGGATTTTCCGCGCGCGGAGACATAAAAGACATAAAAGGTTTTTTGAAAATAGAACCATGCGTAATGGATGTTGAGTTCTTATTTCAAAAAAGCAATTATCTCGATTTATCGGGTTTGACCAGCACGCATCCATCGATACATGCGTTGAAAACGTAAAAAACCATACTTATACAGAGCCATTATAAGTATCTTGCGACAAAGAAAACACCGTATCGGTACTAAACTTAAAATTAGACATTATTGAGAGGTAAATATTAAAAACTGGCACGCGTTCTCTTGCAGATTTTTCAAACTTCTTAGGTCCTCTTCTTTATAACAGGCTTAATGCGCGGCTGATTTTATATTCACTGAATTACGTGAGATGTAAATCTAAGCTACGAGAAGCCTTAAAAAACATGTCATATGATGATACAGAGAAATTATTAATTGTTAAAATAATTTTGCATCTTGGCATAATGTTTTTATTTTGCATGTGAATATTTTTAAGTAATCGTAAGTCCTTCTTTGCCTGAAACACAGGGTTTCCTGCTCTCAGGCACGTATTATTTACTATCATATTTTTGTAAACTTCTAGTCTATAGTTCCTAATATTGTACAACAATGTTGTATGAATAAATTATTGTTTTTGTTGTCGTTCATGGGACAATGGTATCCCGGACCTTTGGGAGGCGTGCGTGGAGCCGAAGTACCGAGGCACCGAAGTACCAAACGAGTACCACATAGCCACACGTAGAGGCCCTTTTGACACTTTAATGAAATACAAGGGATACACCGAGCGGATGCTGTCCCTGCCCGTGTCATGGGACGCACACAGAGACAGCACCCGCCAGGGTGTACAGGGACTATTTCTGGTTGATGGAGCCTAAATGAACTGGGTTATTGGGTGAAAATGATGAATTAATGGCTCGGCTATTGCGTGAGACAACGGACGCCTGCCTAATAAAACTATCTCAGATATTTATTTCCGGCAGACGGTGACTCGCTCTCTGCTAGATGGGCCCCCATAAAATTATTGTCCTCTTTATTTGCTTTAGCACTTAGATTAGATTTTATAATAATTATATAAAAAGTAAAATATAAAACAATATTACACAAAACATAAAATCATTATAAAAACCTAACCTAGTGTGCCGCCGGCAGCGAGGCGGGGCCTAAGCTACCGGTGGTGTCGGGCGACAGAGAGAGGAACCTCCTGACTATCCGCGCCGTGTCCAGGAGTACCGCCTTCTGTATCTGACCCTTGACCCAGCCATCAAATTATTGTTATTATTATTATTCAGCAGCCTTATTAGCAGTCAACGATTATCCTCGATTTATGGGGCACCCTGTCATAATCCTCCTAGCGTTATCCCAGTATAGTTGCATCCTGAAGGATGCCCGGGGCCCGCTACCTAATTCCAAGATTTGGCGTAGGCACTAGGTTTTACGGAAGCGACTGCCATCTGATCTTCCAACCAGAGGGGAAATCAGGCCTTATTGGAATTAGGGTTGTCAAGTGAGTGAGCAATTTGACTGATAGTAAGCCCGAAGGCCTCTAACTTGGCTTAACGACTGCTATCATAGACAGCAGCCACAACAACTTAACAATTCAATTCAATTCAATAATTTATTCATAAAAGGAACTTTTACATGTCATTAACTTAACCTACTATACTTTGTATTACATATCTGTTTTTAATATCCGGATGTCAAGTTGTAAGTAAATTATAATATTATACTTAGTGAAAACGGGCAGCGCCTGCGTCTACTACCTCAAGGACACGCCGCGCGTCATGGCCAATCAGCGCGCTTCAATATTCGGCGCGTTGCATTCCGGGGATGGCTCTAGGATAGTTCGACTTCACCGGCCCTTAGGCAGTAGCTGAGCGACGCGTACCTATGACGGTCTATGTTGATATTAACAGGAATAAATCATAGTATTGCGAGTGGCGGTTGTTTGAATATCAGTGGATAGTCACCCTTACAGCTTCAGAAGTGCGGATAGTGAACTGTGAAAGTGTATTATTCCCGTGTTGTGTTATGGTTATAAAATAATATGGGTAAACATAAAGAGAAAAGAGAAGATCGGCTAAGAAGGAAACTGCTAGCCGAAGTGGAATCGCGTCGGCTGGTCGAGCGCGTAAAACATCTCGAAGAGATCATTCGAGAAAGTCCACGCGGGCCGCCGCCGTCAGAGAGGGGTGGTAGATTCGTTTCAGCTGCGCCGCCGCCGCCACCACGCACCGAGGATGGCGTCAGGACTCCGCCACTGCCATGTTCGGGTTCAGGGCGGGCTTCCACCGAACCGGCAACGGAGGCGCTCCGCGTGTGGGCTTCGGAGCCTCCCGTAGCGCTTGCGTGGCTAACGCCGCCGTCGGCGCCTTTGGTACCAGTTGCGTCGGCAACGGAGCCTTCACGAGCACGGGTTGGGGAGCCCCAAGTACAGAAAACATCCCTGCCGGCGCCGCCGGCTACAGCACTGGTTAACACATCGATTGGGACGCCGCGAGTGTCGCTGCGCACTGCGGCTGTGCCCTCCGTAGTCGGGGTCGCTTGTGCCTCCGGAACCACACCACTGTCGCCGTTCACATCGGATGCAAGTGCGACGGTTTCGAATACGACAGGTATGGGGTTGCAGGCCGCTATCAGCGCAGTTGCGGCCGCGCCCCCGCCCCCATCCTTATCGGACTTTCCGTATGTACAATCAGAGAATAATAATAACTTACGATATGTAGGTCGTAGCGATCCTATCCCGGAGTTCGACCCGAAAACGTCGTTATTAACGATGGAGATTTGGATTAGGAAGGTCGAAGGTATTTCAAGTATGTATGGCTGGGACGAAAAGACACTTGTCTTTAACTGTTCTTCAAAATTAAAGGGTTATGCGAGACGTTGGTACGACCAATTACAAGAAGTTAATCTATCTTGGGCCGAGTTTAAAGCAAAACTTCTAACAGCTTTTCCGTGCCACAAGAGTAAATTGAACATGATGCGCGATTTAGTGAATGTAATTAGAGCGCCTGATATGGATTACCTACAATTTTATTATGACAAGCTAGCTTTAGGTAACGCGTGCGGTATATCTCCGTCTTTGATCACAGAAGCCATAATAGGTACAATCGGTAGTGAGCTTGTTGAGGTCGGCGCTATATCGGCGGGATGTCGCGATCCTAACTCATTACTAAATTACTTGTCATCGTTACAACGGAACATATCCGTTCCCGTGAAACCCCGATATATTGGCAATACAAGTCACTATCAAAATAAAATAAAATGTCATACTTGTAAAAGACGGGGACATACCGCGGCACGTTGTACGTACAAAATGCGCGACTGTACAAATGATAAGTCGCCAATGTCAGCATTGTCCGTTTGCTCGTTTTGTAATAAGAAGGGGCATAACGAAAATAATTGTTTCATAAAGATGCGGAAATGTTCGTATTGCAACAAAACGGGCCATATAAAAGAGGAGTGCTTAAAGTTAAAGGGCCGTAACTCAAATTTAACATCTACACAAACGGTCCGCGTTATGCAAAATAAAAATAATGAATCGGGCTCAAAGTACTATATGACGGTGAAACTGAACGGGTTAGATACCCAAGCTTTTATCGACTTCGGCAGCTCTTGCGTTACGATTACTGACTTGGTGGCAAAACAGCTGGGCTTGGATACTCAAAACGTGACAAATAACAGTGTCATAAAGGGTTTTGGTGGATCGCACATAACGCCTCTCGCGGAAACGATACTTACAATTACTGCTGACGAGGCTACTTGCGAAAATATTAAGGCGTATGTTGTGCCTAATAGTGCGCAAGACATAGGTATTATTATCGGTCAACCTTTTACTGACTACCCTAACGTATATGTTATTAAGACGCCCACGGCTTTGCGAATGTACAACGCAAACCATCTGATGGATTTACCTGGTACTGAAACGTCAAATGACGTCGAACGTGTTACCCTGCGTGCACCTGACGACTTACACCTGACACCTGGTGTAAACAAAATAGTGTTATCATGTTCTGAGTTTGACGGGCCTATAAGTGTACCAGAGTCGACGCACCTTAAACCGCGATCAGAGTGTTTAGTTCCTCTGCACACTACAAATGTTGTCGAAGGCCGAGCGGCACTTAATATCATAAACTTAGGCCGGGAACAAATTAAAATACAATGTAATGAGTGCGTAGCGCGTGCTACTGTAGTCCGTTCCGAATCTAAGTATCAGGTGGGGCAGGATTTAGATTCTCGTACCAGGGCCGAACTCGAAAATCTATTAATAGAATTTTCAGATTGTTTTTCGGAAAATGGCCAGGGGATCGGTAAGTGTTCGGTAAAGATGAAAATAGAGCTTACCGACTCGAAACCGATTTACTACAGGCCCTATAGGATGTCAATCGAGGATCGTAAACAGGTTCGCACTATAGTAAACGATCTTTTGGAGAAGGGTATAGTGGAGCCGTCCAACTCCCCCTACGCTAGTCCTGTGATTTTAGTGCCGAAGAAAAATGGGGAAAAACGTATGTGCGTCGACTATCGCGCCCTTAACAAGGTGACTAAAAAGGAGCGTTACCCGCTTCCACTTATACAAGACCAGATAGACCGGCTAGCCAAGCAGCGCGTATTTTCGTGTCTCGACGTCTTATCAGCGTATCACTGCATACAGTTAGAAGACGAAAGTAAACCTCTTACTGGGTTTGTCACGGCTGATGGTCACTGGCAGTATACTCGAATGAGTTTTGGCCTTGTGAATGCACCGAGCGTCTTTCAGCGAGCTATAGACGAAGTACTAGGACCTCTTAAGTTCGAATGCGCCACTGCTTATCTTGACGACATACTGATATATGCCGAAGATCATCCCGCCGCGTTGGATCGTCTTCGTCGGGTTTTGGAACGACTGCGTGATGCTAATATGACGTTGCGTCTTGACAAGTGCTCGTTTTTAGTTCCCCAGGTAGAGTACCTGGGTCACGAGATTTGTAACGGTGAAGTTAAACCTGCCAAACTTAAGATTAGTGCCGTGCGTGATTTCCCTACTCCAACGAACGTCCACCAGTGTAGGCAGTTTATGGGTTTGGCCAATTATTTTCGGAAGTACGTTCGTGGGTTTGCCGCCATGGCACGACCCATTACTATGCTTACTAAAATAGACCAACCTTGGGTATGGGGTAGCGATCAACAACGCGCCTTCGATAAAATAAAATCAATACTTATAACCCGTCCAATTCTAGCAATATTTAACCCGGACTATGAAACACAAGTACACACTGACGCTTCCAAGATTGGCTTAGCTGGTATATTGCTCCAAAAACAGCCAGAAGGTACGTGGCAGCCAGTCGCATACGCCAGTAGGCAAACTACTCCTCTCGAGCAAAAATACCATAGTTATGAGCTCGAGACTCTGGCGGTGGTAATGAGTTTGCAAAAGTTTAAGGTGTATCTGAGTGGCATTGAATTCGTCATTGTCACAGACTGCAATGCGCTGCGCTGGGCATGGGAAAAAAGGGATTTGAATCCTCGTATTGCTAGATGGTGGCTGGACCTCCAGGAGTTCACCTACGATGTTGAGTACCGCGCCGGAACATCTATGTGTCACGTTGACGCGCTGAGTCGAAATCCCCCCAGAACGGTAATGCGCTGTGTGGAAAAGGACCTTATTGAATGTCTGCAACAGGATGATGACTCAGTGCGCTCGACCATAGACCAGCTTCAAGGCGAAATAGCCAAGGGAAACATAAGGGGACTGGCCGCCGATTATTTAGTCGAGAACGGGCTGCTGTTTCGAAAGGTTAGCAATGAAAAAAGACTTGTAGTGCCAAAGCAGTCGCGATGGTCACTAGTTCAATCTTTCCATGATGACAATGGCCATGTTAACTTTAACAAGACTTACGACGCAGTCAAGGGAAAATATTGGTTTGGAAATATGCGCCGTTTTATCCAAAAATACGTAAGAGGATGCATAGCCTGTCAATATGCTAAGAAACCCACTGGAAGGCAAGTTGGGCTGTTACATCCAATAGAAAAGGTAGCTGTACCTTTTCATACGGTGCATGTTGACCACCTAGGTCCATTTTGCAAGAGCCCCTCTGGCAAAATGTACATTTTTGCAATAATCGACGCATTTACTAAATTCATATGGATCGAAGCAGTCCGCGACACGAGCTGCGCAAACGCGCTTAAGACGTTGGATGTCTTTATTAAAACTTTCGGGCTGCCTAGTCGCATAGTAAGCGACCGGGGCAAAGCGTTTGACTGCAACGATTTCAAAACGTACTGCAACGAAAGGCAAATTAAACACGTCATGAACGCCGTAGCTAGCCCTAGGGCTAATGGGCAGATTGAACGATATAACCGGTCTATACTGAATGCGTTAATAACCTACGCAGGGGAGGACCAGAACCGGTGGGACATATACTTATCAAAGGTTCAACTAGGTCTCAATTCAAATATCAACAACACCACGGGGAAAAGTCCTCTAGAACTGTTATATGGCTTCCGACCTCGACTGGCTGGTGATTTGCTCGTACCAGTGAGGACCGATTCCTTACATGAGCTTCGGGATATGGCTGCAACTAGAACCCGCAGAGCTGCCGAGAAGGCTAAGTCGATATTCGACAAAAAGCGACGTGACGAGGTTCCTTTCCATGTTGGCCAGTTGGTTCTCGCTCAACGTAAAGTGTTTAAGAAGGGATTAAGGAGCGGCAAGCTCGTTCCCCGGTACGACGGACCATTCAAAATAATTAAGGTGCTCCCACAGGACCGATATGTGATAAAGGGAACTAATGTCACTGGACGGAAGTATGAGAACGTAATGGCCAGGGACAAACTTAAAGCTTTCTCTTTGCATGACAATAGCTCTGATTCCGATTAAAAATCATAACAAGAGGAATGTGTAAGGTTGTCCACTAATATTTATGTTATTTACTTGTAAAGAAACTGTGTAAATTTCATATCCTCATTTGTGAGTCTTGATTAGTTAATTAGTTTCCAGATTAAGAACTGGATATATGAGAACTGAAATATAATTTCTTGTATTTTATTGCTGTGATGAAGAGGAGTTTAAAGGTTACCCTCTGTCAATGACATTGATGACATATGATTGTAGATTATCTAAACACATTATTTGTTAAAATTTATATATTTGGAATAATTGAGTACCATGTAATTAGTACAGTACATCATAAGGCAAAGACCTGGGTTGTGAACTTGTTGTTAAAATTACTAACCAATTGATAGAAATTGTAACTGGTTAATGCTACGACACCAAGGATAGCTGTCTTAACCCTAAAATAAATATTCAATGTTGAATAGATTCCTCTGTTTCCATTTCGGTTGTAACGCTACAAAGAGACGTCTCGCCTCCTTCGGAGGAGGTTTTGTTTAGCCCTGGCTTTATATGAGATTCTGTGCCGGAATAAGGCACCTTGCCATCATGCGGCCCTTCAGAGGGCATCATATTAATTGAAAGGTTGGGACACATAAAACCATATCCCACGTAACCGCAGACCTAAAGAGGTGGACCGGATGACATAGCTCTATAACCTATACTAATCATTAAATCTACCTTAAGAGGCTAGTTAGTTAAGAGCTCGAATCAGGCCTTAAGAGGCGGATCATTCATAACAAACTTAAGAGTTTGACTTTAAACCTTAAGAGGCGTATCATTCATAACAAACTTAAGAGTTTGAATTTAACCTTAAGAGGTTGATTTGTTAACCTTAAGAGGTTGATTTGAATAACCTTAAGAGGTTGATTTGAATAACCTTAAGAGGTTATTGATGACCTTAAGAGGTTATTGATGACCTTAAGAGGTTATACTTATACCTGATGGTGACCTTCAGAGGCCGCCTCAGGAGACCACTTAAGAGGTGACTACTACGTTCGTTGAGACAAGATCAAGAGAGAAGATCTGTTCGGGACGCCCAGTGGGATCAGGATGGTCGACTGAAAACGGGCAGCGCCTGCGTCTACTACCTCAAGGACACGCCGCGCGTCATGGCCAATCAGCGCGCTTCAATATTCGGCGCGTTGCATTCCGGGGATGGCTCTAGGATAGTTCGACTTCACCGGCCCTTAGGCAGTAGCTGAGCGACGCGTACCTATGACGGTCTATGTTGATATTAACAGGAATAAATCATAGTATTGCGAGTGGCGGTTGTTTGAATATCAGTGGATAGTCACCCTTACATTAGATATGGCTATATAATATTAAATATTATACTTAGATATAACGTGGCTTCCAAAACACGGGAGCGCTCAGTTTATAACCACTAAAAGCGGTCACCCATCCAAGAACTGACCTATGGCCACGTTGCTTAAACTCGCATACCGTACGCGATACGCGGGCGCCGCTGGGCCACGAGCGCTCCAATCTATGGAGCATCCTGTATACACAAAAAATCTTAACAATTTATAATCATCATCATCATCATTTCAGCCGAAAGACGTCCACTGCTGAACATAGGCCTCCCTCAAGACTCCTAACAATTTATAATACCTAAACCGTTTTCCACGCGATTTGCCACTGCAAATACGACCTTATAACACAGTAATTTCCCAAATTGTGTTCCCGACAAAGGGATATACTATACACCCAACAATTTGGTAATTGCGGCCATGACACGCAGAAAACAGGCTTTGTAGCTCGTTTATTCACAAGTTTACCGACCAGTAGTTTTATGGTCTTTTATTATACGTGATTCTAAAGGATATAGGGGTCTCATTATATTGGACAATAAAGAGACGGTTAAGCTGACCACAAAAGTGTGACCTCCTGAAGCATGACACTAGTGGATGGATAGGATGAAATAGCGACAGGTCTCGTAAACAATATACACCTATCTAATAAATAAATAAAATAAATAAATATTAGAGGACAATCTTACACAAATCGAACTAGCCCCACAGTAAGCTCAAGAAGGCTTGTGTTATGGGTACTAGACGACGATATATTTAATAAATATAAATACTTAAATAAGTACATAGAAAACATCCAAGACTCAGAAACAAATATTCATGCTCATCACACAAATATTTGCCCTGACCGGGATTCGAACTCAGGACCGTCAGCTTCACAGACAGGCGCACTACCCACTAGGCTAAACCGGTCGTCAAACCACCTATCATACACACCTATCCAACCACCACACCTGCACACACCTATATACACCTATCTAATATAACACAAAATGTCATGTGTGTCATTATAAATAGGTAAGTAGTTTATTATAGGTACAATATTATATTTAGTAGGTACAGAGTAACACTTTTTTTTAAATTAAGCATTGAAGCAGCAATATACATTATCGCTTACAACCTAGGTATATAAAACCAATTATGTATATAATAATCATATAATTGTGTTGCGATGATAATAATTCAGCATGTCAATCAGAGAAGTAATAACTTGGTCTATTTTGATGCAAAGTGTTCGGAAATTTGGTAGTATTGTTTATCTAAATACCACTTTAGTAATTTTGACTTACACTCCGGTAAGTCAAGTATCTTGATATCCTCCGGCAGATGGTTAAACATTTTGATAGCCATATAAAGTATACTACTGCGAAAGTGTTTGGTTTTGCAAGTCGGGTATTATACATATACAAATACAAACATTTATTCTGCAAATAGGCCACAAGGGCACTTTTACATGTCAAAATATTAATTTACAATTTCAAAAAGTCTGACTATAATAAGTAATACATTTTTCATGTCTGTGTGTCATGTCAATATTAATTTACAGTTCAAGAAGGAATAATAATTTCGAGTTTACAATTATAACAAAATTAATGTCATACAGTGAAGATAAACTTGCAAAGTTATCTATTACAAATATTACAACATCAGTAAAGTTAGAGATGTATAAGGTCTCAAGATTAAACAAGGAGTATAATGAAATTAATAAATATTTGAGATTTAGTCCGCTTCTACCAGTAGCTTGCCGAGGATTTCGCGGTGCAATATCATAATTTGCCATATTTTTTTTACTAAGAGACACGATTCGTACACATAAAGAGAGGACAAGGTGAGAATCCTATGTTTACTGAATAATGGTCTGCAGGAGTCGGTTGTGTACTCCACAAACAGCTCTTAAACATTGTTTTTGTAGTAAAAATATTTTTTGTGTACGTTTTGAAATAAGTGTTTCGTTTTTTCAGATTTCAATTTAGAATCCGTAAGTTCAGTAACGTAAGTTGGCAACACTAATGATGATGGTTAATATAGGGGTCAAGTTACGTTGGAGATGGTATAAAGATGATTGGAACGTGTAGTGAATACCTGTGCTAGTTTGGTCGTCAATGTCGGTGGAAGGGTTAAAGTATTTTAGAAAGTTTGCGGCTTTCTTGTTAGTGACTCAGCTAGTTTGAAGAATTGATACTGTACGTTGTGAGTGATGTTTCAAAGGATATTTCTTGACGTGGAAAACCGAAAAATACAAGTACAATCTACGATTGAGTCAATCCTTTATGAGTCAAACAACCATCATGTATTTGGCCCTTTTTCTATTTGAATTTACACGTATTCTGACATTTTTCATTAAGAAATATCGTTTCAAACATCACTCCTAATCGACCATTTTCAAGCTAAAAACAGTTTTTTTCCGCTTAAATTCTACTACACACAATAAAATCAAAAAATGACTATGTTACTATCTAAAACTTTAATAAAATCATCATATCCTTTAATTACTTTATTGGTTTTATCAATACTTTCGACATAATTTGAAATCATAATATTTTAAAACTTATAAGGCCACTTAATATCGATTTAAATTAGTGAAAATAATAATAATAAAGCAATGAAAAATAGTCAATATAAAAGAAAGACAGACTAAAAAATATGGAGAAAAAATAAAAATATATAAATAGTAAACCAATGTTATGTAAATAGGAAAGCGGTCATTATAATAACAGTATAATACTACAATTAATCATATTATTATAGATTGTTAGTATGGTAATTTAAATGACTATATTATTACTTAAACTTAAATGATATGAGGACCAGTGTCTGTCCGCCACGGCAGTCAGAAAAAGGGGTGAAAAAGGGGAAGTTTGTATAGAAGAGCTAAGCCTGCGTCTTAAATAATTTAAGAACTGCAGTTATGACAAAAGTTTTGATAAATCCAACAAAGAAATAAAGGATCCAATGTTTTCAGTAAAATTTTAGGTACTAAAAGAACCATTTCTTGCTTTTAATTAAGTATTGTAGACTTTAAACGTAAAAATTCGTTTTTAGCTTGAAATTTTGTTTTGATGTTTAAAACGATTTTACATAATGTTTTTTTTGTTAATATAGGGATCATTTTACTTTTTCATGACCAGTTTTCTATTACAAAAAACAGCTATGATATGTACTGAATTAGTGTACAAAAATAGGATTTCGAAATAGTACCTGAACCTAATAAAAGGAATTTATACGTAAAAATACTTAAATATTTACATATTGCTGTAAAAGGTGGATAACACAGTGGTAAACACCATTTTTTCATACGAATGGTGAGACATCCAAGAACCCACCGAGTTACTCGATTTATGGATATTAGCTGTGGTTCATTCATATTTTAGTTTTAGTTTTGTATATGGAATTACGGTTATGAAATAAATTATTATTATTATTATTATTAATTACCATAACTATCGGAAGTGATACTGCAATGTAACTACCTTCTAAATAACAATACAAAAATATGAAGTGAGGGCCAAGTATTACAAAATCTGAACGTAAAAGAAAGTGTCTAAAAATTATGTATATGAAAAAGTATCATGGCCCATAGGTACATGTAGAATCTATAACATCATAGATAGTATCGAAACGAAATGTAGGGACTAAATATTATATCGACCGTTTTTATCTAACAACGGCACTTATAGCAAATTATTTTTCGAAGGCGTTAACGAGCTGCGAACTATGCGAACGAAGTCGCAGGCGTAACTAGTTTCTTTCACCCCAAATCCCTTCCGATCTGACGGTCCAATGCAATATTAATGAGCGGGCAGGTACCCGACGGATTTAACATTTTTGCCGACTCCGTCTAATTAAAACTTGCCTTATCAAATATGGAGGGAGGGATACAACGCGTAATTAAATGGGGGTTGTGCTTAACTTCCTCGGCAGATAGTTTATAGGTCAAAGGTGTATTTTTTTAATCTTTTTTATTTCGAAGCTTTCTTCAAGGAGACGATGTCAGCTCCAGCAAGCCTCTAACTACAGTACAACTTCTTAGACGTAATTAAAAAAAAGTTATAAAAACAGAACCACAAAATTTGTATACTTATTTCCAAAAAAAACCGTATAGAAACCTTTCAGCCTTTGACAAAGGATCCGCTAAAATGGACTGAAAAACCCCAACATGCAAAAGGGAGAAGCCCCAAATTCTGATCAACGTCTCCCTTTTCTCTCGAGTCAAGTCTTTTTTGAACCTGACTGTGGCTTTATAGGCCGGGCCCAATAAAGCGATAGCAGTGCGCGGTTGGAGAGTAGCCTGGGGAAAACCTCCGGCACGACCACGCGTGTGGTTTGGAACACTGGAATATTCTAAGAGTTTGCGCTCCAGTGAGATTGGTTGAGCGGTTTCAACCGGTAAGTGGAATCGGGAGTACAGGGAGTACAGGTTTTTACTACATTGATTCCTTATAGTAGTACTGAAATGAAGTTATTATAGTTGACAGAGTGAAACGAAGGTCTCTGCTTCAGCTTTGACAAAAATGCTTTCGTATGTCCGGATTTCTGGATTTCCGTTTGTTCTCGCCTACAGGCAATTCTCAACCGATTCTCGTGAAATATCGTGAGCAGGTTCGATAGTTATATAGATTTTAGCCAATTGCGAAATTTATATTTATCTACTTACATCCTACAGATACTCGTATCATCAGGTACACTGTACCACAGATAGATAGATAGATATAGATTTTTTTGTCGAGACGGTTTTTGGAAATTTTTATAAACTATTTTAATTTCAAAGATTTTGTAAGTTTCTGCGTCCGAATTTCGGTTTGTTGTTCTCTACAGATCACATTTTTCAACCGCTTCTCGTGAAATTTTGTTAGCAGGTTCGATATTCATAATTGATCTTTTTTGTAATGTCAGATTTTGGAAATGATAAAAAAACTCAGAGGTCTACAGCTCACAGAGCGACTAGTCTATTCTATCGCTTATGTGAAGCGATGAATAACAATATAATTTGATGGATCACCCTTTCCTTACAAAATTGGAAGTCAGAATTTTCCTACCACTAACCATTAAACGAACAACATTAATTAATTTTGCATATTTGTTTGTTTGTTTATAAATAGGTTCTCGATAATGTAAATTTACAAAAGCAAGAACATTATTTGTCACTCCCTTAATATCGATTATATATCGATATATTTTGTTTCTTTTTAGGCTGATGTATATATTTATGTGATATTGTTGTATATGTATGATTGTGTATAAATGTTTATATAATTGACCGAGTAAAACGAAGGTCTCTGCTTCAGTTTCGACAAAAATGCTTTCGTATGTCCGGATTTCCGTTTGTTCTCGTCTACAGGTCGCAATTCTCAACCGATTCTCGTTAAATTTCGTGAGCAGGTTCGATAATTATATAGAATTTTATTGTCGAGACGGATTTCCGAAATTTCCAAAAACAATTTTTGTATCAATGATTTTGTAGGTTTCTGCAGGCGAATTTCGGTTTGTTCTCCTCTACAAGTCGCATTTCTCAACCGACTCTCGTAAAATTTTGTGAGCAGGTTGGATAAATATACAGATTGTTTTTGTCGAATAAGTTTTTGGGAATTAAAAAAATATATATTTCTTCAACGGTTTGTTCTCCTATACAAGTCGCATTTCGCAAACGATTCTGGTGAAATTTTGTGAGCAGGTCCGGTAATTATATAATTTTTTTTTGTCGAGTCAGTTTTTGGAAATTTAAAAAAAAAAATATTTCAAAGTTTGTGTAAGTTTCTGCGTCCGAATTTGGGTTTGTTCTATTCTACAGGTCGCATTTTTCAACCGCTTCTCGTGAAATTTTGTTAGCACGTTCGATATTCATAATTGATCTTTTTTACAATGTCAGATTTTGGAAATGATAAAAAAACTCACTCACGAGGTCTACAGCTCACAGAGCCACTAGTATATATGTATTTAAGCTTGTACATTTTATAAATCTGTTACATAATAATTTCTGCAACACCCACTGCTTAATTTGATTTTTTTTGCTACCCAAAGGTTTTTTTTTATTTTTTATTTATTTTATTTGACACACCAACAGTACATAAACTATATAATCAAAATGACATATATTTAGGGACACGAAACATATTTATGTACCAATAACAGGCATGCAACAGCACTTAAAGAGTTCGAGGCTTTTACACTACATTAAAAAAAAAAAAAAAAAAAAAAAAAAATCTTGTCTTGGTTGTCTGGAGGAGATCGCTCTTTAGCGATAAGACCGGCTGTTGTCTACCTCGACCTGTATATGTTGTTGTTTTCATTCTGTGTGTAGCTAATTCATTTGTGTGAGGTGTGCAATAAAGAGTATTTGTATTGTATTGTAACACATACATAGTTAAATAGCGAGACGAAATTCTGCGATGTAAGATAAATGTTCCTTTGCTCGACACCGACCCAATACATGACACTTTCAATCACATGGCATGATGACAGACGTGATTAATAGGTGTTATCTATCGGGGACTGTGTCCAGCACTGACACGTTTACCTTACTGGGAAATTAGTGCTACGACGTATGTGTAGCGATAGTAATTTTTCTTTAAAAAAATATGTTTTTTTTTTCGATCACCATTAGAGTGTGCTTAACCATAACACAAAAGTAAAGTAAAGTATTTCTCCTCGATTACATTTGGGTCATACTTAGTTGAAAAAACAAGTCCTCCCTCCTGTGGTCAATAGTTAACGCCTTCTGTGCATGTTAGCTATGTTTTGATTACAGGGATTTATAGAAACGGAGACACTGTTTATGCGGGTTACTGGTCCAAACCAAAATTAAACTTTGTAGCCCTTAACTTTTGGTATGTCCACAGAAACGACGCGAACCAAAATCCGTGTATGACCCATTTACACACGATTTTGTGGAGACCTCATTTATTGTCTTGAAAAAGGAAAATAACCCAAAATTTAATTTCGATTAAATAGCGCATATCACAACGTTTATTTGTTAAATGTAATATGTTTAAATTACGTATATTTGCCTATTGTACATGAATGCCTATATAAATTTCAATATATTCACTTTGGAAACGACCTTAATATGATTTTTGTAGTATTTCAGTCAACAAACACCATACACGCTTTCAAACAATAATCAATCATCCTAGGAAACTTCCAATAATCCTCTTTGTCTCGTATAATATTATATAAGTAACTCTTTATTAAAACCCCATTATCCTAAAAAGTTCTAGACTTAACCATTGAGTTTCATTATCTACGTTATAGTAATAACTCCCACATTTCTATCTGCGTTATCTCATTCAAAATATTCTCATAAATCTTAATTATCTTGAATATTTTTTAGCCTAACAAAATGTTCAAATTGTTTAAGCTATATTTACGACCCTTAATCACCAAAACGTTAACCTGCCATTTCAAATATAATATCCTAAAGATCGAGTTGAAACAAATTATTGAAACTACACTAAATTACCTGTATATATCAGCCAAGTCACTAAAATCTCTCAACTCAAAATCACAGCACTCGCACAACACTCAACTGCACGAAGTTTTCGAATACGCCCGAATTTCAGACGTGCCGTTCTGAACACAGTTCGAGACAGACTGCCGGTTGAAGACTGAAACATGCCCTCCTCCTCAAAACAACACACTCAAAAAGTCTTAAGTACACCCCTGAAACAACTGAAAACGAATTGTAGTTGAATGAAATTGAGTGCACGATTGCGTGCATTTGTTTTGGTTCATAAAATGAGTGCACTCAAAAATGTTAAGTATTCTTGAATCCGATGTGCATTTTGGCTTTGAAATAATTAATAACTTACTTAATTATTTAGTAATCGTTTAAAAAGGTTGGTTAGCTATCGAACCTTTTTCGGGTTAGCTCATTATTAATACAGGGTGGGGTTCTACAGGCTAGTTTTGTGGCGGATAGCTTTAGATCTGAATAAAGAAGGATTGAATATAGAATGCAGAATAGATATTCTGGCTTTTGTTAACAGATACAATATTCATGCCAGTTGTGAATAAGTTATGTATTGAATGTTTTTTTCTATCTAATGCTATAGCTCTTCATGGAAGGAGTGGATACAGGTTGGACCAAAAAAGTTTTGAAATACAGCAGAAAGCAACTCAGGATGATAACTGGGGTGTTTACAGGTCACTTCGGGGTCAAAGGAACCTTGGCCAAGATGGGACTAGCAGACGACACAGAATGTAGGATGTGTGGCGAGGATGACGAGACAATGGAACACTTACTGTGTGAATGTCACGCCCTTGTCAGACAAAGAATGAATGACTTTAGAATAGAATAGAATAGAATATCATTTATTGTATCGATCATACATTGTCAAAAACAGTATCAAATATAAAATTACTTAAATAAATTTACAATATAAATTAATGTATGTAACATACAATTGCAATGTCAGATTCGAATTACATAATTTAGTTAATTAATGTCAATCATGATACATTCTTTCACCAATCGTTATTCGTCCAGGAAGTCTTTCACAGAATAATAGGCTTTAGCAATGGTTACCCTGAACCAAAGGAATTTAGAGTACTCCCGCTGAACTCCATCATTCGGTTTGTGGAAATGCTGGAGAGCAGCTTGGAGTAGGCATAAAGGAGGGGGCAATTGCACATAAGATCCCACTGGATCGAAGTGCATCCGCTAGAGCCCTCATCTAAATAAGATAAGATAAGATAAGATTTAATGCTATAAACGTTTATAATTAAACTAGACTTTGCCAGAAACATCATCCTCCCAAACTCCCGTCTAACTTCTACGATTTCATCTCTGGGGTCTCTGGTTAAACCTAGCCTAGGTGAGAAGAGTCCAACAAGAAACTCAGCTAAGCCCGACCTGGATCGGACTGACTCTACTCAGTAAAGAACAACATAGGATTATTTAGGAATAAGCCGTCACCCACAAATTATCATCCCTATTCGTCCCGGTACCGCCGCACACCGGGTAGAGTCAGTCCGACCCAGGTCGGGCCTAGCTGAGTTTCTTGCTGGACTCTTCTCAGCTAGGCTAGGTTTAGTGAACCAGTAACAAAACTCCCAGTAGCTCGATTCCACTCACACCTCAGATTCGGTTGAAACCGCTCAACGAATCTCACTGGAGCGCAAACTCTTAGAGTATTCCAGTGTTCCAAACCACACGCGTGGTCGTGCCGGAGGTTTTCCCCTGGATTTTCCTCAGGCTACTCTCCAACCGCGCACTCCTATCGCTTTATTGGGCCCGACATATAAAGCCACATTCAAGTTAAAAAAAAAAAAAACAAATGATCAGTCTAGAAACGGTACTGATCTATGCTCTCCTTTACTCTCTAAGACAACTTTCTTCGGAAAAACATCTTATGTATGACGATAAAAATATTTAACAATTTACCTGTAGAAATAAAGGACTCTGTCATTCCCGAATTTAAATACAAATTACATAAATTTTGCTTAGACAAGTGTTATTATAGAATTAATGATTATTTGAAACCAATAAAATATAAATAATTTTGAATAATGACTAATATTGTAGTATTGTAGTAGCTTATTTAATAAGTAACGTAATTAATTGTTAATTTATATTTGATAATAATTTAGGTTAAGCTTTATCTGTTAATTTTTATTTTATAGTACCCTCTTACTTATTTAATTTATTTTAGAAATAATTACTGTAGTTATGATTTAATAAAATTAAGTAACGTAATAATAATGCCTAACGTATTAATTAATAACTCATAGCTTGTAAGTAAATATTTGCATGCTTCTTTAAGTAAAATGCAAGTTCTTAAAATGACAATTCCAACTGTACTCACTACATTTTGCAAATAAATTATCTTATCTTATCTTATTTTAAGTATGCGGCGGTACCGGGACGAATAGGGACTATATGTGTCTGTGTTGTTGCGATCGCGCGGTGGACGTCCCCGCCGGCGGGAATGCCTAAGTGTACTCGTACGAGTCGTGTCTGAGTTGGACGCCGTAAGCGCAGCGTTCCATCTTTCGATGGACGCTGTGATTACGTTGTCCGCGGATCCGTGAGTGTGCGCCTAGGACGCAGGACCGTGCGGCCCCTATTCAGTGATCGCCGAGTTACGATAGAGGGGGGGATGGGAACGTAGTCGACAGCCTTCCTAACGGATTCCTATGATAGGGAGCGTTGTCAAAATAACGTCTGGCTTAAAAAAAATAGGGTGCTAATCCCCATGTCATGGTGCAGACTGAGGTTCGACTGGTACCACGGAGCACCAGTCGCCCTACGGATAAAACGATTCTGAATAACCTGAAGCGGCTTGAGCGGTGTCATAGACACGTGAGCAAAAGCTACACTTGCATAAGACATGATTGGACGAACACAAGTTTTGTAGTGTCAGCTTATTTCTAAGTGACATTTTACTAAGCTTGTTAAGAGTCCTTATCAGTTAAAAAACGCTAATCTATTAGACGATTTTCTGTTTGAATTGACATGTATCTTGACATTTTCTCAGTGTTACTATCTAGAACAGGACTATTGCGACCTAATGTCGTAAATTTTAAATGTATTTTTTGGATTTTTCATTAAGAAATATCGTTTAAAACATCGCTCCCAATCGACCATTTTCAAGCTAAAAACTGTGTTTTTCCGCTTAAATTCAAATACACAAAATAAAATCGAAAAATAGCTACGGTACTATCTAAAATTTTAATAAAATCATCGTATCCTTTAATCCCTTTATTGTTATTATCAATACTTTTGTCATAATTGAAATCATAACATTTAAAAAGTTATAAGGCCTTTTAATCATGGGTCTTAGTCTTCCTATCACGAACAACGCACGGTTGCGTACCCTACTGATGTCAGTTTTCTGTCTAGGGTCGAGACGAGTGCGTTCAAAGAGTTCTCTAGGAGATAATTTTCTGGGTAAATCGTATTTTACAGTTTTGACCGAGTGAAATAAGGTCTCTGCTTTAAGGGCGCTTTAATAAAATGTAACAGGTCCACTAGCGCCACTCGTTTAAATTTAACGATAGATATCGAAAAAAGGGGGCCGCTACGTACTGTATTTTGTATTTAAGTACGTTTTGAATCCATCAAACTAGTTATTACGTTGCTGGATTCGTCAGTCTATGCGTCCAAAGTTAAAACGGCCGTTTTAATTTTGAGCACATAGAGAGACCAATCTAGCGACGTAAAAAATAGTTTGATGGATTCAAAAAGTGTTTAAATACAAAATACAGTACGTAGCGGCCCTCTTTTTTAGTTATATATCGTTAAATTTAAATAATTACAATTATTTAAGAGTGGCGCTAGTGGACCTGTTACAGTAGTACCCAACTGATATGGCTTACCGATGTACCTGCGCAGAAGATGAATTTTTAAAGCGCGGGAAATGCTATTGACCAATCGGCACGCTCCACGCACCGCGCTTCTTTTTCCTGTACCGCTATTGGTCCGAGCTGCCGCCATGTTAGCGCGCGCCGCGTGGCATGTTAGTCAGCCGCCATACTTCTGATCGAGTGCACGCGCATTATGAACAGGGTATTATGAACCTTATAGTAGTGATCTAAGGTTAATTGTAAGTTTTAAGCATTCTTTCGTTAATCTTCGGAGCGATACTTTCTTTTCTGCGCGAACGAAGATTCACGACGCGCCTTATCAGTTGGGTACTACTGTACATTTTATTAAAGCGCTCTTAAGATGATTAGACACATTATCTTCCCCTTTATTACATGCCTTAATATTATTGATGAGCACAATAACTATCTAGTTGTATTGTTGCGAAACCAATCATAGAACCACCTGGTCGGGCTTCGCTCATAACGAGCGTCCTATTGTGACGGAAACTGCGGATCTAATTAGTAGCTTAACGGGGATATATAGATAGAAAACCATCAAACTATGTTATATTATTAAGTTGAAAAAGTTGTGGCTCTCCAATGATATGTGATTTAATTGGATACCGTTTATTTATATTATACAGGCCGTCCCACGGCTATGCCACACGGAGGGAAAGTAACTTGAATATTGTAGATGGAACATTTTACTGAAAGAAGACATTATTTGAATTTTAAAAACAATTTAAACTGCATTCGCAGATATTTAAATAATTTTATGGTTGAACCGGGAATCGAACCCGTTACACGAGAATAATAATTACCCTGTAGCTTTATCATACCGATCTAAAGAGTTCATAAGGATTATTTTTTGCTAAATAACATAGTGTCAGAAATAAAAGGAAGACCATGCATTTTAACAGTTTTAATACAAGATTAATCATTTTATCACGTGTAACTGGTTCGATTCCCGGTACAACCATAAAATTATTTAAATATCTGTGAATGCAGTTTAAATTGTTTTTTAAATTCAAATAATGTCTTCCTTCAGTAAAATGTTACATCCACAATATTCAAGGTACTTTCATAGCCGTGGGACACCCTGTATAGATAGAAAACCATCAAACTATGTTATATTATTAAGTTGAAAAAGTTGTGGCTCTCCAATGATATGTGATTTAATTGGATACAGTTTATTTATGTTATGTACTAGCTTTTGCCCGCGACTTCGTTCGCGTGAACCTCTACTGACTATTCCCTTCCCCTTCGTAGATCAATTCTGCAGGTTAGGTTATAAACAACTTGACTTTGAGTGACTCACTCAAAGGTTTTTACGTCTCAAAATTACAACCTTACAAAGTTTCTTACTTACACAAAATTTATTAGCAAGTCAAATGGGCCCTCTTGTCCATCAAAGGAGGCATGTGCATTTTTTCTGTATTTTTACCTGTGTTTGTGTACAATCAAGTATTTACATACATACATACATATATACATTATCACAATAAATAGTAAAACTAGACAAATTAATTAAAATCATACATTATAGGAACTATAAAGATTCGCAAAAACTTTGTGTTTCGTTTATTGGTCAAATTAAAACTGAAAGTTTCCAATAGAATTCTCATCACTACATAGTATAAAACAAAGTCGCTTTCTCTGTCCCTATGTCCCTATATCCCTATGTATGCTTAAATCTTTAAAACTACGCAACGGATTTTGATGCGGTTTTTTTTTAATAGATAGAGTAACTCAAGGGGAAGGTTTATATGTATAATACATGGATCAGCATTGCACCCGTGCGAAGCCGGAGCGGCTCGCTAGTTTTTCAATAATTTTTTTTTTTTTATGACAACTGTGTCCATAAACGCATTATTTCATGACAAAAACGGCAAATTTCCCCCAGGCGTGACATAACTCTTAAGAGAATTCTCAGAATCAATTAAAAATAATGCAGTAATCAAAAATATCATTCATTAGTCTACCTTATTACTTTTTATCTTGACGCTTAGAGACCCTATACATCTGTAACAAGTCTGGATTGTTATTAGTTTCTTAGTCTTATTTTTAGTATAATAAAAAGATTTGTTAGTGATGTATAAGGTCTCTAAGCGTCAAGATAAAAAGTAATAAGGTACACTAGTGTACTAGTAGGTAGTGAATTGACATGATGAGAGACTTCGCGCTGTTCTCATTTGATTTTATTTTTAGACTGACGCTCAGAGACCTTATACATCTCTGAGGATATTTATTTATTAGATTTTATTATTTCCATGTTGACGTGTTATACATATATTAGTGTACCTTCTTTATTACCTTTTATCTTGACGCTTAGAGACCTTATACATCTCTAACAAAACTCGATTGTTATTAGTTTCTTAGTCTTATTTTTGATTTTTCTTTTTGACTAATCATAATAAAATATTATGAGATATACCTGTAAGCGTCAACATGAAAATAATAAAAACGAATATAATTATGAAATAAATGCATTCATTCATACATTCAGTGCTCAACACCTTAGTGCCCAATATATGACACCTATTAATCACCTCTGTCACCATGACACATGATTGAAAGTGCCATGTATTGGATAGTGTCGAGCATAGGGACGTTTACATTATCTATTCGTCTATTTTAACGAGAGGTCTACAGCGAAAATAGCCACTTGATATAAGAGTTGGTAAAAGTGTTCCTCATTACTTTTTAGGGTTCCGTATCTAAAGGGTAAAACCGGACCTTGTTACTAAGACTTCGCTGTATGCAATAGTTATATAATTAGCTTTTTAAGTCTCGAACCTAAATTAGACCACGAGGCTTGCAGAGTTCTCAATTAAAAAAACATACATTATATAACGATTGCATTAGGGTTATTCTCATTGTTAAAGTTAATTGATTTCCTTACCGGTCCGAACGTTAAGTGAAAGTTAAGGAAATCAGTGTGCAATTTAAACTTATTGTTGACTCCAGTTTACTCTATACCTGGATCCCTAACTGATAAAATAGTTAAAGTCAGAAATAATCATTCACGAGTCGTTAACAATACGGGTCCGGTAAGGACAAATTAAAAAAATGATAAATTTTGAAATGAGAATCACCCATTAACTACTATTAAAATTACGTTAAAAATGTGATGATGCGTTTTAGATATCAAATTGAAAATCAAGATGTAAGCGAAACATCAACCCTCACTATTGGTACTCAGTTACTTAGCCATTCCCATTAGGCATCTTTACCTTCGAAGCTTAAGTAGCCAATTATGCCTCGAAATATCCTTTTAAACCAATCTTAGTACCGAACTCGTTATAATTATGAAAGAGCTTAAGTGTATTTCTAAGGCAGTGTTCGTAAGAACTTCTATCAGAATAGGATTGTTAGATTTCGCTTTGTCTTTGTAAGTAGAAATATTATTAAGCTACTTCCTTAGCTTAGCTTTTTGCTTCTTTTTTGATTAAAAGTTATATTTACCTGCCTGGCTTCGCTCACGACTCAACCATAGAATCCATTCACTAGCTCGTAGTTTAACCCTAGAATCCATTCGCTAGCTCGTGTTTCAATTCCACGCTCGCGGTTAAAATTTTTAACCGTAATGTAATAGTTATTTGTTAGACAAGTGTGTAAAGTTGTATTTTAACTTAAAATAGTTATTTGTTAGACAAGTGTGTAAAGTTGTATTTTAACTTAAAATACAACTTTACACACTTGTCTAACAAATAACTATTACATCGTTTTTTAGTATATCTTGTTATAGTGGGAACAGAAATTCTGTGAGAATTTCAACTGTTTAACTATCACGGTTCATGAGATACAGCCAGGTGACAGATGAACAGACAGACAGACGGACAGCGGAGTATTAGTAATAGGGTCCCGTTTTACCTTTTGGGTACGGAAACGAAATATCCTTTTTGGGAACTTTCAATTACCGGAAATATATGTTTACTAGCGACCCGCCCCGGCTTCGCACGGGTGCAATGCATGTATTATACATATAAACCTTCCCCTTGAGTCACTCTATCTATTAAAAAAAACCGCATCAAAATCCGTTGCGTAGTTTTAAAGATTTAAGCATACATAGGGATATAGGGACAAAGAAAGCGCTTTGTTTTATACTATGTAGTGAAGTACTTACCAAACTTATTGCAATTTTGTAATCCATTTAGAAAACTTTCAACTTTCCGTATCTACTAAAGGCCCATTAAGCGAGACAAAAGTAATATTTATATATTTATTAGCAGCGCCCTGCGGTGTTACCTGCGGATAAAAGGTAGTCTTTGTCCTATTCTGATGTCTAAGCTACAATACTGGAAAGTTTCGTAGAGATCCGTTCAGTAGTTTTTGAGATTAAGCGGAACGTACATCCATCCGCATAAACTTTCACGTTTATAATATTATTAGGATATACGACGTTTAGTTTTTTAAATGTGAATAAATCAAAAGATCCACAAATTTTAATTTGACAAATTCGGAGCATATTAGATTGAAAGAAACACTGGGCACTAATTTCGTTTTTCTATATTCTCTTGTTATTGTGTCTCTTAAGAGACCTTATATTTATTTATTTATTTATTCATTGTAATGTCATGCATACACAACAAGATGTTACATTTCTATTTTAAGTCATTTCATGACACCCTGTAAGGGCACACAATAGTCATAATATTAAATCTAGATTTAAAAACTCGATTATTACATTTACAATTATGGTATATGTCAAATAAGTTAGGTGAATCAACTATTTACTTCACAATGAATTATATAATATATATTACTGTTATTTTATGTATAATGTTAATCTAAGACTAAGAGATAAGTTTTAAACTGTTTTGATTTCAAAGTATGACCAATGTATTGATAATACCAATAAAGTTATTAAAGGATACGATTAATTTATCCAAGTTTTAGATAGTAACACAGCCATTTTTTGATTTTATTGTGTGTGGTAGAATTTAAGCGGAAAAAAACAGTTTTTAGCTTAAAAATGGTCTATTTGGAGTGATGTTTGGAACTATATTTGTTAATGGAAAGTCAAAAATATGCATTTTAAATTCATGACATTACCTAGGTCGCAATGCTCCCGTTATAGATAGTAACATTGAGAAAATGTCAGATATGTCTCACACAGAAAATGGTCTAAATAGATGAGCGTTTTCTTACTGACCCTTAAATGAGTTATTTTGTTAGAACAATAAAAAAGCTATCCTTTTTGTGAAAAAAAGTATATCACTGTCGTTAATAATTACGAAATCTACAGCATTTAAGTATATTTTTAGGATGATATTTAAAAATAAATAAATAAATATTAGAGGACAATCTTACACAAATCGAATTAACCCCACAGTAAGCTCAAGAAGGCTTGTGTTATGGGTACTAGACGACGATATATTTAATAGATATAAATACTTAAATACATTGAAAACATCCAAGACTCAGAAACAAATATTCATGCTCATCACACAAATATTTGCCCTGACCGGGATTCGAACCCAGGACCGTCAGCTTCACAGGCAGGTGCACTACCCACTAGGCTAAACGGTATATTTAGTATATTTTGACAGAGTTACCAAGGCATTTTTCAACGTTTTGTACAGTTATTTTGTTTCTTTGCTTCTTTTACATTCCTCAGCAATTTCTGTGTAGTTTAATTCTACATTACTTCTTTACACTGTAAGCTCAAACTTCAGTATCTTCGTTAGACCAGGATTTCCAATGAGTGAAAGTGAAAGCGATATAATAGCATCAACTTAATTAAAACTTAATAGTAATAAGAGAGGTAGCAAAATGTCATCTTGCTCGAATTTGCAGCAGCCCAACTGGGGACGTACCTCCGCCTTGCAGAAGACCACAGCCATAATAACATTATTTACTATACAAGTATGTAGTGTTGTGTTCCTGGTTTCCTGAGCTCCCGAGGATGCACTGTGTTGAGAGCGAGGGACCTAAATTTGTCCGTTGTTGCGGGCGTCTATAGGCTGCGGTGGCCGCTTACCATCAGGTGGACCGTAAGCTTGTTTGCCACCGGCATTGTATTAAAAAAAAAGTATTTGTATAGATGTTTAGATGTTAGGATGCTTATTATACAATTACACAAACAATGAAATTTAGTATAGAAATGGTTTTTAGCCTGGCATATTTTTTATATGTTATTTGTATTTTTTTATAGAAGGCGATCAATAAGCTTAACTTGAGAGTCGCGAGCAAAAGCTGGTATCAACATAAAATACGTTTCCATATTTATTAATAAAAGTTCCCGGAAATCCCGGGATCCCCGGGGAAGCCCGGCGACAAGTTTTGAGAGAATAATCCTTCGTGGCATATTTATGCCACATAAATTAAACTCGTAACAGCTCGGCCACAATAGAACGACAAGCTAGCCTCAAAAAGTCCAGCGGAGGTAAATTAGGTGGTACTTACACATCAAGAAAGTTATGAAATGTAGCTTAGTCTGATCCAAGTCGGACCTAGCTGAGTTTCTTGCTGGACTCTTCTCTGATAGACTAAGTTTAGTGAAGGCGGAGAGAGAGTGGCGAGTAATGCCTGGATGCAGGCAGGAAAAGATGATGCTAGGAGGGATCGTAGAAGAACCAGGTACCTGCTGAAACTGGGTAAGAACAATCTGAGACTGTTGACCGGGATCATCACTGGTCATAATAATCTTAATAGACACCTGAACATAATAGGGATCAGCAATAATGCTTCCTGTCCACACTGTGGGGAGGAAGAAACCAGTAAGCATGTCATAGCGGAATGTATTATGTACGCAGCAATGCGATTTAATATATTCGGTAGCGATATGCTAGAGGAGAGCGAATTGAGGGATGTCAACCTTAAAGATGTCCTTCTCTTCTGCAGGAAAATAGGAAGAATGGAGGAAGACTGTGTGGGAAGGCCGCCGGGACAGCAACCTTAAGCTCCGACTTCAAGGGAATTGGGCTGAATGATCCTGCCCTGCGATCGACAGCCCGCCTGCTTTCGGCCAGGCGTCCCTACACTACATCTACATCTACAAGTTTAGTGAACCAGCTACAAAATTCCTAGTTTTTTTTAATACAACGCCGGTGGCAAACATGCGTACGGTCCACCTGATGGTAAGCGGCCACCGCAGCTTATAGACGCCCGCAACTCCAAAGGAGTCACGCGTTGCCGACCCTTTATAAAATTTGAGGATGCATTGTGTTGACAGCAGAAGGGACAAATTTAGGTCCCTTATTTTGCTCTTTTCCACATTTCTTTGTTTAGCCATGTCTCGCACCTATTATGATTATTCTGTTTGGCTTGAAGGTTAACTGGTAGAGAATTCCTTACGGCATTAAATTCGCCTTTTGTATCTGTAACCTGTTACTGTGCAATAAAGTTTAAATGAATAAATATTAAAAAAAGGTTGTCTAAGGTTGTCTGGAAGAGATCGCTCTTTAGCGATAAGACCGCCTGTTGTTTGCCTCTACTCATTGTAATGATGTACTGTACTGTGTTTTGTTTTTGTTGAGGTTATGCAATAAAGATATACTTAGCATATATTTGTGAATCTAAGACTCTAATTATGTAATAGTATTCTTGTTGTCGAAGGTCCTAATTAATTAATAAATAAATAAGAGTATTTGTATAGTATTACAACTAACTTAAATCTAAAACAGGCCCTCGGGGCATTGTACCGAGGATGCTGGCGGCATTTCCTCGCTGTATCGCAATGCTGATACGTTGTGCGAGGAAGTCGCTAGCTCTTCCCTCACCAATTACGTCAAATTAGTTACAGTGTCTACCCAAAATTATCGACTTGACATTTAGTCCCCAGTTATGTCTAAATGATTTATTCTATTCTGAAATACAAGTCCTGTCCCAAGTTTAACTCCATATTACGGATTCATCGGCTCTGAACTTAATTAAAATCGATTTATTGTAAAATTAGCGTCAGCGAAGTTGAAACAATTTGGCCTATTCACAAGTGTCACAGAACAGAATAATCGAATTCATGAGATGCAGCAAGTCTGACGTTTTCTTTAAGTACATACATGGCTCTGTGAAATTAGGCATTCCCGCCAGCAAAATTACAATCCCTACTTTTGTTTAGGTGAAACTTAGACAAAACCCAAGCTGTTATAGTACAGAATTCGACTGAAATCGCATACTTTGTTAACTACAGTCATACTGGCATTGCAGCAAATGCTAGTCTAAATATATTGCGATCTACAATTTGAACAAACTCTCAGCCCTTTTTCAGTTTTTTTAGTCCTTTTAAATTAAGCATGTTAAACGGCTTTTTCTCCGTTTTTGGCTCAATTTCACTTTCCAACCAACCTTTTCGCCGATTTACCTTGACAACTAACTATTAGCAATTTTTTTATGATAACGTTTATTTTTGAAACTGACTGTGGCTTTATAGGCGATAGGAGTGCGCGGTTGGAGAGTAGCCTGGGGAAAATCCAGGGGAAAACCTCCGGCACGACCACGCGTGTGGTTTGGAACACGGGAATACTCTAAGAGTTTGCGCTCCAGTGAGATTGGTTGAGCGGTTTCAACCGAATCTAAGGTGTGAGTGGAATCGAGCTACTGGGAATACTATCCATATATACTCAAAATCAAAACATTTATCCTGCAAATAGGCCTCAAGGGCACTTTTACAAGTCAAAATCTATCTATATATAATAAAAATAATACAATCATTAACTATTGCCCCCGTGTGGTTGCCGGGTAAGAATTGCGCCACCCCATCTCTTCCCGTGGGTTTCGTAGGAGGCGAATAAGGGAAAATCGGAGGGTGGGCAGCAGCATCCTTCGATCATTACCACCATCAAACTGCGGTCGCCAACCCGCTTGCCAAGCGTGGCGACTATGGCAAATCCCCCCCAAGGAATTGGGGGAGGCCTATGTTCAGCAGTGGACGTCTTTCGGCTGAAATGATGATGATGATGATGAATCATTAACTAAATGTAGTAACCCTACATTTAGTTAATGATACTTGTCAAAAATAAGACTAAGAAATTAATAACAATCGAGATTTGTTAGAGAGGTCTCTAAGATTTTATTATTTAGTGTCTGTGCTGACAAGGCACACAATTCTAAACGGATAGGTTAATCTTATATGCGTGCGTAAGAAAAGGTAGAGATTAGGAACATGCGAGATGTTTGATTATGTATGTATGTGCTAATGGAATTGACATGATGAGAGACTTCGCTCTGTTCTCATTTGATTTTACTTTTAGACGCTCAGAGACCTTATACATTTCTGAGGATATATATTTATTATATTTTATTATTTTCATGTTGACGCTAAGAGATATATGTCACAATATTTTATTATGATTATTTTACCTACCTTATTACCTTTTGTCTTGACGCTTAGAGACCTTATACATCTCTAACAAAATTAAATGTCGAATATTATTAGTTTCTTAGTCTTATTTTTGACATGTAATACTAAATTTAATGAATGATACATTGATTATTGTACTATTTTTAATAGATATAGACAGATTTTGACTTGTAAAAGGGAGTGCCCTTGAAGCCTATTTGCAGAATAAATGTTTTGATTTTGATTTTTGGTAAAGGCCCTGGTTCAGTGTACTTAGCCTAGCTGAGAAGAGTCAATTTTGATAAGGAACCCTAAAAATCAGAGTAGGTGACTTTGACCTAGTTCCTAAGCCACCGTGATTACCCGTCATCGAATGAAACACTAACACCCCTCCAGCCACGTAACTTCAAATCATGATTGATGTGCTAAATCAGCCGGGGGAGACGCACGCATAAGTTAGAGGGGGATACGCGATTCGTGCAAACACTTAATTAATGTAACATTTAGATTTTGAGTGGCTGCCGGTAGAAGTGAGAAGCGAAGATAGTTCACTGGTGAGTAAAACGCTCTTACATTCACATCGCAAAACTATACATACATTCCCAAAAGGGGTAGGCACTTGAAAATTAATTTTAATTCCAGTGCCACATAGCAATTGTGGGTTTAAATATGGAGAAAAGGTAATATTGCAGTGATAGGTTGCTAGCCCATCCCTTACAACACACTACAATGGTTCCCATATTCGACTTTGATAACCAGTCCAAAATAAATAATATTGTAACTTGTGCTAGTGATATTCCAACAATCAGCAACTCAATCACTGAAAGAGACCCCTCATAGGGATAAGTTCGCCTTTGTACTCTAATCTTATGTGACATATATATTGCTTTAACCTGTTATTATGTATAATAAAGGGCTTACATACACACATTTAACCAAAGTAGGACCTCGTTGCAATAAAGTTCAATTTGTAATGGGTCCTAAGTCTGGAATACTTCGCGACATTGAACAGTTATAGATTCAGATTCATTTATTTCAAGATAAAAATTACAATATAAATTTGAGTGTATGTCAAAATTACAAGAATTTCTATCATAATCGTCAATTCTAATATTTAGGTAATATAAATTAACAAGCAATGTTTCAAAATCATCATCATCATCATCATCATCATTTCAGCCGAAAGACGTCCACTGCTGAACATAGGCCTCCCCCGGATAGATTCATTCCTAATTCTATCACGCAGAGAAACCCCGAGCATAGCTCTTTCCATTGCTCTTTGGGTGACCTTGAGCTTTCTTATGAGGCCCATCGTTAGCGCCCATGTCTCGGATCCATATGTCATCACTGGCAACACACACTGGTCAAAGACTTTTGACTTGAGGCACTGCGGTAAACTGGACGAGAATACACTGCGAAGCTTCCCGAACGCTGCCCAGCCGAGTCGGATTCGACGAGTGATCTTTCAAAATGTAAAATAATAATAATAATAATAATATATATAACCCTATCATGAGGTGACTGTCATGTTAATTAGGTATAAAATGGTTAACTATACAACCAGTCAATATAGAAGCTACGTTATGACAATCCTATATCACCCACTACTGTAACCCACCACGACTGCAAGTAATAGAGCCAGTACGGCTAAAAAAAGGGGTGGGGTAGGTTAAATTACAAGAGGATCAATATTAGAACTGCAGACGACCGCTTTAGCCTAGTTGGTAGTGATGCTGCCTACAATACAATACAATACAATACAATACAATAATTTATTGATAACACCATAGTTACAAGTCAAATATTTACATCAATAATATGAATTATAACACATATTATTATTATTACTTATTGATAACATTTAGGTGTAAGGTAATTTTAAAAACCCCTCTACACTGTACAGTGTTAAATCCAGTAGCCATTTTCGTAGCCCATTCTACGAAGCTGGAGGTCCCGGGTTCGAATCCCGGTCAGGGCATTTATTTATTTGTATGATGAGCACTAACGTTCTTGGCTCTTGGATGTTTTCTACGTATTTAAGTATTTATCTATATAAATATGTATATCGTCGCCTATAGTACCCATAGTACAAGTTTTGCTTAATTTGGGACTAGGTCGATTTGCTTAAGATGTCCACAAATATATTTAAAAAAACTGATTTTCACAAACAGTTAAATAAATATCTTTGGTAGTTCATTAGTTTGTCATTTTATGAAATTGAATAACATTTTATTTTATTATTGACGATCATAATATAAATTCGTATAGATTAAACTAGCTTTAATTTGTATTGTAATTGTATATTATGAAATAAAAAAATCTAAATTCTAATCTGATCTAATCTAGTAATAGACGTTTTTCAAGTAAAGTGGCTGCGCTGTACGGTTCGCTGTGGCAGGCAATCAGCGTAGGCGTACGTGATACGTTACGAGTGGGTAAGGCCGCGTGCACACTGGCACAGACAATCCACTTCGCGCGTTTTCCCGGTGGAGCCCTAATAATAATCATTAATTTCATAATTACAAAGTTATGGCAGGTCTCGACCTATTTGCAATGGCTGTGATGTGTGGGTTTTAGTCACACACACATCCTTCTGCCTGAAGGGCGTGTAGGGAGGTTTCCGAGTAACTCAGCGGATTCAGGAACACTAACAGGAAGTAGGGGAAGAATGAGAACACTGATATCCTTGAATACAACGAAACGTCTTACGACCGTTTATTAATTTCAAACTGTACCTAACTAACTAATCTAACGCTAACCTAGATGGGAATGGTATTGCGGAACTTAATCCGAGTTCTCCCTACGTGGCGAATGGGGAGAGCGGGGTGCACTGCGACGACAAACTCGGGAAGCTGAGCTGCCAGGGGCAGTGACGGCGAACTCGGGAAACCTGGGTGGTGCTAAAAGTGCAATAAAACTGGCAACCGTACTGTCTTCTCAAAGATCTCACGGTTCGCAATAATTGCCATACGATAAATAAACCCATACAGGAGAGAAGAGACTACTTTTGAGGACGATCGAGAACAGAAGAGGAAACATGCTGGGGCACTTGATACGACATGACAATTACATAAAAACCATAATCAAAAGAAAGATAGAGGGAAGGAGAGGCAGGAGAAGATCGAGACGTGTGTTTATAGATCTAGCAAAAGAGGTCAATGTAATGTCGTATCAGCAGCTCAAAGCGTTGGCGGAGAACCGAACAGAATGGCGATTACTCCACCGACAAGAGCTAGGCTAGGCTCTTAAGTATATGATGATGATAACCTACATAGCAAATAAATAAATATAAATAAATATTTTTGGACAATCTTACACAAATCCCATAGTCCCAAACTAAGCAAAGCTTGTACTATGGGTACCAAGTGACGATATACATACTTATATAGATAAATAGATACTTAAATACATAGAAAACATCCATGACTCAGGAACAAAAATTCGTGTTCATCACACAAACACATGCCCTGACCGGGATTCGAACCCGGGACCTCCAGCTTCGAATGCAGGGTCACTACCAACTAGGCTAAAGCGTCGTCGTGATGGTGATGATGATGACCTACATAGAAAGTAGTGATGTTATTATGGTTGCCGTTGTGTGTAAGATAGTGGTATTTATAGGCGAGATCACACCCCTGTGCGCCGTCTCTCTAACTCCAATGTGACCACGGCCTTATCGGTGGCTGAATATGGCCCCTCAAAGAATAATTCCCTCGAATTACTTCACATTAAAACACTTTGTTTACCGACAGCGAAAGAGCCAAGAACAATTACGAAAATGTAGCAATGTATTGAAAGAATGATCCGACATAAATACAAACTAGCTCCATGCCAAATTTCTTTTAAATCCGGTTTAAGAGGCCTTATAAGTTTTAAAATATTTTGATTTCAAATTATGACCAATGTGTCTGTGCCCTACCGCTCTTATGTATGTAAAATTCTCAGATTCAGATTCAGATTCTTTATTGCATTCATGTTGTAACAATTAGGTCTTAAAGTTAGGTGTAGTTCTAAACATGAGCTCTTTCGAGCATTGCAATATACAAACTAAACTAATAGGAAAATTCTTTATTATACATGAGTAAAACATAACATAAATTACAGGAACAGTTGACATATGTGTACAAAGGCGAGCTTATCCCTGTAAGGGATTTCTTCCAGCGAACCTTTGAGCAATTGAGTAGAGATTAAGATTAATAGGCAAACCGAGAAATACGTAATAAGAGACATTAAATAAATAAATCATTCAATTTATATGCCGCTATTGGTCTCATTTCTGCAAGCTGGATACTAGCCTAGATACAGGTCCGCGGAGAGCGGTTGCTGCGGTCATGGTGGCTGAATAATAGAGCGAGTGTCAAAATTCAAACACTTGTTACAGGGTTTATTATTGATGCAGGGGACGGGTCAAGTCATAAGAACACAGAGGCCCTACTTCGAACTTCGTACAAACTGTTTGTATAGACATAAATTAATTTTAATTTTGACGCTCAGAGACCATGTACATCTCTGGTATATTATATTAATTTCATTATACTCCTTGTTTAATATACATCTCTAACTTTACTGATGTTGTAATATTTGTAATAGATAACTTTGCGAGTTTATCTTCACTGTATAACATTAATTTTGTTATAATTGTAAACTCGAAATTATTATTCCTTCTTGACATGTAAATTAATATTTTGACATGAAAAATGTATTACTTATTAAGGTCAGACTTTCTTAAATTGTAAATTAATATTTTGACATGTAAAAGTGCCCTTGTGGCCTATTTGCAGAATAAATGTTTGTATTTGTAAATTTGTATCCGTATCGTGCCGTTCCTTTCGCTCTCGTGTTATGCACTATATGAATGAATGCACTACATATATGTAGGCCCTCAGAGGGGCTACCGCGAACCACAAACGAAGTTTTCCCTCTCTGTCTCACTTATGTGCAAACTGGCAAGTGCGACAGAGAGGGAATATTTCGATTGCGGTTCGCGTTAGCACACCAGGATGGGAACTTTTTCAACCCCAATAGTGCGATATTAATCCCAAGTCTTGGAGTAGGCACTACTTTAGCGAAAGCGACTGCATTATGACCTTTCAAACCAGAGGGAAATAATAATAATAATAATTTATTTATTATACAAAAAAAAAACACAGAAATACAAATTATGCAAATATCTGTTGAGACCCAAACTAGGCTGAGCCTGTATCTTGGGACCCACTGAGACGGTTAACAAAACACGTGAGTAAATATACTCCACATAAATAGCACGACGTGAGCATTGCAAATCTAGATCATGTTGGGATTAGACCGGTTTACTCACGATGTTTTCCTTCATCGAAAAGCTACTGTTAAATCTTCATCCGCCCAGCGTTATCCCAGTGCAGCTGCATCCTAAAGCATGCCTCGAGTCCGCTACTTAATCCCAAGATTTAGCATAGGCACTAATTTTTACGGAAGCAACTGCCCTGACCTTCCAACCCGAGACGAAACCAGATCTTATTGGAATTGGGCTTGTCAAGTGAGTGGGCAACTTGACTGTTGGAAGTTCTCGAGCCGGCCTAAGGCCTCTAACTTGGCTTAACGACTACTATATCATAGATAGCAGCCGGGATCAACGGCTTATTGTGCCTTCCAAAGCACGGGAGCGCTCAGTTAATAACCACTCAAAGCGCTGTCTCCTGTCTGTCTCCAGGCTGTATCTCGTTAACCGTGATAGTTACACAATTGAAATTTTCATAGATGATGTATTTCGGTTGCCGCTATAACATCAAATATTAAAAACAGAATAAAATAAATATTTAAGGGGCTCCCATACAACAAACGTGATTTTTTGCCGTTTTTACAGATAATAGTACGGAACCCTTCATGCGCGAGTCCGATTATTATTATTCCTTCTTGAACTGTAAATTAATATTTTGACATGAAAAATGTATACTTATTATAGTCAGACTTTCTTAAATTGTAAATTAATATTTTGACATGTAAAAGTGCCCTTGTGGCCTATTTGCAGAATAAATGTTTGATTTTGATTCGTACTTGTTTTTTAAGAACTTAGTGGGACGAGTATACCGCTCGGCTACAGAGGGGCTATCCGCGAATCCGGACTTCGTATCGTACCGTCCCTTTCACTCATATAGTGAATAACACGAGAGTAAAAGGGTCGGCACGACACGAAGTTCGGATTTCGAAGTTCGGAGTTCGGTGCCTCTGGTACTAGTCTTACCGCTACCGCTTGTGATTTGCGCCCTGCGTCACTGTCGCAAGTTGGAGCGAATGTGTAAATAATTCGGTGCGGACACCCACCGGGATCGCGACGCAGTCGTTACGTCGTCGGGTCGCCTCGTCCAGCGTCCAATATGCTGGGAGTAGGCTAACAAGTACACGAGAAACTAGGCCAATTTCATCAATAAATTCGACGACGGCTTTAGCCTAGTTGGTAGTGACACTGCCTTCGAAGCCGGAGGTTGCGGGTTCGAATCCCGGTCAGAGGCATTTATTTGTGTGATGAACACGAATATTTGTTCTTGAGTCTTAGATGTTTTCTACATATTTAAGGTATATATTTATCTATGTATATCGTCGTCTAGTACCCATAGTACAAGCTTTGCTTAGTTTGTGTCTAGGTTAATATGTACAACATTGTCCATAAATATTTATTTATTTATTTATTATTTATTTTATTTTGTTTAATTTATTCATATTAAAAGAAAAAATCACAAAACATATTTAGTAGTCGCGCACAGAAACCTGTTTAAGGTTTTACTTTTTTTTCTTAAATTTATTAAACAAAAATACATGCAAAGGTGATTAAATTACTAACTTAGCATAGAAACAAAAAAAATCTAAATAGAATCATAGTTTTGGTCTTAAGGTTAACCCCTCTAAAACCCAGGCTATCATAATTGGGAGCTCAAAATTTGTTCCAAGAATCGATTTTCATAGTGTTTCACCGATTTACTTCGATAACGTCTTAATCCCTTTTTCTTCACAAGTAAAAAATTTAGGCATTATTATGGATAGGACTTTATCTTGGGTACCTCAAGTGAACGAGGTCAGCAGGAAGATGTTTTCGGCAGTAGCTTCCCTGAGAAGGCTACGTAATTTCCTGCCCATTGCCACTAAAATTGCGCTTACTCAAACACTACTCCTCCCCATCTAGGATTATGCTGATGTTTCCTATATTGACCTCAATGAGGAGCAATTTCAGGGACAAGCTTTCCACTATTTCTAGCGCGTGCCGGACCTTTAGTATTCGTAGCAGACTTACAGCAGGCTTAGTATTTCCATGTATCCCAATTATATTTTCATTCTAGCAAACCAATACGCAGTTTTGTCAAATTTTCCATGCCTAACTGGGACTCTGAATATTTCACTAACTTTATACCAATTAAATAGCACATTATAAAATATTTACACGTTGTTTTATTATTTTCGATCTTGACAGACACACTTGACAATTCAGCAACTGAGAGCTACGCAAGATAAGTTGCGCACGAACATAACGCATAACGCATGACTTACTAAATTATAAAAAGTCGTATCTTTACCCTAATCGCATACTGAGATACGACTTTTTAAATAAACCAGCACAGCAGATTACGTTTGATTTTATACCCCATAAATTTTCATATCCCGGGCTTATACAGGCCGTCCCACGGCTATGCCACATGGAGGGAAAGTACCTTGAATATAGTAGATGGAACATTTTACTGAAAGAAGACATTATTTGAATTTCAAAAACAATTGAAACTGCATTCACAAATATTTAAATAATTTAATGGTTGAACCGGGAATCAAACCCGTTACACGTGATAAATTGATTAATTTTGTATTAAAAATGTTAAAATTCATGGTGTTCCTTTTATTTCTGACACTATGTTATTTAGCAAAAAATTATACTTATGATGAAGCCTTTCGATCGGTATGATAAAGCTACAGGGTAATTATTTTTCTCGTGTAACGGGTTCGATTCCCGGTTCAACCATCAAATTATTTAATTATCTGTGAATGCAGTATAAATTGTTTTTTAAATTCAAATAATGTCTTCTTTCAGTAAAATGTTCCATCTACAATATTTAAGGTACTTTCCCTCCATGTGGCATAGCCGTGGGACGCCCTGTATATATGAAAATCGATTCTAAAGGAGGAAACTCCAATAAATCACCGTAAGACTGAAGGCTGTGTTGCTGTCTTTAACCTATCCTACGTTAGGTTGACCTTAGTCACGGTGTTCCCAGTGCACGGGGAATACCTGAAGCTGGGGTTAGTCCGAACAGGTATAGAACAGCCCAGCTTTCACTAGTGTCCGACCGAAACATGTTTTTTTGCCGAAACCGAAACCGAAGGTTCGGCGTTGGCTCTAGTTTCGGCCGAAACCGAAACTTTTATAAGATGTATTAAAATCATGTCAACCAAGTTCGAAAAATAAAGTAAGTGATTATGTTTTTGTGGGATATAAAAATATAAAATACTCAACAAAAAACGAGCAAAAGACAAACAACACAATAATATAAAGCATTATAAATAAAAAAATTGCCCTAAGTCTTCGGTGCTCGGTAGGGTTCCGAGAAGGCTGGCCGCATTGCCACGCTGGATAGCTATGCTAATTCGCTGGGCGAAATAGTGGCCAGCCCTCTGGTCACCGGAAGCCTCTATAAGGCGCCTTGCAATGTCCTTAAAAAACTTAGCTACAATCAGATGTACTATTGGCGGAGTAGAGCGAGCTACGCCATTGCCGGCTGTGCCGATGTTAGCCGAACGCGATCCGGAAGTACAATGTTGAAAGTTTCGGCGCGGCCGAAAGGTTCGGCAGTTTTTTGGCCGAAACAGAACCTTCGACCGAAACATGATTTTTAGGCCGAAATCGATACCGAAACCGAAACTTCGGTCGGACACTAATTTTCACAGTAAATTCTACACCAATTTTGCATTAAATTACACTAAAATCTTAATAAATTAGATTTTTTCTTTGATATTTCCATTTTTTTCTTTTTAAAACCAACTTAAAGTTCGACACGCACTTGTCCGGTTTTCTTCATATATATAATGTTACTTAATTCAAGTATATACGCATATGTCAACATAGAACTAATAAAAATAAATTAAATTAAATTAAATTAAGACACTTAGCAATATCTCTTCACTTTATTTATTTATTTAAAAACTCCTGTGAGCTTACAGATCATCCCAAAAATGCCCACAAGATTAATATTCCATACGTACATAATATTAACAACTTTTTAGAAGAACATTTACAAGATTAGTTTAATTAGAGCTAAACAGTTAACATTGATTCAGTGAATACTTATAATTATAACGAACCGACTAGGCTTGCGAAAAGGACAATTTTAGTTTATAATATTGACAAGTTGTCAGCAAATACATCAGCGTCCTGGATTTGAGGACTTGACAATTTACTCAAATTACTGGGGAATATTCATCAGCTACACACGCCTTCATCGCTCGTACATAATTAATAATCAAAGTTACGGCTCACTAGCTTAGAAATTGACAGATGTATGTTACATGTAAACATGTAGGAATATATAGTATAAACTAGTACCTCCTCTTATTCGAACCAAGCGCTTTGCACCATCTTTTATAATGCGCACTTCTAAGGTTTGGAATTCTCTGCCGGCGTTTGTTTCCGAGCTCATATAACCTAGACGTTTTTAAGGCACGAGTGAATAGGCACCTTCTGGGTGAGCTCGCTTCATCGTCGGCCTCATCTTTGCCCCCTGGCTAGATGCTGGCCAAGAGCGATCCCATTTTTAATAATAATAAAAAACAGTTGAATCCGCTTATTACGACTCTTTATATAACGTTTTACCACGTCTGTGAACCTGGCTAAAGTGGAGCCGTTTTCTTTGTTTTTTTTTCTGAGAGATATTCGTTTGTAGTTGATTGTAGTGGGAAGCATTTCGTTTGTAGTTGCGTGGAAAAAAAAAGGGGAACCCGCAAAAAACCCCAGCCCCCACTTGAAAAAACTCGCGCTAGGCCGGTTTTTTAGTGTCTTTGTGTGCTGTATATAGGGTCCATATCAGTTAAATTACGCTCATCAATTGAGGCTGTTTTCTGTATAAATTGAGACGCATCTTAATATTTTGTCTATGTTTCTATCTAGAGCAGGACTATTGCTGTCTATATTATACGTATATTAAATATGTGATAATCCACATCGAAAGGGACCTTATGGCGGCAGGCGCTTACGTTGCAGCTATTCACTATTGTATTGGAACAGCGGCAATAACGGCGTAAGTGCCGGCCGCCATAAGGTCCCTTTCAATATGGATTATCACATATCATAAATGTTAAATGTATTTTCAAAGTTTTTCATTAAGAAATATAATTTCAAACATCACTCCGAATTGACAATTTTCAAGCTAAAAACTGATTTTATCCCGTTAATCTACTATAGATTTATATGTATAATACATAAAAAAGGTAAGTCCTGACTGACTGATTGACTGACTCATCAACGCACAGCTGAAACTGCTAACGCCAGAGAGTTGATTTTTGCACAATCGATTACATTTGTAACGTAGGCTAGGGATAAGGATTTTCGAAATTCATCCCCTAAGGAAGTTTTTTTTATACCACGTCGACGAACAAGCTGACAGCCCACCTGATGGTAAGTGGTTACCGTCGCCTATAGACGCTTGCAACACCAGAGGCGTTGCTCGCGCGTTGCCGACCCGTAAGAAACCTTTTCACGCCTTTTTTGAAGAGTCTCATTCTGCAGCCCATTGGGGTGAAACAGAGGATGAAAGTTTGTATGAAAACACGTATTTATTAAAGTGAGAGATTTGAAACTTTGTATAGACTCTAGAAGTAAATTAATGGCGTATATTAGCGTTGGCGTATATCATAATTTGAGTTCTAAAAAACAAATTAGTAAACTTGTTATTACTTTATTTTCATGAAAATGTACCTTTCCTTCAAAACTTGACCGTTGAAAGAGTTTACAATGATTTCCTTATATTTTATACCAGAACTTAGCAAAACTGGACTCTGTTCCGATGGGATAGCGCTGTTGATGGAAGCAAAATATTTGTTACAATACAAGGGACACGTAAGTCAAGCATTATTAGATCCTTTGTTAACGTAATAAGGACTTTGGTGAGTGCAAGATATTGTTTGTGGTACAAAGGTCGGGTAAACAGAGATTATGTCGTTTTCCGGAACATTCTAAACAACTGAATTACTTTTTAATTCGGTTGAGAAGCACTTAGGGACCCTCGATTAGTGACTTGATGGGAAAAAGAATTTCTTGGAAATAAAAACTCTTTTATATTATTTTTTGTTATTCTTTTGCTGAATATTGCGTCTCCAAAATAATAACAACTGGGGAAGTACCTCCGCCTTTCAGAAGACCACAGCCATAATAACATTATCTACTATACAAGTGTGTAGTGTCATGTTCCTAGAGGTGAGCAAGGTTGCCAGAGCTCCCGAGGATGCACTGTGTTGAGAGCGAGGGACCTAAATTTGTCCCTTCTGTTGTCAACACAGTGCATCCTCAAATTTTATAAAAGGTCGGTAACGCGTACGTAACTCCTCTGGAGTTGCGGGCGTCTATAGGCTGCGGTGGCCGCTTACCATCAGGTGGACCGTAAGCTTGTATGCCACCTGCGTTGTATAAAAAAAATGTTATATATAACCTTTATGGATGTTATCACTGAGTATAATGCAAAAGTTTGAAATAGGTATGTATCCAAAAAAACAACCCTTCCCGTATATCTTCTGAAACTCCCTAATAATGTTATTACCGTGTTCATTACAAGGTGGGCTGAGCACTTAGTGTTGGGGGGCGGCGGGGAAAGGGGGGATTGACTTCCAAGTTCCCCTACAATGCGAAGTTTGAACACAGCGGAGAAAGACTCAGAGAGGCAAATATTTATTATTTATTTATTTAATCTTTATTGCAGAAAAGAAAAACTTATAGTACAAAAGGCGAACTTAATGCCAAAAGCATTCTCTATCAGTCAACCTTAAGGCAAAGCAGAAAGATTGTGGGCGGTGCAACTTATAGGAAAAATTTTAAGTATGTAAAATAATAGGGGGAGGTAATATGATACGATATGATATTATACAATATTATACAACACATATAATATAAAGCTATACATGAATAAATACGACTACATACATACGAATATAGATGAAACGTACGAGTCAGATACATTAATAGTCTTTATCTCTGCCAGCAAAAAACTTAGATAAGATCTTTATAAAAACAGGCCTGTTTGGAGACCGTCTAATATTAACGGGGAGACTGCTCCAGAGGCGGGCTACCTGAACGGAGAAGGAATTCGACATGAAACCAGTACGGTGAGACGGAATAGAGAGGGAAAGATTGCCGGACGAGCGAAGTTGACGGTCTCGAGTGACACCATAAAAGTGAAAAAGAGTAGTAAGGTATTCGGGAGATCGGGGATCATAAAGAATGGAAATATTGTAGCAAATAAGGGAGGAAAGTGGTGGGTCTTATTCTAACCCAACACCACACGTAAACCAAGAAGATAACACGCTCACATGGCCTAGGGAAGATCCAGGGAAAACCTCCGACACGACCACGCTAAAAATTTTCGCTTCAGTGCCTTTACCATGAGTTTGCATGGCCGTACTCGCTATCAAAGTCAAAGTCAAAGTCAAAGTCAAAGTGATTTATTTGTAAATATAGGTAATACAATATATGGCGGTAGGTACAAAATATGTGCTCTATGTTTCGCCTTTAGGCATACAAATTCATTTTTAAATTACATTATATCGTATCATTATTAATCGTTTATCGACTGCATAAACGATTTAGTATGCCTATTCTTAGTTCTATTGCGTAACCAGAGGCAATGAAATGAAATGAAATGAAATCATTTATTCTTCAATTTAGGCATGTTACATGCACTTATGAATGCCAAAAAACTACCACCGGTTCATAAAATAAACCTCTGCCTCGAGAAGAACCGGCGTAAGAAACTCGGCGAGGTGTCATTTTTTCAAAACAATATACAATGTATATAAAATAACAGTATCATAATACTACAGAATTCAAATGCTACAATATAAACATACATACATATTTTTTAATATTAAGGACAAAATATTTCTGTGTTAGATTACTTGTGCGGGACGCTATCACTGCCAAACATCCCTATCCATGATTTAAGGCGTTGCACTTTTGCCCATACAAATATTAAGCAGTCGCTAGCGAGTACGGTCATGTAAACTCATGGTAAAAGCATAGTTCTGTGCTTCAGATTGGTTGAACGAAATTGGTTCAAGCGAATCCTGCGGCGTCTCACAAAGGCGATGAGGGGACGAATGCATAAAGTATTTTCGATCGTTAAAAAAGGCTAGGATTAATGGTCCAGGGACAAAACTCCCAGTAGCTCGATTCCACTCACACCTCCAATTCGGTTGAAACCGCTCAACCAATCTCACTGGAGCGCAAACTCTTAAAATAAATAAATAAATAAATATTAGAGGACAATCTTACATAAATCGAACTAGCCCCACAGTAAGCTCAAGAAGGCTTGTTTTATGGGTACTAGACGACGATATATTTAATAGATATAAATACTTAAATACATAGAAAACATCCAAGACCCAGAAACAAATATTCATGCTCATCACACAAATATTTGCCCTGACCGGGATTCAAACCCAGGACCGTCAGCTTCACAGGCAGGAGCACTACCCACTAGGCTAAATCGGTCGTCAAAATATTCCAGTGTTCCAAACAACACGCGTGGTCGTGGAGGTTTTACCCTGGATTTTCCCCAGGCTACTCTCCAACCGCGCACTTTTATCGCTTTATTGGGTTCGGCGTATAAAGCCACACTTGGGTTCAAAAAAAACGTACCGATCGCCTACTGGTACTGCATCGTAACCATTACCACAAGTTTACGAAGTCCCGGGGCGAGCAAATAAATATCGTAATATGAGCTCTCGGGCATAAAAACAAACAGAGAAACAGACAACTTTACAGAACTTAGACTTAGGTTAGCGAAGTTCAGAGTCAGGATCATATTGAGTTGCAATATCAAGTCATTAAACTACGTGTTTGCATTGCGGTTTTGTGATAAATGGCGGGCAAAACTTTACGTTTGACGACCGGTTTAGCCTAGTGGGTAGTGCACCTGCCTGTGAAGCTGACGGTCCTGGGTTCGAATCCCGGTCAGGGCAAATATTTGTGTGATGAGCATGAATATTTGTTTCTGAGTCTTGGATGTTTTCTATGTATTTAAGTATTTATATCTATTAAATATATCGTCGTCTAGTACCCACAACACAAGCCTTCTTGAGCTTACTGAGGGGCTAGTTCGATTTGTGTAAGATTGTCCTCTAATATTTATTTATTTATTTAATGGAATATGCCCGGAACTAAGTCGCGTCTACTTAAAGTGCAATCTATCCAAGGAGTAATCTGAGGATGTGGTTGGATCGTCTTATACCATTTTTGCTGATGGCATAACGATCCATTTCTTCTAATGAAAGTTTCCATTCGATCACACACCCATCTCAAACATTAAGAGACAGCTGGACCAGGGTATCGGACGATAATTCTTAAATAAATGACCTTACCAGCATTCGAACCTATGCCCACTCAGTCGAATAATCTACGTAAGCCAGACTTGTTATCAAGAGCCCCTACGCAGCGTGTTCGTTTCTTTTTCCCGATCTTAAAATAACAAGTCATAAGTCTTCCCGATATTTGCAGACTCGTAATTCGTAATCTTGATCCTAGTATCTTCTTATAGACACATAGAATCAGCATTAAAGTATGCACGCCAGTACAGTGCCTTTTTGGCAGTTCTGTCAAACTTTACAAAAAATATTTTTTTTGCTATATAGGTCACATATATAATGTACCGGTCTAAATGGCGAGCCTTGGGGGAGGCCTATGTTCAGCAGTGGACGTCTTTCGGCTGAAATGATGATAGAATGTAATAAAACTAGTGAGGACCCGTTTAAGGACATATTTGGTATCGTGTTCTGATTAGGAAAAAGTAGAAGAAAACTTTTTTTTACCCGCAAAAACAAATTTCTATGGGCAGGTCGTCCAAGTCAGCCAACTGTGCTGGCCAAAAATTAATTACCTTAAAAAAATTTCTTCTACTTTTTCCTAATCCGAACACGATACCGAATATACCCTTAAAAGTATCCTCACTAGTTTTGTTACATCCTGTATAAATGCCGTTTTCACCGACAATATGTTAATTGCCATTAACTGGTCACTTAAGAAAATGTAATTCAGCTAGTGCAGTGAAGACCTGCCTTTAAGAAAATACATGAAGTCAGCTCCGAACCTAGTCATTATAATTTTATTTATGTAATTGCTGAAATAACCAACAATTTGTTTGCTTTGTGCATTTTTTTGCGACAACAATAGCAAATTTACCCTATATGTAAGCTGTTGTAATTGGTTTTATGTGTCAATAAACACATTCTAAGTTGGGACGGTATATTAATCTCTTACTTAATAAGCATATTAGCTATTGATTAAGAATAAGAATACAGTTATTCCTTAATCGATTCATTCCTGTAAAACCCAAGTTGTTTATTATATGGCTTCTACGTACGGCTACGGTAGTGCCCGGCCTGACACTCCGCGCCCATCGGCTGGGCGGGTTGCTGCATCGGGCATTATCGAGTCTGTGGAATTAGTCTAGTTCTTTTAATTTATTTATGTTCTTGTTTTCTGTTATTTTTACGCTTGTTTCTCTTGTTTTTTTTTGTTCTCTGTTCTTTTAATTGTAGTTATTGCTTCTTGTGTATACTTTATCTTTGTTTAATTAAGTCATTCATTATTTCATTTTTAGTTTATTTTTATTTAAATGTGTTACGCTGGCAATCGCGCCAGCACTACGCTGAGACATAACCATTTCGTGCAATACCTTATTATCCTGTTTTTATTTATTTTCTTGTTCTTTTTGTGTTTTGCACGAATTTAATATTTCTGATTTCTGAATTGATAGTCAAAATACTGCTTTAAATAGCTCGTATTGTGTACAAGTTGATTTGCGTAGTCTCAAAGCGGATTGGCGCCTCGCCCTCGGCGGGGTTCCTTATCAATTTTCCCCCTCGTGGGCCACCATTGGATTCAACGCTTTCAAATCACAGTCATATCTCAATATGTGTCGTGTTCTCGCTCTGACAAGTCAGCGCGACGCACGTTCAAACCCCTAAGGGTCTTAACACCTTTGGAAGTTGGTACTCAGTCGCTTTAACGCAATGTATAAACTGACATGACGACCGCTTTAGCCTAGTTGGTAGTGACCCTGCTTACGAAGCTGGAGGTCCCGGGTTTGAATCCCGGTCAGGGAATTTATTTGTGTGATGAGCACGAATATTTGTTCCTGAGTCTTGGATGTCTTTAAGTATATATTTGTCTATATAAGTATATATATCGTCGCCTAGTACCCATAGTACGCCAGACGCGACACGCAAATAATAATACCACAACCGAGCGAGACAGTCATATACATTTTTGTATAAGAGCGACAGAGAGTTACATATCATTTGTTGTCGATGTCACAGTTACACTTTTTTATGTCGAGCACAACTTATTTTATATGACAGTTGTGCCCAAATACGTCACACAAGCGATTACCCGCCCAAGTTAGGAAGTAATTTATAGTAAACCGGCAGCCATTTTATACCAATTCTCAATTTATCTGCATAAGACCTTTTCCGTCACTCTTGGTGGCCCGCGTATAGGACTCTTTAGAAATATTTATACTCTACTAGCGACCCGCCCCGGCTTTGCACGGGTGCAATTCTGATGCATGTATTATACATATAAACCTTCCCCTTGAGTCACTCTATCTATTAAAAAAACCGCATCGAAATCCGTTGCGTAGTTTTAAAGATTTAAGCATACATAGGGATATAGGGATATAGGGACATAGGGACAGAGAAAGCGACTTTGTTTTATACTATGTAGTAATAGTGATAGTGAAGCTGTGCAGCGAAGAACAGCCAGCCTTCTGGGCACCTTACCCATTGACAGCAATTTGAGCCAATTTTTTAAATTGTATTTTTAAATAAGGTTATTGAGATGTCAATACTTTATTGTACACAAATCACAGGTTAAAAATACAGACAAATTCGGTTACATTATGCATGAGTCTATACAAAACTATATTAAGTATTTAATCGGTAAACGTATATATTATTAAATAAACCAAAGATACATACTTACAACTACAACAAAGAAACAAATAAAACCAATTACAAAAAAAACACTCCATCTAAAAGTTCTGCCTGCGGCATGGACCCTAAAACGCTGGCGGCGTTACCCCTCTGAACCGCAAGAGCAATCCGTTGGGAGAGGTACGCGCCAGCTCTGGGGTCCCCTGCGGCGTGGTTATTTGTTTTATTATCTATAGAGAAGTTAGTTTCATTTTCATTCAAGCAAAACGTTTGCATTGGAAGATGGATTTTGATTGGAATGAAGTATCGTGAAATGGTATCGCCGAAAAGATTTATTTCTTTGTCAACACGTTGGAAATTGCCTATTCTTAGAATGCGTCGGCATTTGGACAATGGGAAAAAGGTGAAAAGGTTTACAGCTACCTGTGTAGCTGAATCATCCTGTATTTAATATGAAATTAGACAAATGGGTCATTCTACTTTTTCATGACCAGTTTTTTATTACAAAAAAATCTATAATATGTATTGGATTAATGTACAAAAATAGGATTTCGAAATAGTACTTGAATCTAATAAAATGAATTTATAGGTAAAAATATTTAAATATTAACATATTCCTGTAAACGGTGGGTAACACAGTGGCAAAAGCCATTTTTCCATAAATGGTGAGACATCCAAGGACCACTGAGTCACTCGATTTATGGGTATTAGCTGTGGTTCCTTAATTACCAAAACTATCGGAAGAGACACTGCAATTAGAGTTCTTTCTAAATAACAATATAAATATATGAAGTGAGGTCCAAGTATTTCAAAATCTGCATTAAAAAAAAGGGTGTGGTAATTATTTACATGAATAAAAACAAAATTAGAAATTTTGAAAAACCCACGACGGATGTACAGTGAAAAATGTTTACTGCAGCGCCCCCTGGTGAGTTATCATCATAACACCCAGCTAAAATTCGTCCCGACTAAACTCCAAATCTATTGCAGAAAACCGCTTCTAAATCGGTCAAGCCGTTTTGAAGATATTGATGTGCACACACAAACAAACAAACAAACAACCTCTCACCCTAAACGCATATACCTTCTCCGTTCCGTCGTGGGTAAAAAGTAGAATGGCCCATATAGTGCGCAAAAATATGACACGTTTTATATGGACTGTATTTGTACGTGCTATGTCGCCATGTTTGGTCAGCCATTTCGTGGCGGACACGTGTCGTGTTGCATTTCGACGGTGATGCGATAGCAGCAGTGCACCGATATTCGGATGTTTGCGGTTTTGTGAGTAGGTTGTCCACAGTGGACAGTGCGGGAACAGTGAGTGTCTACGGGGCGAAACGACAAAGGCGGCGAATTTAATGGTACATTACTGCAGAGGCCGCGAAATAGGGGATTGCTGGCCGAGTAGTTATAGATGGCCGAGTGTTAACATGGCCATCTAGAGATTCTTAGAGGCCGACAATGTTCGCGCCGAGGCCTGTATAGTGCTTTCCTCAATAAATTGTAAGAAATTCTAAGAATTTAGTACTAAAAACACGCGCTGCAACAGCCGACGGCAGGCAGCGCGCCCCGGAAACAGAAGATGACCACTTTGTCGGCCTAGGCCGGCAATATTGCATGAAATTCCATTATGGGCCGCTCATTGCTCCGCACCTGAGATGAGATACTACGCAGGCTATTATAACGAATATAACGTCAATATTTCATTGCATGTCAGAGAAAAAAATGTTTAGAACTTCAATTATGGATAAAGTATTGATAAATTTCAAAATGTTCTCCTCTATACTTTTCTGATTAAAAAATACGATGAGTTCAGTAAATTTTTAGATAGTAACGGATCCATTTTATGCTTTTATTGTGTAACTAGCTTTTGCCCGAGACTTTGTCCGCGTAGAACGGTAAAACTCGTCACACGTAAGAATTTAATTGCTACTATTTTATTTCAGGCGCTTAGCTAGTTATCGCTTTTCTGTACGATCTTCCTCCCGAGGCATGATTTCTGGGATAAAAAATATCCTATATCCTTTCCCGGCACTCAAACTATCTGCATACCAGATTTCACCTAAATCGGTTCAGCGGTTCTTTATAATATTAAGTATGGAAATTTGGAATATGGATAATAAAATTAAAGCGGAAATGACTAGTTTTTGGCTGTTAAATAATCGACTTGAAGTGATTCTCAAAATTATATTTATTATTAAAAAATCTAGGGGAACCTCTAGGAGGATGATCTCGTAATTTTCACCTCACTAGCTCGGAAAGGTCTCTTTTATTATTTTTGTGTAGTCAAAATAAAGGCTGATATTACACATTCCAGTTGTTATTCTGACGTAGCATTTGCCACGATTTAGTTAGGTGAAAAAAATTGTGTTGCACACGACTGCAAAGTTGTTTTAAATTTGGTGTGTTGCAACACTCGCTACGCTCAGTGTTCAATTTTTACATAGTACCATAGAATGATATGATATGATATGATTTATTTATCTCATAATATACATTTTTTTTCATATACAAACGTCTTAAGGGAGGCCTTAATGAAGCATGAGTCTTCTAGTAGATGTCGCTGTACGCCTCCCTTAAGGCGATTGTATAAAAAATAGTTTACGTTAGCAGCGGTACTGCTTAATACGAAGGAACGGTTGATGAATTTGGAACTGGGTAGCGATTGCACCTATAGCTCCGTTGGCTAGAGCGACTGGTCGCGAGTGCCGGGAGGTCGCAGGTTCGAATCCTGTTCGGTGCCTAAATTTTTCAATTTTTCCTTCATTCTAAATCATAATATACAAATATCACCTAAAATTAAATATAATCAATTTTTAAGGAACTGGAATTGTGATCGTCTAATGAATTCGCTAGCTCATAGTTCAACCCTAGAATCCCTTGGCTAGCTCGTGTTTCAATTCCATGGGACACTCGCAGTTAAAATACAACTTTGCATCCTGTATACCAACAAATCATTTAACTGTCCTTGCGTACTGATTTTGCGTGGGAACTATGTTTCTGTGCCGCGGGCAAGCATTGAGCATCGGTGGCTGCCAGACACGTCCAACCTTTATCGGCTCAATTTTCACACACACACCCACATACACTCATATACATACATACAGGATATGAGTGGAGTGGAACTCGAGCTGTCAATTTGTTGGGAATTGAAATGGTCGCATCAGACGGTGAAGTTTTTTCGGGCCCAATAAAACGACAGGAGTGCGCGGTTGGAGATTAGCCCGGGGAAAATCCAGGGGAAAACCTCCGGCACGACCACGCGTGTGGCTTTTTTTGTTTGCATAAAAATCAGTTAGAACGTATGTCAGTAACTTACCGACATAAGGTTTAACGAATCTTTATAAAACTCGTTACCACAATTCAAAACTGATACAACTTAGTGGTCAAAAGACTCTATTTATATATCTCATCGTCATTATAGCAATTTTTTTTGGAACCCGACTGTGGCTTTATAGGCCAGGCCCAATAAGCGATAGGAGTGTGCGGTTGGAGTTGCCTGGGGAAAATCCAGGGGAAAACCTCCGGCACGACCAAGCGTGTGGTTTGGAACATTGGGAAATTCTAAGAGTTTGCGCTCCAGTGAGATTGATTGAGCGGTTTCAACCTAATCTGAGGTGTGAGTGGAATACGCTACGGGGAGTTTTGTCGCTGGTTCACTAAACCTAGCCTTTTTTTGACGGGGGGAAAATCCGTTATAGATACCCCCGCACCGTGGGGGGGGCGCGGCGGTTATGTCGGACTTGCACCGACTAAAAACCCCCCGTTTGTCCTCCTCAACCCATTTCGGGTGGCTCTGGGATCTCCTACGGAACGCGCCAGTGCCGCCCTAGAGTCTTCCGGTGATCAGAGGGCTGGCCCCTATTTCGCCCAGCGGATTAGCATAGCTATCCAGCGTGGCAATGCGGCTGGAGTAGCCTGGAAAAAATCCAGGGGAAACCTCTGACACGACCAAGCGCGCGGTTTAAACACTGGAATACTCTAAGAGTTTGCGGTCCAGTGAGATTGGTTCTAGCGATTTCCTGGTTGTTTCCTGGGAATCCATGGTCCTCTTTAGCGCCTAATCTCAATATTTGACGTAGACACTAGTTTTACGGAAGTACCGTCTGAATTTACAATCCAGGGGTAACTAAGCAGACCTTGTTCAGACTAGACCTGACAATGAAGGGAAATCACCGAAAAGCTGATGTTCCGTGAAAGTTTGTTTTAACCGAGCGGAGATTCGAACCCACAACCTCCAGACCCAAAGTACCTAGCCACCCCGTTATGGTTAAATAAATAATAAAATAAATAAATAAATATTAGAGGACAATCTTACACAAATCGAACTAGCCCCTCAGTAAGCTCAAGAAGGCTTGTGTTGTGGGTACTAGACGACGATATATTTAATAGATATAAATACTTAAATACATAGAAAACATCCAAGACTCAGAAACAAATATTCATGCTCATCACACAAATATTTTCCCTGACCGGGATCCGAACCCAGGACCGTCAGCTTCACAGGCAGGTGCACTCCCACTAGGCTAAACCGGTCTTCAATAAGTTCGGTTATTTGATGAGAAAAGTTGCATCTCCAAATTGCGATGAACGTAATGTACCAGAAGATGTACCATGTTATTATGGAATGTGTCCAGAATGAAGCCGCCAGGAGACGACTGGCTACTGAGTCCGGTTTTGATGTCGGGGCCTGCAACAGTACTCTGGCTTCTCCACTGTCGGACGAGGCCGCAGCACTTTTGGAGCTAGTTCGGAAGGCTATTCTGATTGGAATAAGTTAGGTGTAGACAATAATATATATGTTGATCATAACGGAGCGACATGATAGAGTAATAGAGTAAATGTTTTAATAGAGTAATAGAGTAAATTTATTGATTCTAACACAAATGATACAACAGGTTACACTGGATTTCTGGTGCAGTCCAAACTAGGCGAGGCGATCTAGGAATGCACCATTTGTTACGAGTATAAAACATGAAAATTAATAAACTAAGTAAAAGTGTTTGTGTGTAATATGTGTGAAGATGTGTGAATGTGTATGTGAGTAGGGGTGTGGTGTGTGCGTGTGTGACGTGAATGAGTGCGAGTAGCTTAGCTGATAAAGATTTAGCTGACCACAGACCAAGAGTAAGTGCGTATTATGTCTTCTGTATCATTGTAGGATAGAGATCACCTGTGTGATAGCTCCTTAAATAAAGAAAAAAAATGCCATCAGCAATATACCTATCAAGTCGGTCGGTCCACGGTAGAGGCTACGCGTGAGGTGTTGAAGGTAGTGATAGTAAACTGAAGCGCAAGAGACATGTCACCGCAATAATGTTCGATTTATACCGTGATTTTGATCTTGTCTAGGGATGCATCGAATCGGTTATTATTCGGTATTCGGCATGATTTTGAATGTTCTGTATTCGGTCGAATTATACGAAGCTGCCGAATATTTACCGAACAATTTTGAGAGGCTTTTGTTACAAATTACAGGAGTGTATTTTTTTTTCTATTTATTCAGAAACAAACAGTCATACATAGTTTTATGAAACAAATTAAAGAAAAGAAGAACAGACCTATAGTTTCATACAAAATAAAACATAAGGAGGTTCGTGGCTATTACATAAAGGAAAAAACACAATTAACTTGTATTTTACAGTAGTATTTTGCTTATAAAACAAATCAATGAAATTGATACCTCTGTAAAAAATACATCGTAAGTAGGTACCTACGTTTAAGCAAGTTGTAAATTCCAGTTATATTCAATTATTTAAATGCATTCTTAAGTTGTGCTAGTGTACAGTTAAAAATGTCTATATCATTAAGTTTAAGGTTCTCATTAAATAGTTTACATGCGCGTTTGATAAATACATTCCCACCGTACCCGGTCCTGCTTAATGGTATATAAAACAAATTTCTTTTACGACAACAATAGTTACTGCTTCGTGAAATTAACAGTGATTTAACTTATTTTTTGTCAATATTTCGTCTTTGAACAAAAATTTTACCATTCAATTAGTCTGTTTTACAACAATAGATGAAGGAATTACGTTGAGCCGAATAATCCACCGAATACTCGATTCGGCAACAGCTGGACAGGATGCCCGGAATCCGCTACCTAATCCCAGGATTTGGCGTAGACACTAGTTTTTACAGCAGCGACTGCCATTTGACCTTCCAACCCGAGGGGAAACCAGACCTTTTAGAAATCAGGCTTGTCAAATAAGTGGGCAACTTGACTGTTAGAAGACGGCGCAGAATCCAAAACGAAAATTAAAAAAAATTAGTCTTGACTACTACAATTTGCTGCCCGTGTGGTTGCCGGGTAAGAATTGCGCCACCCCATCTCTTCCCGTGGGTTTCGTAGGAGGCGAATAAGGGAAAATCGGAGGGTGGGCAGCAGCACCCTTCGATCATTACCACCATCAAACTGCGGTCGCCAACCCGCTTGCCAAGCGTGGCGACTATGGCAAATCCTCCCCAAGGGAAAAATAAATTGGGGGAGGCCTATGTTCTGCAGTGGACGTCTTTCGGCTGAAATGATGATGATGATGATGATGAGTACAATTTGCGTAAACATTTTTTAAATTTTGTCAATAGGCCCATTCTACTTTTTCATGTACATAATTTTCAGACACTTTTTTTTAATACGGATTTTGGAATACTTGGCCCTCACTTCATATTTCTGTATTGTTATTTAGAAAGAACTTTAATTGCAGTGTATTCTGATAGTTTTGGTAATTAACGAACCACAGCTAATATCCATAAATCGAGTAATTCAATGGTACTTGGATGTCTCACGATTTGTATGAAAAAATGGTTTTTACCACTGTGCTACCCACCTTTTACAGCAATATGTTAATATTTAAGTATTTTTACCTATAAATTTCCTTTATTAGGTTCTGGTACTATTTAGAAATCCTATTTTTGTTCACTAATTCAATACATATCATTATTTTTTTTTGTAATAGAAAACTGGTTATGAAAAAGTAGAATAAATAAAATAAATAAATATTAGAGGACAATCTTACACAAATCGAACTAGCCCCACAGTAAGCTCAAGAAGGCTTGTGTTATGGGTACTAGACGACGATATATTTAATAGATATAAATACTGAAATAAATGGTTTGCAACTCTATCTTACAATGATACAGAAGACATAATACGCACTTACTCTTGGTCTGTGGTCAGCTAAATCTTTATCAGCTAAGCTACTCGCACTCATTCCCGTCACACACGCACACACCACACCCCTACTCACTTACACACTCACACATCTTCACACATATTACACACAAACACTTTTACTTAGTTTATTAATTTTCATGTTTTATACTCGTAACTGCTACAAATGGTGCATTCCAAGATACAGGCTCGCCTAGTTTGGACTGCACCAGAAATCCCGTGTAACCTGTTGTATCTTTGTGTTTGAATCAATAAATTTACTCTTTTACTCTTTACTCTTTACATAGAAAACATCCAAGACTCAGAAACAAATATTCATGCTCATCACACAAATATTTGCCCTGACCGGGATTCGAACCCAGGACCGTCAGCTTCACAGGCAGGTGCACTACCTACTAGGCTAAACCGGTCGTCAAATGACCCAATAACCCTATTATTATAAAATCAATTCATAACTTCTCTTTGGAACTAATACCAAAAGCGAACAATATGGTATACATACATAAATGTATAATCTGTTTGTTCGTCGCTATTTCAGAAACAGATTATTATGAAGACGGCTCGCTCAAAGACGAGGCCGACGGACAGGCCGTTTTAATAATGTAAGGTACAGAGTAGACTGGCACAGAGGCTGAGGTAGGCTTTTGGTACCGAAAAATATATATGGCGTAGGCACTAGTTTTGCTAAATCACGTAATTAAATCTATTATAAACTGATTTCTAATTCAGTTTCAAAATTAGTTGCCAGTAAAATTTTCATATTGTCTAATGACAGATTTCTATTTTGATAAACGAGGCACTTTATAAATTTATTTATGAGTAGTTCAACAAATAAAAATTGGATAAACTGCCCCAGCTGTGTTTCTTACTGGACTCTTCTCAGCTAGGCTACGTTTAGTGAAGCAGCGATAAAGCTCCCAGTAGCTCGATTCCACTCACACCTCGATTCTGTTGAAACCGCACAACCAATCTCACTGGAGCGCAAACTCTTAGAGTATTCCAGTGTTCCAAATCACACGCGTGGTCGTGCCGGAGGTTTTTCCCAGGATTTAGGCTACTCTCCAACCGCGCACTCCTATCGCTTTATTGGGACCGGCAAGCGGCGAGGCTACACGAAATGAATTTCAAAAATTTCAAGCCTGTTTTTGGCTACTAACTTACAAAATGATATTTGGGTCATACTTAGTTGAAAAAACAAAAGTCGTCCCTCCTGTGGTCAATAGTTAACGGCTTATGGGCATGTTAGCTATGTCTTTATTACAGGGATTTATAGAAACGGAGACTGTTTATGCGGGTTACTGGTCCAATCCAAAAGTAAGCTTTGTAGCCCTTAACTTTTGGTATGTTCACAGAAAAGACTCGAACCTAAATCCACGTATGACCCATTTTCACATTCAGAAAAGATTCGTTGTTGCCATCGAGTGAGGGATCAGAGTCGTACTTTCCTTCCCTCATTTGAGGGCAACAATGACTCTTTTCCTCATAGAAGGTGTGAAAAGCAGTATGTTTTACACGGTATCAAAATTATTTGTAAAACATTCATGTTTTTAGCAGCGAGCCTCGTAGGTGGTGCGAAAAGCAGTATGTGTCACACGGTAACAAAATTATTTCCTTCTTGGGAGCAAACACTTGAACCCTCGCTATTGAATATACCGCCCTTGCTGTAAATACACCATGGTCGTCAATAACCCGAAATATTTAAACAACGTATTTTTGACGACAGTACGAGTAAATAGTGTTTACGAGTAAAAAGTTTTATAGTGTTTAGTTAGCTTCATGTAAGTTTAGTATTATAATGAACGATTTAGCTTCTATATGCAGGTACAAAATATTATTCTGTATGGCTACACATTTCCCACATTGTCAATGTCATGTTATATGTTAAGGACAGCTCTCTCCCATGTTTATTATTTTGTAATTTCACGTTGTTTCCTGGTTGCTCTGAAAATCATCGTCATGATTTTCATGACACTATGCTGAGCGGCACCCATTTTGGTACTAAATAGGTACCTATTTACTATATCCTAGAATGTGAAAACAACTTGTACCAAATAAATATTTCTTTCTTTCTTTTCTTCTTTCTTTCTAAATAATACTATATCAACATGGGTCCAATTACGCGTCTTAATTAAATTAATATTTCAGTATAAATTAAATCATATTAATTGACCGCTTCCTTGTGAACAAACCTTTACTTCAGAGAGTGAGCGAGTTTAATTAATCTCAAGTTGAGAAACAGAGCGAGCATTGTCATTTTAGTGACATCAATTCCAAACTATCAGCCAGTTATCAGTGAAGGTAAATAGTTTGCACTCTCGCGATTGAGAACAGAACAAAACTTTCAATAGTGAAACCTTTTTGTAGGATAGATACCAAACTTATCTAAATGAAACTGGCTGACAACCATGCAGTTAGTACGTCTGCGTGTAAAAGTGGTAGGAGGCTACGTCACGCCTTTAGGGTGTGTTAGAATTGAAATTTGTTAACATGTACTATGTTAATAAATTTTTGGGCTATATGTTATGTAACTTTATATACTCTAATTAGGCTCTAAAATCGTTGGTTTAAATCTTTCGCGTTATTAACGCCCACAGTGTATATATTTTGCTCCCTTGAGACACAATCTACTATTTTTTCTCATCTCTCTGTCGCGCAGTTACTCTGTCCCTACTAATGAGGGTAGTTAGAGAACAAACAGCGCGCGTCACTATTAATACCTTCAAATGCATTATTTGCATACAAAGAAACAATTTCACTTTAGAGGCTCTTCTAAACTGGACTCTAATGCAAGGCCATTAGAGTCTAATTCAAATTGACTTTTAATTAGACTTACTACATAACCCTTATACAAAATAATTATAACTATGTTACATTCGATTATCACTTTTATAATGGTGTGTTAAAGTTGGGATTGCATTGGCATTTGTGTTCAGTTAATACTGTTTCTTCTAAAATGTCAACAATGGGAGTTTACAAATTAATAATTGTGTATAATTAAGTTCATAATCCACGTGTATTTGGAATTTGTATTTGTTAACCTATTTCGAACAGGGTGGGTTTATCTGTCTTACCTTTGTTTTTGACAAGTCTGTTCTGAAACGACTGTACTTTATGTGCCATAGCCAAACATAATATTTATTTTATGGTAGATTAAGCCATCATAAGTGCATTTTTAAAATTGAAAAGTTGCGGAAATGCATGATTTTTGGAAAAAAAAAATTTCAATGCAAAATTCACTTAATTACTCATGTTTCATTACTCATGTTTGACAAATAAATTATCTCTCATCTCTCTCTCTCTCTTATCTCTTATCGTCAATATCGTTTGAAGGCCATATGGTCATAAAAGGGGAGGGTCGGGTAGGGGGATGGGGGCATCTATCCCTATCCGCGTTAGCGTCGATTTTGTCCCAACAGGTTTTTATAAAAAAAATAACCTCGAAGATTAAGATGGAGACGGAGATCTGCATTTAAAAAAAAGGTTTCTGAAAATTATGTACATGAAAAAGTATAATGACCCATCTACAACAATCTCTCTCATCCCTCGATTTATATAGAAGTTTATGGAGTGCCCCCCCCTAATTTAATATTTTTTTGTAATTTCACATCACTTTTATGTAGCGGTTTATAGAATACACCTTCTTACCAAATTTTATAATTATAGTGCTTATAGTCTCCGAGTAAATCGGCTGTGATATACGGACGGACAGACATGACGAATCTATAAGGGTTCCGTTTTTGCCATTTTGGCTACGGAACCCTAAAAAAGGTTTCTGAAAATTATGTACATGAAAAAGTAGAACGGGCCGTTCTCTCTCATCCCTCGATTTATATAGAACTAATATAAGTTAGTGGCTTATCGAACATTTTCACCGCTTGTCATGTAAATGTCTCAACTAAGGTCGTAACTCAGCTTATCGGTTTACGTTAAGGTATTCTAAGTATTTTTTTTTACTTTTGGTATGTAACAACCAAATCAAATTTTACTAAGGTCTAGTTTGCTTTACGTTCCAATCGAATTGCTTCCACAAAAACTAGTTATTGGATTCCGAGCTCTTTACAGTACCTAGGTGTGTCAAAAATCAAAACGTTTATTCTGCAAATAGGCCTCAAAGGCACTTTACAAGTCATAATCTATCTATATCAAATAAAAATAATACAGTAATCAAAGTATCATTAATTAAATGTAGTGTTACATGTCAAAAATAAGACGAGAAAACTAATAACAATCGAGATTTTATTGAGATGTATAAGGTCTCTAAGCGTCAAGATAAAAGGTAATACAACATATTGACAAAATAGGTAGGGCCCAGCAATATGTCATCTTGTTCGAATTTGGAGCAGCCCAACTGGGGAAGTACCTCCGCCTTGCAGAAGACCGCAGCCATAATAACATTATCTACTATAAAAGTATGTAGTGTTGTGTTCCTGGAGGTGAGCAAAGTTGCCAGAGCTCCCGAGGATGCACTGTGTTGAGAGCGAGGGACCTAAATTTGTCTCTTCTGCTGTCAACACAGTGAATTCTCAAATTTCATAAAGGGTCGGCAATTCGAACGTGACTCCTTTGTAGTTGCGGGCGTCTATAGACTGCGGTGGCCGCTTACCATCAGGTGGATTGTACGCTTGTTTGCCACCGTCGTTGAATAAAAAAAATATATTAATAAGGTAGGTACACTATTAAGCTATTCGGCTTTGGAATTCTTTATCTTCTGATTTGAGGCGTGCTGAATCTCTTGCTGTCTTCAAAAAACAGCTTAAAGATCACTATTTGTCTCTCTCTTGACACACTTAAGACTTAGCTCCTTTAGACTATGTAGCTGACTATATATTTGTATATGTTTATGTACGTATACTTTTATACTATATTTATGTACATATGTTTATTATCATTAATTAAATGTTATTGTTGTAATTATTAGTAGACTTCATATGTATTAACTCTGCACCACCTGCTATGAATCGTTCTGATTAGATTTCATTTCCGCTACCCTAAGGTTGTCTGAAAGAAATCGCTCTTTAGCGATAAGACAGCCTGTTGTTTGCCTCTTCTCATTGTGTTTTTGTACTGTACTGTATCCTTTGATTGAGGTGTGCAATAAAGAGTATTTGTATTGTATTGTGTTGTTGGATTACGAGTTCTTTACAGTACCTAGGTGTGTCAAAAATTAAAATCAAAATCAAAACATTTATTCTGCAAATTATAGGCCTCAAAGGCACTTTTAAGTCTCAATCTATCTATATCAAATAAAAATAATGCAATAATCAAAGTATCATTAATTAAATGTAGTGTTACATGTCAAAAATAAGACTAAAAAACTAATAACAATCGAGATTTGTTAGAGATGTATAAGGTCTCTAAGCGTCAAGATAAAAGGTAATACACCAAATTGACAAGAAAGGTAGGGCACAGCAAAATGTCTTCTTGCTCGAATTTGGAGCAGCCCAACTGGGGAAGTACCTCCGCCTTGCAGAAGACCACAGCCATAATAACATTATCTACTATACAAGTATGTAGTGTTGTGTTCCTGGAGGTGAGCAAGGTTGCCAGAGCTCCCGAGGATGCACTGCGTTGAGAGCGAGGGACCTAAATTTGTCCCTTCTGCTGTCAACACAGTGGATTCTCAAATTTCATAAAGGGTCGGCAACACGGACGTGCTTTGGAGTTGCGGGCGTCTATAGGCTGCGGTGGCCGCTTACCATCAGGTGGATTGTACACTTGTTTGCCACCGGCGTTGAATAAAAAAAAATAAGGTAGGTACACTAATCATAATAAAGGATATATATACGCCCTGTAACCCAGGTATAGGATACTGCTACGGTATCATCTGCCTACAGAAGGCGGCTAAAAGGTCCTCGGGGTCGTAGACGGTCGTAGTTGGGGGCTACGATCGTCATAGAAACAGCGGGACCCACATAATTGGACACAAGAGCGGCACTGGCGCGTTCCGCAAGAGACTGATGTGTAGTATTCGGAGTATCGGTGGCAAATTTCACACAGTGGGTAATGGAGTCATTTTTATAATTACCTTTTAAAAATTTAGGCACCGAACGGGATTCGATCCAAGAAAACCGAGATAATATGTTCATTGGTTTTGATTCATTTTTATTTGTTTAAAAGCTAGACTAGCTAGAATATATACTTAAATACATAGAAAACATCCAAGACTCGGGAACAAATATTCGTGTTCATCACACAAATAAATGCCCTGACCGCACAGAACACCCCCCAGGTGTTCTGTGCCTGACCGGGATTCGAACCCGTGACCTCCAGCTTCGAAGGCAGGGTCACTACCAGTTGGTAGTGACCCTAACTAGGTGGTGACTAGGCTAAGTCGTCAAACAATTTTTACATCAAACTCAAAATATTCTTTATTCAAATAGGCCTAGCAACATGCACTTTTGAATCGTCAGTTATATATTACATAAATTGAATCTAATTATTCAGAGCAATTTATTGATGCATATGAAATTTAAAAAAAGACATGAATTACTGTCTTGTATGTCAAAAGAGAGTATAATAAATTCACAAAAAGATCGTCAATAAGTATGTAAAATAAAAACATAAATATTTGAAGTTGTACCACCCACAATTGTCCGCTTTGCCCTAAGGTTGACTGGTAGAGAATCTGTAGTAATGCTTATGGAATTAAGACCGGGTTTTATAAAGATCCGTTAGACCAAATGTCAGATCAAATTTCAGTAACTCAGTACATTTTTTGACATAACAAACCGACATAAGGTCTAACGGATCTTTATAAAACCGAGCCTAAGTCCTCCTTTTGTACGATAAGTTTTACTTTGGTGCAATAAAGATTAAATATCATTTTATTCTATTTCACGGGTACTGTCTTGCTGCTGCTTATTATATGTTGGTGGCCTAAATAAATAGGTATTCCAAATTCCAAGTTTCAAAAAATGTAAAACTCTGTTTCTTAAGTTTAGTATATAATTAAAAATGTAAAAAAATGTAAATCATCATAACCAGGGTCAATGTAATTGCGCATGTGTACAGTTGTGTGGATTGTCGCGCAACTCATTGTTGTCGGGACCCACAGAAAACCAGCGTCGGGACACCTTTTGTGACCCGACACATGCTGAGTGGGCCCCTTTATCACAACTATTTTTAGTTATAAGTAATTTAATTGAAAATAAAATACTATAACAATTACATACTATTAATATAAGGCTTAAGTCTATAAAAATAAAAAATAAATTAAAAACTAAACTAAATCTTTAATTGTAAATCTAGTTCTTCTGTTGTCGAAATAAAGATTTTTCTATTCTATTCTATTCTAATAAATGTTATACAAATGAATGCCCAGGGCAGTATCAGAACCAATTAGAACCGTACGCTGAATTCAAACGAATGCTTATTTTAAACACGAAGTAAAATATAACTCGCCTTAACTTTATCACTGTTCCTTTCTTTATTTATAGTTAAATGCCCTTATCTCGAATACAGAACGGAGCAAGATTGGAAAACTTAACCGCTCCCGGCAG